>JAIFZK010000168.1:3192500-3212500 GCA_027481765.1 Tenualosa thibaudeaui
CTGTGTGAAAATAGAATGAAACAGAAACAGACATGAGAAAGACAGAAAAACAGAGGAAGGGAGAGAGAGAGATAGAGGGAGAGAGAGAGAAAGTGTTCCAGTTGGCAAATGTTTGATTTCCAGCTCTGCTACCGTCTCTCTGACTCAAGCCGGAAAGACGTGTGGTGCAGTGGAGTGTCAATAAAAACGGCAACACTTGGTGGTTATTAGATTGAGCTTGGCCCAGTGAAAGCTGCCACGCACACACACACACACACACACACGCACACACACACACAGATGCACCTGCCATGTGTTTGTGATACCTCTCGGCGCACACGCTCGTAAATCATCGAATCCAATTTGACAAATAAACGCCAACTTCAAAATGGAAAAACTATGCTTTTACACCAAACATGGCGACACCCTATAAAACAGTTACGCTTGAATTGGTTTTGAGGCTGTCAGCAAGCTGCCACTGTTGGAAAGGTGAGAGAGAGGGACACACACACAACTGAAGCATGAAAAATGTATGTGTTGAAACAATGCTGAGGATATCTAAAGAGCATTCAGTTCTTTTTGTATTGCGTTTATGCTAGTTAATGATGATGATTGTTAATTTGGCGATCCAAATACCAGTCTATTATGTTTTGTAACATGGCCGAATTGCGTGAGCAGAATTGCATGAGTAGAGAGAAAGTTCTCTCAGTCCTCGTGGAATGGAATGGAATGGAATAGAATGGAATAGAATGTTCACTGAGTTTCAGTCATTCCCACAGAGCTTATTAACTCATATTGTAATGGGCTCCTGGCAGCAGTGCAAGCAAACCAGGCAATTGCCAGGGGGGCTCTGGAGTAAATCAAGGCCCCAAGGACAGCACATGATGATCTAGAACAAAAGCTTATTCAGTGATAGCTGTCTCTTATTATACTGCTCAAGAAACCACAAACAATGTGTTGAGAGCTGCACTAACCAACCATAGTAGGTGTAGCAGCCATTCCTTTAATTTTTTGTTTTGTTATAAAAGCTCCTGAAAATATTTACATTTACCTTAGGTAGTGAATTTGGACTGGAATATAATTGTATATTGCGCATATTGTGCAAGTTTGTTCTGTTGATTGTCCCCCTGTAGGAGCGGCAATATTTCCTACTTAAGTTGGTGTGGTGAGGTGGCCAGACGCTGTAGTGGTGCAAGGCGAAACAGTCATTGACCATGATCATCCACGTCCTTGCGTGCGCACGACCGTGCCTGTATGTCGGCCCTGCCACACCAAGCTAAAGACAATTAGAACGTTGATTTGATTTATAAACTTGTGCTACTTTTGTTAATCATTTTCTTTATCAATAAATCCACTCATCAAAAGGAAAAACAATAACGCATCCTCATCATTTCACGCGTCAGACTCCGGCACCTTCTTCAACCGAGGAAGTGGGAAAATGGGAAAAGTTTAAAGAATCTATGGAAACAAAGTAAAATGGAAAATGTAACCTGTTTTTACCACTACAGTAGGCGATACCTCAATGCTGGATGGTATAGGAGGTGGAATGGCAGCATGGGTCCAAGCTGGGGCCCTCGCCCGGTTGACTCTAGGGCCCCCTGGCCCTGATTAGCACACTGACTCCGAGGAGCCACCACAAAAGCTGGGTACAAACACAGTCCTCAGTCTTTAATGAAAATACTGGGAGGCCTCCAGAGCTTAGCTGTTGGTGCCGTCGTGAAGTGAGTCATTCTCAGCCGAAGGGTAGGTTAATGGAGAAATCTGGTGTAAATCAACCCATAGCCCGGTTGTTCCAGGTTACCGAGTGCTGTCGGGAGGACAAAGAACGAGAAAATTTGATAGGTCATAGACCGTATAGTGAACCCGCAGCTACACTACCTCAAGGGGGCACAGTAACTTCCTCTTAGTTTCATTTTCCAATGACCAATTCAGTTAGTGTTAGCTGCTAGTTCATTATTTGGTCTATGTAGTATCAACTTTGCTCTACAGACAGTAAAAAATAATACTCCCATAAACTTAAAAAGTAACCTGGCTGCCTTAAATTTCTAAGTTAACTCAACAGACTGAAACATTAGTTAATAAGTTACATCAAATAAAGGCAACTGTTTTAAGTTTATAGGGGGTTTATTTATTACAGTGTTTGGTGAAATGGAACAACAGGGCTATGGACTGAATCAGACCGGATATCTCCTTTAATGGCATGCTCAGAGAAGGCAGATTATGTCTCTCTACCACTTCTCTGTCTCTCTCTCCATCTCCCTCTTGATTTGTCAGTTACCATAGTTGGCTGTATGTCTCTCTTTCCAAATCTCAAATGTCTCTCTCTCACTCCATTCCTCCATCCCTCACAGACTCTCTCCCACGTCCTTTACACATACTCTATCTCGATTAATCAATTACCTCTCTCCTTCACTCCCTCGCTTTCTCTCTGTCTCTCTCTTTCTCTCTCTCCCCTTCAAACACACACACATTCTCACCCTCTCACTAACACTCTTGTGATAAATCAATTACCTCTAGAGCCCTCCAGTAATGTTTCTATTGAGGCACTGAGGGGGGAATTTGGAACATTAGCACTCCAGCATTCCACTTACAGCTTCCTGATCACACGTCGACCAATCAGACGATGGCAGTGCCGCTTCACCTACTCAGCCCCTGGTTGCTGATTGGAATAATTTCTTTAGGTATCATGTTTCGTGTCACCATGGTCACCATGGTCACACACCGCGCTTCCCAACAGCTCCTACCCAGTGTCGTCTCAGACTAGAACACGGAAATCCTTAAAACAGATCTGAGTATGGTACAAGTCAGTTAGCTTCACTGAGGAGGGCTTTTCTTTTCAAGCCTTTATGCTGTTATTCAGATAGGACACGAAACGAGAGAGAGAGAGAGAGAGAGAGAGAGAGAGAGAGAGAGAGGATGGTGTGTGGGTAGGAGGGGTCACAAATGGGGATATCACAGCTGGGGATTTCAGATTCAAACTCAAGTGGTGGAATGTGGTATTACTGACTCCCCAGCCATTGTAAAGCCTTCCCTATACACATACATGTATGTGTATATATATGTGTTTACCTGCAGAGTGCACACCTGGACACTTTGACTTAAGAGCTTTAAAGGAGGACGTGTAAGACTTCAGAACACAGACTGCCACTGTCAGAGTCTATTAGAACTGGATTTTGGAGAGTAGCAGAAAAAGGTTGCAGACTATGAATGGTAAAAGTGTGTGTGTGTGTGTGTGAGAGAGAGAGAGAGAGAGTGATAAAGAAAGAGAGAGTTGAAAGGAAGAATAATGAAATGGAGGGTAAATCAGTGCATGCCGAGTGAACAGGTGAGAGAGTGATGTATGCTGATTGTCACTCACGGTGATAGCAGGCATAAACGCTGTGCCAGTCTGTGTCACACTGTACCACATCTTCACAGGTTTATTTCAGTAAGTCAGCCCATGCAAACACAACACAAACTAAGCTAAGGGGAGGGTGTATGTATGTGTGTGTGTGAGTGCGTGTGTGTGTGTGTGTGTGTCTATGTGTGTGTGGTGGATGATATTATCCACACACACACACAAAAGAAAGCAACTGAGAATAAGTAACAGGGAGGCGTCGTAAGCCAGCCAGCATCTTCAAAACAACATCTGACAGAATTTCTGATGGATTACATATGAGGCAGAAGAGTCGAAGCCAAACAGAGTTAGTGAGTGAGAGAGAGAGAGAGAGAGAGAGAAAAAGTGTGCAAGAGAGAGAGAGACAGAGAGAGAAAGAAAGACTGAAAGAAAATACATAGGGAGAGAAAAAGAAAAAATGAAGACAGATTGGAGGAGAGAATGAATCAGAGAGAGAGAGAAAGAAAGAAAGAAAGAGATAGAGTGCACCCAGAGTTGCGCAGTGTGGGTATTCATACTTTCATGTTTCATGAGACACACAGCAGTATTTATAGTCCAGTATTTACCCAGCACCCTCTCTCCACTACAGAGATCATTTAACATGAGAAAATACATTCACATGCTGATGAATTATAGCAAAAAGGCAAACGTTATAGATTTCTTCAAGGACTAAAATAGCTAGTAATAGTTCTGCAGCTCAGCAAAGGTTAAAATGAAACTGACAGAAACTGTATCACTCACAGAAATACTGTAATGTGAAGGCTACTGTATTATGAAGCACTGGGTTTGCTGACTGAGTGAATGAACAGTTAGGGAGAGAAGGAGAGAGGAAAGAGAGAGACAAATGAAAAACAAGAAAGAAAAGGGGGATCCAAGAGAGGGAGAGAGAGAGACCAGTGGTGTAACTATCGGTAAGCAGAGACTGCAGTCGCTTACGGTCCTGCAGCCATCTAGGGCCTGGCAGTCACCGGGCCCCTATGTAGCTAATGTACTATATAGCTAATTCTTTGCTCTATATCAGCTAATCAGCCTCACTCTCCTACTCCATGGCGGGCTCTTGAAGCATACCCAACTAAATAGGATACTTTACATAGAGTGTACATACACAAACATGTTTGAATTAATATTGACAACATGTTATAGTGATCATTAAATAATCAGCGATGCGAATAACAATAGGGGTTGTGGGATTTGGTAAGACTACGTGTATTACAAGCAAAAAAACAGTAAACAACACACTGGCATTCATTTGCCAAACTGAAACTGACAAAAAGCTACCTGAGGAACTCAATAGGACAGGGTTATCTGTCTCTCATACTGTCAATTGAGAGTGCCTGTGTACGTCAGCCGGACCTTCTGGATTTGAGTGGCAACTTTGCACAGGGGAAGCTGGGGAAATGGAGTAACCATCTTCACATGAGTTTGTCACGGTGTGCCACCGTCACCAGTGGTTTTTCTTTCATTCCATGGTGCGCTGTCCCCATTTTGTCTATTTGTTGTGGTGCACATAGCCTACTTCTGTCACTCGTCTGATTTATTCTATCTTCTTCAATGGCCTGGTAATGGTATTCGTGGACATTGCGTCATCACGTGTTGTATGGAGGGGGCCTGCCGTGATAATCTTGCTTACGGGCCCGGTGTTGGCTTGTTACGTGACTGAGAGAGACATTTATTTATTTGAAAGGAAAGATCTTTGAATCAATGTATTCTCAGATCATTCTAGATTACCAAATGAATGCTGTTGCACACACACATTGTAACTTCTCCACATGTTACTAGTTTGCAGGTCAAAGGTGTTTCCTTACCTTCCCCTCCTAAACACAGCTAAGATGTGTGCTCTCCTCTCTCCTCTCTCTTCTCCTTGCAGACATAGGTGAAGGCCCTAACCTGAGAGATTGCTTCCAGAAGAGTTCACTTCTCTCTAACCTCCGACTGTTAATGCTTCCCATACAGTCTTTCACACAAGTTTGCTCCCCAGAAAGAGAGGAGGAACCTGGGACAACTCGGCTTCGCTCTACAGCCCAGCATGAGCCATGACCATTGGGGTCTATTCCCACTTGGTTGCATTTGTCTGAGATGGGGATCCGATCACAAATGGGCTTTTACCCATAATGTGATGGAGGTAGGCTTAATGCATGTTTTGTCTCCAATTACGACCCCGGTCTGTCTCTTCTCTCATTGGTCTGATTGGTTGGACAGTACGTCTGTCCAATGACGTAAAAAGGCATTTTGATCTAGGTCTGTTGACTCTGCCTCAGAGAACTGGGAGATGACAGCAAAGTATCCAGACCAAACTGAGTTTCAGAATGAAGCTGAGTCCTGAAAACCAGAACCTAAAAGGGAAAAAAGGGACCTAAAAGGGAAAACCCCAAAATGTATTTATTTATTTATTTGCAAGACCTTTTAAAAATGGCTAGAAAACACTGTAGTAGGCCTGACCAATGTTTTACTTTCTTATAGGTCATTCTATATCACCTGTTTATAAGAACTACAGGGATGCAGTTGACTGTTCCACACATTGTGAGGTGTTTTTCTCCACTACCATATATTGAGTAAAGGTATGTGTAGTCCCCTATTCTCTCCTCTCTTCTCATGTGATATATTGGCAAGTGAATTTATTGTACAGCTCTGACTATGTAAGGACAAAAAACAATTGAAACTCATTCATACACACACACACTGACCAACGAATAACCCCCCACACACACACACACACCTGTATAGTGCTCAAATCCAGCAGTTGTAGCAGCTGCACTGATATCTCCCATCTAATTCGTCCCGTTTTTGCTTTGTTTGCTTTTCAACTCGGCTGTAAAAATCCAGCTAATCTCATCGTCTCCCATCACCCAGTCCCACCCACCTCCTGTTATCCTCCGCCACTTACGTACTGACACACAAGGTCATGTCACGGTGAATCACACGCTTTTCGCTGTTGCCTTGGGTTCGCCAAATACAAACAGGAAGCCTTTACCCAAAAAGCTTAACAGAGGTAAGGAACAAAAACCTGTGTTGGAAAAACAAACAAACAAACAAATAAAGAAAAAAAATGTAAATACATAATTTATGCTTTGGCCCACTCTGTCGTCGTTGAGAGAGAAATTGTTATTATTGTTGTTGTTTTGGACAGCTCTTCCTGGAACAAGCTGTTTGAAGTAAATTGAATTTTTGTAAGATTTGTTTGTAACATTGAACCCAAGCTGCTAACAGGGCCTGTGCTACCCTGCTCTAGATCTGCATCGTCTGTGGATGTTTACTTGATTTATTCCATTTTTTCCTCAAAGAAGTTATTTGAAAATAAATTACATTATTCGGAAAGGGTTTTTTTGTCATTTACTAAAACTTAATCACTTTCAGTGGCTTTGTTATTTGCAATTGGGTTTTGTCTTCCAGTACATTAGTGTGTGTATTTATGTCTTGCAGTGTGGCACACTGTGGTACTGTGTGTGTGTGTGTGTGTGTGTATATGTGTGTGTGTGTGTGTGTGTGTGTCTTCTGACTGAGGCTTCTGCAGGTGTAGGTGTGTGTGTATCCGTGTGTGTGGATGTTGTTTATACAAAGAACTAATGTGTGTGTGTGTGTGTGTGTGTATGCATCTCTCTTTCTCTGTCTCTCTGTGTGTATGTGTGTGTGTAGGTAGGAATGTATGCATTTGTCTGTCTGTGAGTGTGAGTGTGAACGTAAGTGTGTGTGTGGTCACAACCCCACAGACCTAAGCATGTCACTCACCACTTGCATTTTCCTCTACTCTGCCCCCCTCCAGCCACACACATGCTCCTAACAAGGTACTCCAGTGACCCCCCCCCAACACACACACACACACACACACTTCAACTCCCTCCTTTGCCTTCATCCAGATGCATGACTTTTGTCAGAGTGAGGGAGTAGGCTCTGGTGAAGTACGCCTCACATCAACAGTTACAAATCTGTCTGACTTTTTAATCTTGCTACGGCACACACCCACACTGTGTCGTTTCTTTTCTCATCATCCATTTTTTCTCCTCTTCTCTCTCTCTCTCTCTGTTTCCCTTCTTTCTACCACCCACCACATTCTGTCAAAAAAGAATAAAAAAAAATCAAAGGAATATTTAAATACGTGCAGATAAGGCTTGTTCATGCTCGTCAAAAGAGAACGTGTGTGTGAGAGAGAGAGCGACAGATAGATAGATAGATAGATAGATAGATAGATAGAAAGAGAGAGGGAGGATGGGATTGATGTTCTTGGCCTGTTAAAAAGTTATTTTGGGGCTTACTGTTGGATGTGAATCTTCAATCAAAGCATTGGGAAATAGAAAAAAAAAAGCTAGGGAACAGCCCACTGAGCAAGATGAAAAAGATCGAGATGTTTTGATGTACACCGAGGTTTTTTTTTTTTTTCTCATACCGCTGAGAAAATATTACCTGTTATTGGTAACAAGAAATGATCACTTGAAAATGAACTTCATCAAATCACACAGTGGCTTTAAGTTAATGAAACTGAAGATAAAATGAAAGTTCCAGAATTTCTGTGCTGCTGAGCCTATAATACTTAGGCACATATACACACACACACACACACACACACACGTGCGCGCGCTCGTTCGTTCGTGCTCACACACACACACACACACACACACACACACACAAGCACACGCACATGCACATGCACACAGACACACAAGCTATCCTTCAGTCTATCTGCACAGAGTGTTGTGTTTAAGTTGTCCAGTTCCATCGAACTAAAACAGGACCTAAGCTGTCTTAGCTGCAGGCAGTGAAGATGATGATGTTTGCTTTTAATGTGAAGTTCAAAAACACCTCGGGAGATATAAACACTCCTCTGACACCCTCTTTGTTTTTTCATCTCCAGTCATCCTTTCTACTCAAGAAACCCTCCTGTGAGTAGGCATTACGGGAGCACCTTCATCACCTTTACCTTCATCATCACCCTTCATCACCTTCACCTTCATCATCACCTCCCCCTTCATTATCACCTACACCTTCATCATCACCTTCATCATCTACCTTATCCAGCTAGAGCCTGGATTTGGATTGGCACTAATTAACTACATTCAGACTGCTTCATTCCAGTTGCAGTGGATGCAAGAGGTGTTTTTTTTATATCAGATTTTATAGTTTGATATCAGGTCCCTTGTAAATGTAGAGAAGTGACAGCCTGCTGTCATGAAGTATGTTAAAGCTAATAAATAAATAAATAGATAGATAGATAGATAGATAGATAGATAGATAGATAGATAGATAAATAAATAAAGGATGTTTCTTATACCCACAAAGGAAACAATGTCAACATTTGTCATTGCTATCATTTGTGACTTGGTACCTACAGGAATACATAACCAAGATTTTGCATTATTTATTTTCTTTGTTTTTTTTTCTCTTGTGCCTGTTTTGTTGTTTTTAGACAACTGATGCTCACCGCTTACATCTCTAGCATTGTTTGTGCAGATTTTACAGAGCTGCGTTCACGGCACGTTAGCGAGCGCCACTGGAGAGAGAGGCCTGCGGTGTGACAGACGCCAGCGTTATCTAAATGCTAAGCAAGGAGCCCGGGGGGGTGCAGACTTAGTACGCTTTGGCATGTTTGCATGTAAGCGATAGTTTGACGTCTCCTCTGATGCACGCTTAGTGAGGAAAAGAGAGCATTGTAACAACTGAGGAAAAAAATAGAAAAACAACAACAATAATAATAATTAAAAAAAACACGGCGGATAACAAATCTTTGTTTTAAAGAGCAAAAGAAACAGAAAAAAAAGAATCTGGTATTTTTCTCAAAGAATCCTGAAATGGATATTAGCACCACCCTTGGCATTAACATGCTTGTTTACATGACTACATGTCCATATGCATTTATGGAGCAGAAAAATATGATATGTCTCTTGGCAGTTGTCATTAAAGACGTGTCTGTACTCTTGCCACACTGCTCAGATTGTTTGTTTGTTTGTTTGTTTGTTTGTTTGTTGATTTGTTGATCACTAACTTTGCTGCAGTTACTGGTGTGTACAGATGCAGTGCAGAGCATAAGCTAATCATCTGTTCAACTGTCGGATACACAGCTGGCAGTCTTTGAGCTATAGGAATATATTTAGGTGATTTAAGACCTCCACACACACACACACACACACACACACACACACACACACACAGAGCTCCTCCTGCTCCAAACACGCACACACACACACATATTGTGAAAGCGATGAACAACTACTCTGTATGTGTAGAATTTTGTACTGACAGGCTACTGATGGTGAGAAATGGAGAGAATGACACAGAGGAAGAGCAGAGATAGAGATGGAGAGAACTACTATGAAACACAGACAAGAAAGTGTGTGTGTGTGTGTGTATGTGTGTGGGTGTGTGTGTGCATGTGTGCGTATGTGTGTGCATGTGTGTGTGTGGGGGTGTGTGTGGGAGGCGGGGAGAGGGAGAGTGGTGTCACAGACAGACAGGGGAGAAAGCAAGAGATGCAGAGCAGGTATGGATGGAGTGGTCAGGAAATGCATAGAGGGAGAGAGAGAAGGCAGAAAAAGAAGACATGGGAGAAGAAAATAAAGAGAGGAATGAATATGTCAGACTGAGAGGAGAGGAAAGAGTGATGATGAAAGAAGAGAGAGCGAGAGAGAGAGAGGAATTATTAGCAGTAGGAGAGAGGAGAGGAAATGAGAGATTGAGTAGGTAGAGTGCAGTCTAACAGGTTGCTTTAAATGACTCCATGCATCATCTATTTCACTCTGTGTTGACGTATGGGTGTGTGTGTGTGTGTGTGTGTGTGTGTGTGTGTGCATGTGTACTCATTTGTGTGTATTAGGAATTTGTGTTAAAGTGTGTGTATGCTTGTGTGTGTGTGTGTGTATGTGTGTGTGTGCATGTGTGTGCATGTGTACTCATTTGTGTGTATTAGGAATTTGTGTTAAAGTGTGTGTATTCTTGTGTGTGTGTGTGTGTGTGTGTGTGCATGTGTGTGCATGTGTACTCATTTGTGTGTATTAGGAATTTGTGTTAAAGTGTGTGTATGCTTGTGTGTGTGTGTGTGTATGTGTGTGTGTGCATGTGTGTGCATGTGTACTCATTTGTGTGTATTAGGAATTTGTGTTAAAGTGTGTGTATGCTTGTGTGTGTGTGTGTATGCTTGTGTGTGTGTGTGTACGCTTGTGTGTGTGTGTGTTTGCTGCACTACTTGAGTCACTGAGAGGTTGATGGATGGCATGATTTACATGGAAATACTTTTTCTGCTCAAATTTGCATCTCTCCATAAACCACATAAAACACTCTAGTGCATTCCTACGTCTGCCACACACACACACACACACACGCCTGTGTCTGTCTGTGTGTGTGTGTAAGAGAAAGAGAGACAGCAAGAATCTATATCATTGTGAATCTGTTTGCATACATACATACACGTGTGTGTGTGTGAGAGAGAGTCATTGTGTGAATCTGTTTGCATACACATATGCATACATACATACATACAGTGTACGTACTTACACACATACATGCCCTGTGTGTGTGTGTGAGTTTCTGTGAATTAGATCTGTCACACACAGTTTAATGTGTGTTTATCATCTCAGACTGCACAACAAACGCTCTAGCAACACATTAGCAAACACAATAAGCAGCAGGCACCTTTGACTGATCCAGAGGCGGCATATCTATACATTTATTAGCGTGTGTGTGTTTGTGTGTGTGTGTGTGTGTGTGCTGAGATATATCAATAGTGACTTGTAGAGTTCATTCTAAATTACAAAAGTGGATGAGAAGGATATCTGTATGCAAAGATGTTGCCAAACAATAATAGTTTATGCATATCTAATTTGGTTGTGTTAAAGCATGCCCATAGATCAAAAGGTTAACAGGTAAGGTTGAAACTCCTCTCTGAGCTGAATAATGAATATACATCAGAAACTGCATTAAATGGTTTAAAGGGGTTCTTTTTGGATGATGATGAATTTGGATGATGAATGCAAGCTTTTGTACCTCGGCAAAATGACGTTAATTGAGGTAATACGTTTTTTTTAGACACAAAACTGGCCATAGTGATGGTGATGGCGAGTCAAAATGTATAATGACTTTTTGAAAATAAGTGGCCATTTGTGCTAATTTTCACAAGGCAGAGACCTCATTCTGGTAAATGACTTGAGTGAGCAAACAAACAGCAAAAACAGTCCCACTTCTGATGTCTTATGTAGTTAGTAGCATGGTAGTATGCCATTTCAGAAAACACATCTGTCTGTCTTTCTGTCTTTCTGTCTGTCTGTCTGTCTTTCAATCTGTCTGTCTGTCTGTTTGTCTTTCTGTCTGTCTATCTGTCTGTCTGTCTGTTTGTCTGTCTTTCTGTCTGTCTTTCTGTCTGTCTTTCTGTCTGTCTGTCTGTCTGTCTTTCTCTCATTCAGTCACACACACAGACAGAACACTGCAGGCTCTGATCGAGAGCAGGAGGCAACAGTAATCTGTGAGCAATGGTGGAGCATCATCAAGACACTGAACAGCAACTGGAGTCTATCAGATAGGAATGATACGTGCTAGCTGTGTATGTGTGTGTGTGTGTGTGTGTCTGTGTGTGTGTGTGTGTGTGTATGCACGTGTGTGTGCGTGTGTGCGTGTGTGTGTGTGCGTGTGTGTGTGTGTGTGTGTGTGTATGCACGTGTGTGTATGTTTGCATGCATGCATGTATGTATGTGTATGTGTGTGTGTGTGTGTGTGTGTGTGTGTGTGAGTGAATGTTTATGCCACATCAGTGCTTCTGCCCTTTCTGGTTTTTCCAGGGGACCTGCTGCTCCGGGGGTCTCATCCTCTCTCTCTCTCTCCCTCTCTCTCACCCCCTCTCTCTCTTTCTCATCCTCTCTCTCAGCTCTCTCTCTCTCTCCCTGCTAAACAAATGTGATTCAGGGGCTTGATAGCTGTCTGATAACGATCTCCTACCTCATTATCTGGGTTCACTCATGTGGGAAAGCAGAGAGGAGCTTTAGTGTGTGTGTGTGTATTTGGGACCTCACGCAGGCCAGGGCATGAACATATGTCCTCTCAGGGGCCTGTGCAGGGAAACTCTCAGCGAGTTACAGTCCATCTCATCAGATACTATCCAGTCTGGTCCCTGCCATCGACAGCAAAGCACAGAACAATAGCCTGCTACAGCACTGCACAGCACAACGTCCTACTACAACACAGTACAGCACAACACAGTATCCTACTGCAGCAGAGTACCACAACACAACACAGCATAGCAGCCTTCTACAACACAACACAACACAGCAAAGCAGCCTTCTACAACACAACACAACACAGCAAAGCAGCCTTCTACAACACAACACAACACAACACAGCATAGCAGCTTTCTACAACACAACACAACACAGCATAGCAGCCTTCTACAACACAACACAGCACAGCATAGCAGCCTTCTACAACACAACACAACACAACACAATACAACACAACACAGCACAGCAAAAGCAGCCTTCTACAACACAACACAACACAGCACAGCAAAGCAGCCTTCTACAACACAACACAATACAACACAACACAGCACAGCAAAAGAAGCCTTCTACAACACAACACAACACAACACAACACAACACAACACAGCACAGCAAAGCAGCCTTCTACAACACAACACAGCACAGCATAAAATCCTACTATAGCCTAGCACTAAACAACCCCTTCTGCCTCCATGAGTTTAATGCAAAGTGCAATGTATGGCACTTTCAACAGACTGAGCCCTTTCTCCACCAGGGGGCGGTACTGATTCAAGGAGGGCCATTGGTGTGTGTGTTTGTGTGTGTGTGTGTGTGTGTGTTTGTGTGTGCGTGTGTGTGTGATGCTGGAGTAGGGAGTAGCAGGAGCAGCATCAGGGCCTCAGGCAGGCAAGAGTCTCAACACTGCAGACGGCTGATTGTCAGACAGCACCATAAAACCAGGGATTATGGGCAACTAATAGAGGATGCTCCTTACCTTACCTCAGTGACACACACACACACACACATACACACACACACACATGAACACATAGCATTGGACACTCCAACACACACACACACACACACACACACACACACACACACATACACACACACAGCACTGGGCCCTCCGACAGAGCTACCAACACCCAAACACTCTTACACATTCACACATTCACCCACACTATAGCCCCCCCCCCCACACACACACACAGACAGCAGTAGTAGCGGAATCAGCGGTGTGTGTGAAGCCTAGCAGGACAGAGGATTAGCAGTAGACTGTAATTACCCAAACATGAGCTTTTCTTTATGACTTACAGCGGCCTTACTGAGTGACACACTCTGAAGGATACAGAGGCAACGCTGGACAGCTCAAGCATGAAATCAGGTGGACACACACACACATACTCACATACTGTATGCACACTCAGTAACTCTAATGTTTGGACAAAGGCTTAAACAAATATATGCACACACACTCACATGTAATAGCACACACACCTGCAACAGTCCCATTCTGACACACACACACACAATTTGTGTATTCATACACACATGAATGCACAAACTCATCTTTTTTTTTGACTTGCTGAGGAACCCACATCTTGAACGTTGAAAGATGACTTTCACTCTCTGACACACGTATACAAACGCAGAGACACACACACACACACACACACACACACACGCTGTGTTGTTCTTCACACACACACACACACACATACACATGCTGTGCTGTTCTTCACCATGCTTCTGTGCTGCTTAAGTTTGTGCTCTCCATGCTGTTACACACACAAACACACACACAAACACACACACACACACACTGTTAGTATGAATTATTGATGGCAGCGAAGAAGTGAAGACAACAACAGAGACGACACAGCAGTGTGACTCCCATGGCGACTGGAGCTGCGGGTGTGGAGTGGGACACCTCTGTGTTCTTCACTGGTTGGAGAGTGTGTGTGTTGACTTGTAGTGTGTGTGTGTGTGTAGAACTTGCTGACCGTTGTGTGTGTTGCCATGTAGAAATCTCGAGTGTGTAAAATCAATGTGAGAGTGTGTTGTGTTACTTTAATTGTGTGTGTGCGTGTGTGTGTGTGTGTGTGTGTGTGTGTGTGTGTATTTGACAGTCTTGTTATGTGTGAACCAGTTTGAGCTCCATACATACATACATACATTCAAGACATAGTGTTACAGTGGCTTATACCTGAGATCCAAGTGTGTGTGTGTGTGTTTGTGTGTGTGTTTTGTGTTCTGTTTGTGTTCCCCTTTGTCTATTTGTGTGTATGTGTGTTTGTTATTGTGTGTATGTGTGTACAGTATATGGATATTTCATAAGCTTGAGTTTGTGTGTGGGTGTGTGTGTGGGTGTTTGTGTGATGAGGATGGCGTGAACATGAACGTCTGTGTATGTGTGAGCATATGTGTGTGTGTGTGTGTCTGTGTGTGTGTAGGTGTGTGTGCGTGTGTGTTTGTGCGTGTGTGTTTGTGCGTGTGTGTGTACAACAGAGATGTTCCATGTTCTTGGCTTTAGCATTGCTGATCGTGCTACACTGGCCCTGTTTACATGGATAGATTTTTTTTCCATTCCGATTAAACTATTCTGATGAAAAATTCTGTGTTGTTTGTTTACATGCAGCAAAATTCTATTCCGATCAGTCGTTAGTGGTCATGTGGCGTAGGCGCATATTTAGCCTGTTTTTAAAATCACCTCAAAATGCCAATCAAAGACGTCTGCGTCTTTCACTGCGGCTAAGAGCTAACCAAAGGAGGCTAACTTGTGACACTGAAGTAGGTGAAATTTGGATGAGAGGTAAGCACACTGAGGTGCTGCGTAGTCCCATAGCTGTCTCATAGTTGAGTGTGAATTAAATGTTGCGGATGATCACAGCGATACAGTAAATAAGCTATCAGACACCTTATTTCCATGAAATACAGGCTTGTTCATGTTAAAAGATGAGCAGCGAGCGTGCATGAAAAAAGTTCAATTCGATCAAGTGTTTTCATGACATGAATAGGAAAACCACACCTTTGATTACGATTCAAAATTGAATCGGATGGGAAATAGGAACAGAATAAACCACACCTTTGATTCCGATTAAAATTGAATCGGATGGGAAATAGACACCTTTGATTCCGATTAAAATTGAATCGGATGGGAAATAGACACCTTTGATTCCGATTCAAAATTGAATCGGATGGGAAATAGGAACAGAATAAACCACACCTTTGATTACGATTAAAATTTTAATCAGATGGGAAATTCTATTTGATCTGGGTGTTTAAATGTGTCATTTCTATTCTGATTGAGCCATTATTCATTTTCTATTCTGATTAAAAGTGTCCATGTAAATGGCACTACTGAGTCCTTGGGTCCCTGCAGGGAAGACAAAATGAAAAGATAAAATGGAGAGAGATGAAAGACAGAACTAACAGAGAACAGAAAGAGAAGAAGGACAGTACTAACATAGAACCGGCAAGGGAATTAGTATACCACAGTGATGTTCCTCATCACAGAGAACAGGAACTAGAGTCATTTATTTGTGTGTGTCTGTGTGTGTGTGTGTGAGAGAGAGATACAGAGTGAGTGAAAGAGTCAGAATATGTAAATGTATTTTTTTTATGTGTGTTTGACATTCATCATCTCTCCACTGTCTTGCTGTGTGTGAGTGTGTATGTGTGTAAGAGAGAGTGAGGGAGAGAGGGAAAAAGAGTGTATGTGTGTGTGTGTGTGTGTGTGTGTGTGTCTGTGTGTTTGCCTTCATTTATCTTTTCCCTGCTGTCTTGTTCATCACACTGCCAGTGTGCGCTGGTGTGTGTTACTCACCCATCACGGGGCTCATGCCCCACAGGCTGAAATGGGACAGTGTGTGTGGCTGTGTGTGTGTGTGTGTGTGTGTGTGCGCGCACACGCATGTGTGTGCATGTGCACGTGGGAGGAATGACATTTTCTTAATTCAACAACAAGGAACAATTTAAAGGCAACAGCCATTGCCCCAGGCTAGAGTATTGAACAAAAAAGGCTAGTTGTGCACACGCGTGCGCGCGTGTGTGTGTGTGTGTGTGTGTGTGTGTGTGTGTGTGTCTGTATCAGCAGAGAAAAACAAGAGTTAATCAGTGATCAGGGCTTTATGGCGAAAGGGAGGTTTGTGAATATTTATGGTGTATTGTCGGGGTGTGTGTGTGTATGCGCGCGCGCGTGTGTGTGTGTGTGTGTGCATGTCAGTGTGAGTACATACATTAGTGATGAGTTTTGCTGAGTGAGTGAGTGAGTGTCTTCCTTTTGGGGTGCAGGAGCGTAAAGCTGGACACATACACACACACACACACACACACACACACACACACACACAACAAAGAGATTAGGGTCACACTGCTAGTCTAGGCCCATCTCCTTCACCTCCAGTCTGCATATTAATCACAGCAATAACAATAACCCCTCACTAATCCTCTAGCTCCACCTCCACCATCTCCATTCCCTTCCATTCACTCTAATTACTCCAACAGGGACTCAGACGCAGGCTTCATTACACTCCCTACCAGGGCACAGGAGGGAGGGACGGAGAGAGAGATGGAGAGAGAAATGGAGAGAAAGAGTGATGGAAGATGAGGGGTAGAGAGACAGATAGATGGATGACGACAGAGAAAGAGAGAGAGAGGTGGAGGACGAAGGAGAGATGGAGGATGAGAGAGTACATGGTGGTTTCGGTTGTGTGTTGTCTTGCATGTCATCCCTACCCTGCTCTGTGTACTGGAATGACTGCTTAACGTCTACAGGGTCACAAGGTCAGGATTTGGGGGTTTATAAAGTCACAGGTTATGGGCTTATGTTTTACAATTACATTTACCTGTAGTTAAGAGAGGTCGGGTGCTTTCATGCAAACTGATTTGCAGTACGTGTTTGCATCAGTGTGCTATCTGACTGATTAAATCAAGATCCTGAGATTTTTCCACCCACAATGTTCACAGCAATATTTGCAGTTATTTACCTATGGTCTATTTATAGCATACTTATAATAGCAATATACATCAATATTTGATTAAATATTTCATTTTAAATATCTCTGTGCTGCAGGGACTGAAAGTTAGCTTGTTTTTTCACTTAAAAACTTGACAAAATATTTTTATACGTTTATCAGGTTGTCTGTAATCTTAATTGATATCAGAGCCTGGAGTGGGTAACTCCTCTAACTAAACTATTGTGTGTCGTTCACAAATGTTCTCAAGGGTGCCCAACCTTTTTCGGCTTCCGAGCTACTTTTGAAATTACAATGAAAATGAAAGGGCCACTACCCCCACACAACTCAGGGTTAGAACAAAAACTGCAGTTTTGTCTTTTGTTTGTACTCTCATTCAATGTGCTTGTCAGCTCTAGATGGTCTAGTGCATATTGAACTTTTGCATAGGGACTAATACCACGTTTCCTTAGAAGAGGAAAGAGATCGAAAGCTCCATTCACAAGTTGCAGCTCCAGATTACACAATCACAGGCCATGCAGTTTGCTTCTCTCTTTCTCTCTCTGTGTGTGTGTGTGTGTGTGTGTGCTTGTCTAACTCCAGCATATCTCTCGGCTGCTCTCCTGCCAGCCTTTCCATATGTAACACACTCAACTCTCTGCTCATACCAAACTCATTACCCTCTCTCACTCCACGAGCCGACATTTATCAAGTTTTGTGAAACACATGCACATGCGTGTACACACACACACACACACACTCGCACACACTTACATATACACACCATCATGAAAAGTGATTGAAATGAAGGCACTTTAGTTAATTAAAAATGCTGTAATAATCTGCCATACCCCCCCACCCAACCAACCCCCACCCCCACCTCATCACCACTCCTCCTATTTCTTGTTTCTGAGTGGAGATCGTCCTTGGTTAGGTGATAGCGCCCCGTAATTGCCTCTATTGCCAGCGAGGTCATAAAAGAGCGACTTCGTTAATGAAACCATGGGTTTTGTGAAGAGCTGCACTTTATGGAAAAAAAGAGCTCGAACACAAACTAAATATTAAAAAAAAAAAAAAAAACGAAAAGAAAAGAAAAAAACTGTGTTATGGTCTGCCATGCGCAAAAGCTGTGATGTAATGTATAGTGTAGGTAGAATGTATGTATAGGTAGAATTATATGCACTGAATGGATGTATTGGATGTACAGTATTATGCAATTATGCAATTATTGTAAATTGTAATTATTGTATTGTAAATGTGTACAACAGGTGTACAACGGGTATGCCTACGCCCATTTCATACCAAACATATGGGGTGAAGGGAAGTGTGTGTGTGTGTATGTGTGTGTGTGTGTGTGTGTGTTTGTATTTCTTTTTCAAAAGGCATATTTGTGACCCAAGATAAAGTTCTGATTCTGGTTACTGATGTCTGTCTTGTACTCCATTGTACTTCATGGGGGGGGGGGATAGAGAGAGAGAGAGAGAGAGGATCATTTCCTTTGATCGAATTGAGAGCTGAACATGACTTTGAAACACACACCCAGATCTCCTTCAATCAGCACTGCTCATAGGTGTTGCACTCTTTGTGAAGCCCTCTCTTTTTTCTTGCTGATAACAAACACACACACTCCCCATGCATGAAACAAATTCGCACACACACACCCAGACACACACACACACACACACACACACACACACACAACCACAACCACAAACAGTCTGTCTCTTCCCTATCGTACATACATTTATTAACTGTGGAGAGTGTATTACACACATTCTCCACACGGTAGGAGTAGTTTCATATATATAATATATATAACTGAATAATACATGAATTACATGTACATTACAGGCACACACACACACACACACACACACACACACACACACATATAGTGTCATGTTTTTTTCTCATCAAAGAGAGATGAAAAGCGTAGGTAGCAGGAGACAGAGATGAGTTGGTTAACTGAATATTCCACTGCCAGCCCATTAGACAAATGCCTTTCATGGGTGACAGGACAGGACAGGACTTTGTGTTGTTTGCTTTGCGCTCACTCAATCACACACACACACACACACACATACACACACAGTCTAGTCTATTTGTCTTACCATCCCAGCTGTTTGGGCAGCATCAGTAATGGGCAGATAGTGTCTGATGATACAGCACTACTGTTGTAAGGGGAAGCACACAGCTATGCAATCTGTGCTGTCTCTGCTGTGTTGAGCTGTGTTGTGCTGTGCTGTGTATCTTTATTACAGAGACCAAAGCTCCAAAACTGGTGATAAACGTTAAATATACATTGTGGCAACGGATTAAATACATTTTCTGCTTGTACTTTTTTTTGCAACTCTGCAAATTAACTCTGCAACTCGTTAAATAAAAACAATGGCAATCATTGGGAAAGCACTTCTATCAAAAATGCAAAACACATCTGTTTACAGACTGTTTCTTACTTCTTCTGATGTGAATGATTATGTGAAGTTTCTACAGCCAAAAATATTAAATGGTCAAATTTTATCACACCATACCATCACATTTTATTGGTGTTATGGATGTTACAAAAAATGATCTATTATTAAATGATCATTTTATGTATTTATTTATTTACAAACTAATGGAAGCTACTATCCCCTACAGAGGTCTACTTCAGAGCTGCAAAGACTCTAGGAAATGAATTATTGGGACTGGATGAGAATGGAGTTTTTAAAGTACTGTTTGTGTAATCATGTCCTC
>JAIFZK010000168.1:3217500-3227500 GCA_027481765.1 Tenualosa thibaudeaui
GGGCTGAGCTCACCTGAGGCAATCCCAGCCTCCAGTCATCTTTTCTGGGCAAGGAGGGAAGGCCGAGAGCCCCTGGGATGGAAATCATACATATAAGTCATCAGGATAACTTGATGTACCCACACACACACGCACACACACACACAAACAAACCTACAGATAGACAGAAGAACAAATATGCAAACTAGAAAAAAAATTAAACAAGGAAGTGTGTGAAAACGCACAAATGCACGCACGCACACACACACACACACAGGTAGTCAAACAGTTGTTACTTGTTAAACAATACCCCCTTTTCCATCATCATCTCTCTCTCTCTCTCTCTCTCTCTCTCAGATTTAGATTCAGACACACACAAACTTTGCTTTATTGCTATGACAAGAGCACTCGTATCTCTCTCTTTAATTATTATTTTAATAATTGTACAATTTTTATTTTTATTTCTTTAATTAATAAACTTCCTATTTTACCTCCCATTTATTCTTATCTTTAAGTCTTCCGTCCTCTCTCTTGTTTATTCCGTGCGTGCGTGCGTGCATGCGTGCGTGCGCGTGTGTGTGTATGTGTGTGTGTGTCTGACTGGCAGGGAATGTAAGTAAGTGAGCACTCGTTGGATTCTTTAATTTGCCCTCTGTTGTGTTTTGTCTGCTCAGTCTCCTTTGCCTCTGCAGGCCCTGGCTTCTCAATGGATCTGTTAACCCAACACCCAACCCGTGTGCCACCCCCCCCCCCACACACACACACATATCTCCCTCTCACCCCTGCCCGAGAGTGAGAGTTACACACCCCCTCCCTCCCTCCATCTCTCCTTTTCTCTCCTGTGCTTCTACCCTTCCCCTGGGGCAGATGCAGTGATGTACTCCTCTCCTTAATGAACAGGTAGAGCCGAGAGATTAAGTTTCCTCCATCCTTGCCTCTCCCACGGTAGAATCCTTCAGGGCAACTGTAACACGCTCTCTCTCTTTCTCTCTCTCTCTCTCTGTGTCTTTCTATCTCTCTATCTGTCTTCTCTTTTTCTTTCTGCCTCTTTTTCTCTGTCATTCTGTCCAACACAGATTTTCATACACACACACACACACTAATACACACACTCATACACACACACTAATACACACACACACATGCACACACACACTGTCCTCTCTTCCAGGCTCCCTTCATATCTGTCTTTTTGACTTCCCAGCCGCCCTTGTGGCTCTGAGTCTTTCACACCATTCTCTCTCTCTTTTACTTTTCTTATTTCTTTTACTCTCCCTCTCATCCTATTCTCCACCTCACCTCTCTCCCTCTTATCTTTCTCCCTCTCTCTTTCTGTCTCCCACTACCATCCCCTCCACTCAATCCAGCTCCTATCCTCCCCAAACCACAGCCCCCAACCCCTCGCCTCCTGTCTCTCTCTCTGATTCATCTCATTCTCATTGTGTGTGTGCCTCTGCTGAATCACAGTCCACCCCCTTAAGACACACAAACACACACACACACACACACACACACACACACACACACACACACACACACTGAGGTTCTTTCAGCATAGGGGGTTTCAGGTTTTTGACCTGTTCCCTTAGTGAAAAGTGAGTGTCTTTGATAGAGCACAGACATTTTTGCATACTGGGTTGAGTTTAGTGTGCATGCTTGTGTATTTGAGACCCGTAGGTTAATCCTACCAGTTTAAATCAGAAGTAATCAGGAACCGTAGCTACATTAGAGAGCTGGTCATATTCCTCAGCCCACCCCCACCCCTGCATCTCAAATACATTGATTTAATGGAACTGCTCTGACACATGCATTACTGTTTCTCCTGTGTCTGTGTCTAAGTGTGTGTGTGTCTAAATGTGTGTGTGTATGTGTGTGTGTGCATGTGTTTGTGTGTGTGTGTATAAGACGTGTGGCTAGTGTGCACAGATCTCACCCCAGTCACTCTATCTGCCTCTCTGCCACACACACACACACACACACAATCTCACAGATACACATCCAGACAGAATCTTGGTGTCCTTGCTCACACCGCGTGATATTTCCAAAAAAACATACCTCCAGACACAGACATACTGTACAAATAAATCCTTTTCCTACCCACACCTCCAAATACACACACACACTTATACACACCTCAGGGCGGTCTCTTATATTTGCCAGAGAGTGAGAGATTGGATCTGCTGTAATGTGACGCCTGCATAGTCAAGGCCATGAGCATGTGTGTGGGGTGCAGGACACCGTCTCCATCTCACGCCACAGCAAGTTTGATTGACACCTCTGCCAGAGTCATCAAAGATGCCATACTGTATGTTATCTAAAGTTTCACCTACCATTTTGTGATGCTTTGGAGTTTGTAAGTGTGTGTATGTATGTGTTTGTGTGTGTATCTGTTGGTTTGTTAATGCAAATGTGTATTTGTGTGAGTGTGCATGTGCGTGTTTAATTCCTGACATCATGAGTTTGTATTTCTTGGTTTGTGAATATTGGTGTATACACATATAGGTGTATGTACTGTACTGTATGTGAGTATTTATATGTGTATATCTGAGTGTCTGTGTGTGTGTGTGTGTGTTAGTGTGTGTATGTGTATGTGTGAGTGTGTGGTTTGTTCCACTATCAAGGAATTCAGTAGATCAGCAAATGCTTTCTGTCTCACATTGCCCAAAGGTGTCAGTGGGTAAACAGGAGTCGGTGTGAAGGAGGGAGGGAAAGAGTTTGTGTGTGTATGTGTGTGTGCATGTGCGTGCGTGTGTGCATGCCTGTCAGAGCCTGGCGTCGCAAGCCGATGAGTCTTAAATGAAATGTTCGCCTGTGTCGGTTCTGCAGTAATGGCAGATCAAATTGGTTTCGGAATTAGTTGTCCCAATCACATACTTAATGGAAGTTGTGTAATGAACGGCGCAAGAGGTGACTTCCAATAATAAGGACTGTGTGTTTGTGTGTGTGTCAGGGGAGGAGGGGGTACTATTTATATATGGAGACCCCATAGGCTTCTCTCTCTCTCTCGCTCTCTCACACACACACACACACACACAGACACACACAGAGTGCCCTGGGCGACAGGGGGCCGTAGCCTGATTTCTCAGTGGGCTGCAGTGTGTAGTTTGTTTATTTGTGCGATTATTTATCCAGGGAAATACCCCGAGGTGATAAGGGAAAAGGAATCTCGTGTTAATTATTTTCAGAGAATGAACAGGAATAGGCCCGAGAGAAGCTGGCCTCTGCCAACTATATGTTTCTAAATTCAACAGGCATCTTATTCATAGCTTGACTGGAAGAGTGTGGGCTGGGTTAATAGTGAATGTGTTTGTTAATGTGCTATGCATGGGAATGAGGTTGTAGGATTCATGGTTGTGTCACTCGCAGGGTATAAGCAAATAACCTTTCACCTTTCACAACACACACACACACATACATGCACACATACCTGCACCTATATATATTCATACACAAATTCACACACATACACATTATTATCATGCACATTGCTCACACACAGTCACAAATAAAACAAATAAAATGCACTCTTGTCTCTCTCTCACACACACAGACATACACACACACAGACAGACACACACACACACACACACACACACATAAAGAGTAAGGTAGCTTACCTTTGCACCTAATTGACTGTAATTCACTGAGTTAAGTAGTGGCCTAAGCTGGTTGAGCCCTAGACAGGTTTTACTGGCAATTACAGAGCTTGAGGGGCAAATAAAGTGCTATAATTGGCCTGGGGACCAACACTGGTGCATAATGTCCTATATATCCCAGAGGTGGACACACAACCCAGTCCTGGCTGGTACCTATCCACTTGACATAATGTCATGGTGATGATATCAGTAATGAACTGATCGTCACTTTACATTATGAAGCTGGGTTATCCACATCAAAGTTTTTAGTGTGACTGGTGTTTTGCTGTTAATGATGTTGCCGTTATGAGTAACCTCTCACTTCCTGAAATACAAGTGCAAAAAAAATAGAGAGATGCATTGTGATGTCATGCATTGTGATGTCCCCCTGAAATTTGGCACCGTTGGCGACTGGCCCAGGTCACCCCTGGCCTATGCCAGGAGCCAGCCCTGTGTCCCTATTTAATCAATACAGTTTGGTTTTGTCTTGTAGCAAGCTGACTCAAAAGGCTATATTTTAAAATAGTAATCCCCTGCATGTTACTCACTTTCTCAGCTACATTTAGTTGAGTCATGTTTAAAAAAATAAAATAAAATAAAAAAGTAGATTCATGGCCACCATAAAGAGATAAGGTCATTCGGGCTGTGCAGATTTTTACACTTAATAGTCTTGTGGTTTAATGATTGACACTGCCTTGCGTCCCCCATCCCAACCATCTCTGCATTTAGTGAGCGGCGTTGCAAAATGTGTCTTTTACTGTGTCCGCTGCTCATCAAGGTCTGGTTTTACAGCTCCATAATTTAACTCCCAAATTGAAATGTTAATGTCACCCCGTCCGATGTTAAGTAAGATGAGTAGAAGCAGCAAAGTTTAACACTGGCAGAGAGTCCTTCAAGAGTGTTAAGAAGTATCCATCCTTCAAGAGTGTTAAGAAGTATCCATCCTTTGTAAATGAGGTGGCTCAGCCAAGGCCTTATGCTGCATTCCAGAAAAGTGGGATGTTGGACATTTGAAGCTTACGACCTCAACACATTCCCAGGTAACAATTTTTGGTTCCAGGAACGTTCTGGAACGGTTATCTGTTGGGTTCGGGAACATTCCATGAAGGTAATGTTGGTTCTCTAAAGGGGTGCTAGGTAAGTTTTTTAAATGTAAATATGACGTTAGTTTGGTTGCAGAAAAAAAAAATCACGTTTCAGCATAAAAAAGCGCATGAGGCATGGGACATGAACCCATGTTGCCTGTGTGATATTCACTTGTGTTACCCTACTCCATCAGAGCTACAAAATTGTCTTTCGTAAGCAGGCTATAAGAAATAGGCATACATATTTATTATTCTTATAGGGCTACATTGTGTATTGGCTCAACTGTCTCTGATTTGTTCCGCTGACCTCGATATGCTGAACTGTTGGACCGGACACCAACAGTTCAGTGCAACATTCCAGTAAATTTATGACACTGCATCACAATTCCACTGCATCACAATTCCAGGTTCCAGGCAAACAAAGTTGAAAGGAAATAAAAAGTATGGCTGACGATTGCAATAAGCTATTATTAGCTTGGTTTAGCAACAGACCATTTGACATCAGCCTTGTTTATTTTTTTTCCATTTTGTGAAATAACTTCAGAGATGATATATTAACATATCTTTATGCTAATTCCCCTTTAAGAACATATTGTGTTAAATGATATTATTTAGTATCACCTATAAATGCTGATGAATATATTTATGGTCTTTTGATTTGCATTTTCTTTTTCACAATTGTCTATCTGTGGGTGCCGCCATTGTTGTGTGTTGTCAGTCTAATGCATCTCTGTGAAGTTGGGGTATATCGATTTAACGGTCAGATCTTTATATCTACATAAAAAGATGTTACCCAAAGTCACTTGTCAGACTTGTGTGAGAGTGGTAAGGGCCATGATGATGCCACTAATAAGATGGCTTTGGAGCACAATTTATGGTAAACTGTATGGTAGACTATAGCCTAGTTAGGTCTAGGTTCATGGGTTGCAGTTGGCCTGATGTTGGTGGATTATCACTGTCACTAACCCTAGGCTAAAATAGTCTTGTTGGGTGTGTAGGCTACATTAACCATAGTATAGACTTACAGTTTTATGCAGAAGGGAATGCGTTCTGTCTTCACACTCCGCACAAACAATCAACAATCAACAGGCAAGCTCTGTCAAAATCTAAAAACTCTCCTACGCTGCGTTGTCCACTTCATCCATTCCTCGGTGTGGGGGCGCCTAGGACTGCTTTTTCGCTCGTGTATACCGTCTCCACGTGCTCTCCATGAGAAATAACACAGTGACCAAGATGCGACCAATCGGGTACAAGCTAGGCGGAGCGCTCGTGTGGGCTGAATGGAACTTTTGCCTCTCTCCTCACTTCGGCGCTGAGGCGAGGACCGGTTGAGTGACAAAGAACGGACGGACTACCGTGGAATATTGTTGAAACTTGGGCACAGCAAGTGCAAGCATAGGGTGCCCGTTTTGTTTAGTTTTTTTGTCATGTTATCGCAGCGAAAGAAGGGTTTAATCAGCTGAGGAATATTTTTGTGTATGCACTCTACGAGAGTCGTCTTTCTATGGAGTGCTGTGAAGCGAGATTTTGCTGAAAGAAGCCATTCGCAAAAGATACGTTGTGGGATTCAAAGGATACAGGACCTTTTGAGTTCAAAGTATTAAACCAGTTCATAGACGTTACGATATCTTTACAATATTGTTTTTTGAACGTGAAGACATTTACTAACTGGATAAATTACCCTGATTCTTTTCTTAAATCTAAGAGGATCCTGTTTCAAGCCGGGAAGGTGAGGATTTTGGATCGGATTTCCACGATGTTCTGCTAGCTCATGCTTGCTAGTTGACATGCAAGATGGCTAGCTAGATATTGATAGATTTGATTTTTCGAAGTGTTATGTCTGAAATGAGAGACTTATTTTCCCACCCTTTCTCTCACACCATCATTGGGCTAATTGTAAATTAAAAGGCTCGCTTGAAAAAAGCTTGAAAGGCTTTGCCCATGTTTTAATTTAACAGTTGCTGAAGTCGTTCACATTGATTTACCGTTAACCTGTTGTTCGTGGTCAGGCAGTGTACTTGTTTTTTTCATCGCTAGCAGTTAAATTGAAATAGAAGCTGTTCTTATAAGGAGTTGTATGAAATTAAGTGAGCCTGCATCACATATTCACTGCTTGCATTACATTTCAATGTGACGCCGAGTATCCACTTTTGAGGACTTTTAACACCATATTCACATTAATTAAATTTGCGCATTTTGGACAAACTCAACGCATTTGTGCCCTTGAATTAACTTCAACCAGTAGATCCATACAAAACTAATTCCTTGAGAAAACACAAGAGACGTAGTCTGGGCTATATGGACATCATGCAAGGATAATCCATGTTCTGTTCTAAGCAATTAATTCGACCGGAGATGTCAGGCTAGATAAGTCCCACGTTGAAGACACCAAAACAAGCTGGGGTTTAACGTTTAGGCTACTGCAAACGAGAGCCACAGCCTTAAGCGGATAAGTTCAAATCCTTCTCTCAAATGTATTAATACCCTCCCAAGATCAATTTCTGAAGGATAAAATGAGTGGTTATCGCATAACACCGAGACCTGACATGCCTAATATGACACTGCATGACGAAGAAGGGGCGAGGTGCGCGGGAGATACGCAACCCTGTGTCCGTCAGCGAGGTCCCACCGGGACCATGTCCAAGCTCGTTAAACCGGGGCGCACGGCTACTGTCGGTCGCTGTCCGCGAGACGCTGCGGGGCAAGCTGTGTGGGCGCGTTGTAATGAGGAGCGTGTGGATCGAGAACCTGGCTTCAAAGAGAGGGCGCGGGAGGTCGACGAGTTGGTCTCCAACGCAGCAGGTGTGCTAAACGCCTGTGAACAGCCTTACCGATTTCAAGCGGAGTCGAGCGGGACTAGCAGAATGGCCGGGAGCGGCTGGCGTGGCGTACTTCAGGGGGGCGTAATGCTCAAGGGTTGCCCTCATCAGCGCATGCAGAGCCCCAGCAGCACCAGCAATGACAATGCAGAGACAAGAGATTTCAACGTTTCCTCACAAAAAATGCCGAGAAAAGACAGATTGCTCTTCGGGATGCCGGACCACGACGGCCACGGATATACTTGTAATCAGGAAGGTCGAGGAAACATTACACAGGAGTTTGTAAATAACCGAGCAGCTCTCCTGTGCCGTGGGAGATCCAACTTGGTGTCCAGGATACAGTGTTGGATATGGGCATTCCTCTTTTTGTGGAACGCACACGTGTTGCATGCGCAAGGTAAGAAACTGATCAATTGCCTTTTCTGTTCTGCATTGGCTAATGTTAGCAAATGGCAAAACAAATGTTTCACTGTTTTGTGGCAATCCTCTGCTCCTCGATGTACTCCCCTGGAGGTCTTTGCAATTGTTGCATAGATTACAAGCAGTTTACTGATTGGGAGATTATGTGCTAGAGAACACAGGGGGTGCAGGGTTTTAATGCTTTGGTGTATTTTCCAGTGTGTGCCTGAATGTCAGACTTAGACCCTGAAAAGAAAGTGTGAGTGTGTGTGAGAGTGTGGGAAAGTGACAGTGTGTGTGAGCTGGAATGAGAGGGAGAGAGACATACGATGAAAAGGTCATGTGCTCGGCACACACATTTTCACAGGTCACATACGCGTCACATCCATTGAATGTCAATCTGACAAGTGTGTGTGTATAGCGGGGTGTAGGTCACAGGCCTCAGAACTCGCTCTGAGTCCCCTGTGCTCTGAACGGAATTCAATGGATCCGATTGCATTGCTTATCTTATCCTGTCACCTTTTTGGCATGGAACTTTCAACTGTCCTCGCTTAGTTTGGTCCGCAGCCGAGAGGTCATTTGCTGGCAGTGTGCCACAGAACAAGTACCCAAATCGGATTAAGAATGTCCCTTTAGATGACCAAAAAATGTCAGGTTAGTAAAGTGGAGCAGGCGTGCTTTTGGAAGTCGAGGCACCAACATGCCAAGACGAACGAAATTCCGCTGTCGGCCCGTTGACTTGCCAATACAGCGGAGCGCCTACTTTAAGATGACAACGAGATTAAGCGGATTTAAGCGAGAGTTCTGGTCATCTCATCTCCCCCTTCTAAAAACCCACCGTGTTTATGACAGATGCATTGTTTGGCTGTTTACGTTTTTTTTTCCAGTGGCTTGTACAATGGAATGCTGATACACCAAACATCACGCAACTTTGCGTCTATTATTCGCAGTGCAAGCACTCCCACCACGACACACACAAACATCTGCGTTGTTGCTCAAGTCCCACAACAACTAGATTTTTTTCAATGTTTTGATGCCGACCTTTGGATGGATCAGCGATACGATGGTATATGGAATTTATACTCTCTTACAAGCGGTGGTTTTTACCAAGATCGATTAATTGCGACTGATCATTTGATGGAGGTAAACGGATTTTGGGCAGATACCTTAACCTTCTCTTTAAGGCTTTCCCTATGGCCTTCCTTCTCTCGTACCCTTTCTCGCTTCTCTTTTTTCATCCCTCTCTCTTGCTATCCTCTCTTTCTCTTCGTGCACTTGCAAACTCAGCCTTCTCTTCGGTTTAATGTCAAGGTCTCGTGGAGACTGGCCACGACCCAAACCCGACCTGACTCGAGGTTGGACTGGGTATCGATCTCGGCGCCCGAGCCAAACGGCTAAATCGAACCAAGGGAATTAGAATCAGTTTCACCTTTCGCCTTCCACTCTAAAAGTTTAATGTTTTAATTATTGTCCTTTACCCCACTTTCTTTCCCAGAAGAGAGAGAGAGAGAGAGCTTGGCCCTCGTTGCGCACTAAGATTGATTATTAACGCTTAATGTTACCGTGTAGGAAACAGAAAGAAGGAGAGGTCCCTGACATAATTAAGAAAATGTGAAATTGTGTTCTTCGTAAAATGAGAGCTCTGCGCCCTGGTATAGTGCGCCTTGGCAAAGGATATGTAACCTGGCACGTTCAGGAGTTGAATTTAGGTATTTCCTCTGTGCGCGCGCGCGTGTGTGTATATATATATGTGTGTGTGTGTGTGTGAGAGAGAGAGAGAGAGAGAGAGAGAGCGTTTCTGTGCTTCCCTCTCTCTCTCTTTCTCCCTCCCTCCCTTCGTTTCAGGGATTAGCAGCAATGCTTCCCGTTGGTCTGAATTAATATGAACACCCCTAACAGCTCTTACTCATACAGAAATAAGGTCAGCGATGCTAAGGCGCGGAGCTGAGGCCGAGGCGGATCATCTTAATTGATAACCGGCATGACAGTGCAAGTCTCCGCCAGGAAAATAAACCGTCCAATCAATCTGATTAGCGCCGACCATCTCAGCAGAGGGGACTGTCGGGAGCGTGCTTGCGAATCA
>JAIFZK010000168.1:3240000-3250000 GCA_027481765.1 Tenualosa thibaudeaui
ACAGAGAGAGAGAGAGAGAGGGAGGAGTGTGTGAGTTGAGGCTGATTGCTCATACTTTTTTTTTCGTAACCTTCTTCTGATTGGGGGCAGTATTGAAAGATTGACCCAGTCCTTCTGGAACGATCTGTACAAGTCTATCTGTAGAGCTGAGAAGGGGCCGCCTTTTTCACCTCACAGAGAGAACGAGAGAAGAGAGGGAGACGTGGAGAGGTGATAGTGTAAAGAGGCTGGAAAGAGAGAGAGCAATAGAATAGAGAGATGCAGAGAGAGAAGTATAAACTCTGAAATTAAAGATTAAGGGAGAGCAAGAAAAGAGATTTCTGTGTGCTTAAGCTTCCTGCTTTAAAGCTTGCCAGATTTAAATGTGTACCCGTGTGTGTGTGTGTGTGTGTGCGCGCATGTACTCAAGTGAGTATTTGTGTGTTTTTATTGACAAGGTCTGATGTGAGTTTGGCTTGGTAATATATGATGTGTGTATGTGTGTGTAAAGGCAAATACATTGGATGCAATTAGGCATCCTCGTTCAATTCAGACCCCCTTGACTGTGTCTGTACAACCTCAGTCACTAACATAACAGTGTGCATGTGTGTGTGCTAGCATGTGTGCATGCACACTGTGTGTGTGTTAGTGTGTGTGTGTGTGTGTTTGTGTGTCCAAGTGAGTGTTTGTGTGTGTGTTTATTGACCAGATTTGATGTGAGTATTGGGCTGGGTAATATATGTTTTTTTGACGAAGTAGAATGATGACAAGAAATACATTCCTATGTAAACCCTTCACCCAGGTATTAACCGCATAGATTAACTTCAGTATTAACTGCATAGATAATAACATTTTTGAAAATCAATATATTAACCTTGGTTATTAATCAGGAAATTATACAACCTCAATCACTAACATAACTGTGTGTGTGTGTGTGTGTGTGTGTGTGTGTGTGTGTGCATGTGCGTGTGCATCTGCGTGTGTGTACGTGCGTGTGCGTCTGCGCACGTGTGTGTGTGTGTGTGTGTGTGTGTGTGTGTGTGTGTGATTGGGGCTGTCTGCTATGAGTGTATTTTAAAGAAAGTGGGTCAGCCTGATAATATTGAACCCTCTATAACAGAAGCAAACATCCCTAAAATGTGCCTAATCTCTCTCTCTGTCTCTCTCTCTCTTTTCCTGAGTGTGTTCCTTGCGCCTGTGCCTGTGGTAATGACTGGGTTATGTGACAAATGCCATGGACACACACACACACACACACACACACACACACACACACACACACACACACAGTGGTACTTTAGAGTCGAATCAATGTGCCCTGATTACTCCAGGAATCGGTGGTCCTTGTACGACTCTCCACCTGATGCAGTCATGATTTGACCAATCTCTCACCCTCTCAATATCCAGCTGTGGATTCATCTCTTTCCATCCCTTTCTCTCTCTCTACCTCTCTCCCTCACTTTCATTGCCATGCTCTCCTTTGTTCTCTATCATATTTCTTTTCTTGTCTTTTTGCACTTCATTCATTCTTTTCCCACCTTTCTGTATTTTCTGCTTCTGCTCGTCTTCTCCATCTCTCTCTTTCCACTCTCTCTGTCACCTCTCCTCTCTCTCCACTCTCTTTCTCTCTTCCTCTCCTCTCTCTCCACTCTTTCCCTCTGTCTCTCCTCTCTCTCCACTCTCTTTCTCTCACCTCTCCACTCTCTTTCTCTCTTCCTCTCCTCTCTCTCCACTCTTTCCCTCTGTCTCTCCTCTCTCTCCACTCTCTTTCTCTCACCTCTCCCCTCTAACCACTCTTTCCCTCTCTCTTTCCTTTCTCTCTGCTCTTTCCCTCTCTTCCTCTCCTCTCTCTCCACTCTTTCCCTCTCTTCCTCTCCTCTCTCTCCACTCTCTCTCACCTCTCCTCTCTCTCCCTCTCTTCCTTATCTCCCTGTAATGTATTTAAAGCCAAGGCCATCGCTGCTCTCTCTAAACTCCTATTGATGAGAAGGGATCCTCATGCTGATCATTGCACTTAGCATTGATTTCTGATACACAGACACACACATAAACAAACACACACACACACACACACACACACACACAAACAATAGGATATGCCTTTTGAAGGCATACCAGGCAGATCTGCGATTTTGTAACTACAGGAATGAAACTGGTCTTCATCCAATTTTGAATTTGAATTTGAATTCAAATTTGCTCTTCATCCTCACCTTCTTAGCACAGAACAACCCCACACCAATTCTGTTAACCTGTTTTCATTCGCTTCGCTTTTTGTGGATTCTCACATTGAACTTATTTGCAAACCAAAGACGAGGAACCAGAGATGACAATTTTTGAAGAGTTATGTTGACTGATAAGGTAATAAACGTGATTTCATAAGGAGACAGTTTCGGTTTTCATTTTACATCTGGCCGTCGTTGTCATCCTGCTAGTGCTGTAAATCCACAAAGAAGAGATAGGCCTAGGGGTTGCCAAGAGAGCCTCTGTTCGTCCCATGACGAACCATTTAACCATCAAAGTGACTATGAAGCTGGTATATTACTGGTAAAAAAAATAAGACGGCATAAAATGTTGCCTGATATGCCTTTAAGTGAAATCGTGATAAAAGGGAGAGCTTTCTGATAATATTTGTGTGATAATGTTTGTGATTGTGTTGTGTTGCATAATTTATATATGTATGCGTTGTGGGTGGGGGGTTATGCTTACATTGAGAAAAAGCAAGTATGCTGTTTTGGGCCTGACATGGCATTAGTTTACTGGATGTATCTGCACTTTGAGAGTATGCTCTCTCTCTCTCTCTCTCTCTCTCTCTCTCTGTGTGTGTGTGTGTGTGTGTGTGTCTGTTTAAGAGAACAACAGCGAACAGTGACAGATAGCACAGATGAAACTGTGTGTGTGCTTGTCTTCTTATCAGATAGATAGAAAAGCAGGGTTGATGGTAGAAAATCTAATATGTGTGTGTGTGTGTGTGTGTGTGTGTGTCCTCTTAAATCTATTATTTGGAAGCGTTGCAGGGCTGATAATGGTTATCGTGCCCACAAATAGAACTGCCCACGGATTTTATTATCTGATGCTCCTGTTCCCATCCAAAAAGCCTTTCATCGCTCCCATCTCCCCCTGTGGTGTGTGTGTGTGTGTGTGTGTGTGAGAGAGTAATAGTTTGCATTGGTTTGAATGTGAAGTGGCAATATTGCTGGCTTCTTTTTTGTGTTTAATGTGACGTCTGTTGATGGGCATCTTCTTGTGATACACATAACACACATAACACACACATAACACACACACACATAACACACATAACACACACACACACATAACACACACACACACACACACACACACACACACACACACATATAACACACATACACACATAACACATAATGTACAAGAAGACTGGTCTGTCTTTCTCACAATAATGGTCTTATACACACAATCTCATTCACACACACACACAGCCAGATCAAAACACGACTAACGCTTCGGAGATCAATGTGTACGGATTGCCAGGTGATTCTCTGAGATGATTGGCTGATCAATGGCTCTATGAGACCAGCACCTCATCTATGTGTGTGTGTGTGTGTGTGTGTGTGTGTGTGTGTGTGTGAAATAAAGGTAGCTTGTGCGTGTGTGTGTATGTGTGTGCATTTGTGAAAGAAGTGTGTAAATGTTCGCCATTACAGCAAGGTTTGTGTGGACAATGTCTGTTAGACATTCTGCAATGGAAATACGTGAGAGATTTGTGCTCCTAACGGTGAGGCTTTTCTTTTGTGTGTGTGTGTTTTTTAATATTCATATGAGTGTCATTTTAGTTATGATAGTAATATGCTGATCTTGTCATACATTTCTTGTCCCAGTTGTGTTTTGTGAGCAATTCCCTGATATTATTCTGTTTTGATTCTGGGAACAGCAGAGTGACAGTTATCATGTGTGTGTGAGTGTGTGTGTGACTGTAACTGTGATGCCTGTAACCTACCTCTCGTGGACAGGTCTGTTGGGAGTATGGTTGCGCATCTGGAATGTTCTGCAGACACACACGTCCCAAAACCAATCTGTCAGCAAATGGATTTGGGACGGAGTAGACCGAACAAAGAGGCATTTGCAGCACTCTCGCGCGCACACACACACACACACACACTTTCTCTTGAACGGGGTATACACCCACACCCCTCCCCTCTTTGGCCCCCTTAATTTAATTTCTCCTCATTTTGTTAACCCCATTTTCATAAGCGAGAGAGAGAGAGAGAAAGAGAGGTAGAAAGAGAGAGAGAAAGAGAGAGAGAAAGAGAGGGAGAAGGAGAGAGAGAAAGAGAGAGAGAAAGAGAGGGAGAAGGAGAGAGAGAAAGAGAGAGAAAGAGAGGGAGGAGAGAGAGAAAGAGAGGGAGAAGGAGAGGGAGGAGAGAGAAAGAGAGGGAGGAGAGAGAGAAAGAGAGGGAGGGGAGAGAGAAAGAGAGGGAGAAGGAGTGGAAGCAACAGAGAGGGAGAATAAAGCAGGAAAGAACAATATTCGCTGACATTTTAAATCTTATTACACTTGAGTGTAACAAGACTAGATTCATTATTTGATTGCAGCTAGAGAAAGTGTGTGTGTGTGTGAGAGAGAGAGAGAGAAAGAGAGAATCACTTATTAAGATACATAAATACAACTGCTGCCTTCCCAGCACACTTAGGCTATCACACTATTGAAATATCTCCTTTTCTACTGCTCTCTCTTTATCTCTCTCTCTCTGTTTCTCTCTCTCTCCCTCTCTTTCTGTGTGTGTTTTCATTGAATTGAATTGAAAGCTTTATTAGCATGACGTTAAAGTACCATAATTGACATAGCTGCATAACATTTTCTCTCTCTTTCTCTCCTCTCTGTGTCCATCTATTTGTTTTCTTTCTCTGCTGTTATTCTCTATCCCTTGTTCTCCTGCTTTGAAATTAATAGGAGTTTTGGATCTCTCTCTCTCTCTCTCTCTCTCTCTCTCTCTCTCTTCCTCCTTCCCTCCTTACTTTTGCTCTGCTGTCCCTTTATGCCTTTCAGCCTCTGTCTCTTTCCCTTCTTTTCCCTCCTCTTTTGTTCGTCTTCTCTTCTGTCATTGACATCTCTTGTTCCCCATGTTTTTCCCCACTCCTCTCTCTCCATCTCTCTCTCCCCTTCTCCTTTCTTTCTCTCCTCTCTCTCCCTCTCTCCTTGTCTTCTTTCTTTCCTCTCCCTCCTCCTCCTCTACAAGTCTTGATTGTCTTGCAAAAACGTGAACGTTACAGTAACATTATTGTCACATACACATAAAAAAGGGTAAAAAAAAAGAATTATGTTGGACATAATTGAAAAGTTATCACCTAATAGGAAAGTCCTAATCAAGCAGACACAAAGTGTGTGTTCTGGCCATACCTCATGTTAGGGCCTTCTCTCCTCCCTCTCCTGCTCTCCCCTTTCCCTCCCTCCCTCCCTCCTCCCCCTCTCCTGTTGTCTGTCTCTCAGTCTTTCCATCTTCTTTTCACCTCTCTGTTACACTGTCTTTCCATGTATCACCTTCACTCTCTATTTTCTCCCACAACTCTCTCACACTCTTTCAGTTTCTCTCCCTCCATCTCTCTCACTCTTTCCCTCCATGTCTCCAATTCTCCTCTCTCTCTCTCTCTCTGCCCCTCTTATCTTTTCTCTCCCTCTCTCTTTCCCTTTCTTTATCCCCCTCTTCTGTTTTCTATCTCTCCCTCTCTGGATGGGGGCCAGATGGTGTATTGTGTAACAGACGTTGTTAGTGTAATCCAATGCTTGCCTCTTCTCCTCCTCCTCCACCATCTCCTCCTCCGCTCCTCTTCTTCTCTTCTCCTCTCCTCTCTCTCCCTCCATTCTCCCCAACACCTGTTCTCCTCACCAGAGACTCTCAGCACACAACCAGGCAGCAGAGACCACACTGAGAGTGGGGGTGTGAGACAGTGTGTGTGTGTGTGATGGTGTGTGTGTGTGTGTGTGTGTGTGAGAGAGAGAGAGTGTCAAGGAGTTTGTGTGTGGGGGTGTGTGTGTAGGTGGGTGTTTTTTGTGAGAGTAAGAGAGAGAGAGAAAGAGAGAGAGAGAGAGAGAGAGAGAAAGAGATTTGTGTGTGTGTGTGTGAATAAGAAAAAGAGAGAGGGAGAGAGACTGAAGGAGATTGACTGTGTGTGTGTTTGAGTGAGCATATGTGTGTGTATCACTATAAAACAGGTGAGTGGCTGCACACACACACACACACACACACACACACACACACACACACACACACACACACACACACAGGTATCTCCATAGTCAGACTGTTCTCCTGCTTGAGCCCTCCCACCAGATGTGGGATGTCCCGGCTCACGAAACAAAGACCATGCTAATCCTCGGAGATGTGCCAATCCTGTCCTCTTGTCAGACAACAAAGACTTCCCCTCGCTTTCAGGGATATGCCACCTCTCTCTCTCTCTCTCTCTCCCCCTCTCTCTTTATATCTCTCTGTCTTTCTCTCTGGCACTGCCGAAGAACAAAGGCACCCCACCCGCTGCCAGCCTTACCCTCAGAGGTATCCTTCCTCTCTGTCTGTGCTGTGCTGTTCCTGAACAGGGGACTAAAGACTACACCAGCTTAGGGAGGGGATATCCCACTCCTCGCTGTCACTCTGTGTGTGTGTGTGCATATGTGTGTGTGTGTGCGTGTATATGTGTGTGTGTGTGTGTGTGTGTGTGTGTATGTGTAGGGAGAGGGTGTGCTCAAGTGTGCTCTGTCTGCTAGACTGAGTGTTCGGTTTCAGATAAGCCAGGCTGCGTCACTCACTCCAGACGTCTTTCTTGTCCCTCGACTAGGCAGTGGTTCTCTAGTTCTCCTGAAGTAATAAAGTCTATCCACACAAGCGTAGGCCTAGACAACAACAATCATCTCCCCTTGGGCCAAAATAATAAAAAGACTAGATCTGCTTTACCTTCAGTTCTGTTCAATTCAAGTCACAAGAGTCATACGAGACCATTTTAGTGGACATTTGAGCAACACAGATAGAGTCTCTAGGTGCTTTTGATAGTGTAAGCCAGGGCTATTCAAAGTGCGGCCCATACATCCATGAGTAATACTTTTCTTTCAAAATTACTGATCAAACTGTACTTCCGGCGATTTGCGGCGCTTTACGACACTTTGCTCGTTTTACGGCAGGTATACTAACGGTATTTACGGCAAACAGAAGTTCGTGAGAAAGCATGGCTCTATCATTTCTAAGGAAAAGAAATGCTTGTGGCGGTTTACTTTGTTTAGAGCCAGTTGTAGCTAATCTGATGTTGTTGCTGTTTATTTTTTGCACTAAGAACCATGATGTTGGTACTGTTACCTCTAATTTTGGACTTAAAGTCCAATTAAAGTTCAATATTGTATTTTAATTAAATGTTGGTGGTACTGTTACGTCTGTTTTTGCAATAAGAGCCAGTTATATTGTTTTGCACCTAAATGATGTTGGTACTTTTACCTCCTTTTTGCACTTGAAGACAGTTATTTTGTTTTGAACCTGAATGTTGGTACTATTACCTAATTTTTTGCACTAAGAATCATTGTACCTGGATGTTGGTATTACTGTTGATTAGCTTTTTGCTGTTGCCTGAAAAGTATTTGGAACAATAAATAAGCAATGTTTGACTGTTTTTACATTTGATATAAAATAGTGACTGGCCCACAGACTGGACAACCATCCGAAAATCTGGCCCCCAGGAAAAAAAAGTTGAATAGCCCTGGTGTAAGCGATTATGTTTTGTGCGTTTTGTTGCTATTTCTAGTGTATTTTTAAATGTCACAGTCAGTTTTACACACCATTAATGGTCTCTGCCTGACCATAACATCCCAAGTTTTTGTTTTTTTTATATACATCTTGAAAACCCCAGCTTCTCTACATAAGCTCTTCTGTCAGGTGCCACGTCGCATTTTTATTTCTGTATGTCTGGTTTTTGTGTGTGTGTGTGTGTGTGTGTGTGTGTGTGTGTGTGTGTGTGTTGAAATGCCTTATCCCCACTAGCTCTGTTTGTGTGTGCCATAAACCGATGAGATGCCCCTCTTTAGGGCAGTAAGCGTGTTTCACGGGCTTCTCCTGAACCCCCAATTGAAGCTGCTTCATCTCCCTGACACCTCACACCAAAACTTATCCACAGCCTTCATGTGGGTTTCAGGAGCTTGGACTGACATTTACACACACACACACACACACACACACACACACACACACACACACACACAAATACGCTCACTATGCAAATCTGGCTTTAAACTCAACAGACCGTTTTCATTGCATCCTCTTCTTCCGCCATGATGTCTCATGGTGATTGGATTTGCTGCATCGATCGACCGGAACATAAGGCTCTGTCCAAACTGTGTTGTTTATTTCTTGTTCACAGACACTAGAGCTGTGATTACAAAAGATTCTAGAGTGGTGTGGGCCAAAGCACTCTAGAATCTAGTGTTGTGGAATCTGTCATACAGATCACACATAGCCAGTCACCAGTAGAAAGGGAAGATTAATTATCTTAATTTGATATTCGGAGTCGGTACTCAAATTGCGGATGATTTACATGCAGCTTTATAGCACAGACAACTTTATCATTGGAAAAGATAGAAATATTCACAGATTTATTTATGCTCTGAGCCAAGTGGAAGATAGAACTGCTGGTTGGTACTTTAGATGCATAGCATGATGCTTTTGATGGAAAAGTGTAACTATAAAAAGCCACAAACATAAGTAACTTTTTAGTCCCTCTCATGACCATGTTGACTTTAAACGACAGTGACACGAAATCAAAAAAAGCCATTTCAAAAACGCACATGCACCCCCTCCACCCTGTCCAACCCCCTACCCTTGGCTTTTTCTCTGTCTCTCTTTCTGTCACTCACTCTCTTCTTTCCATCTTTAACTGTGGGTGAATCCCTGCTGGATCTTAATGGAGGGTAAAAAGCGAGGGAGGACAGAGAGAAAACGGAAGAAAAGAGGAACAAACGTTAAGGGGACGTGAGGCAGACGGTCGCTGCTGGTCAGTGGTGCATCGGACCAGATGTTAGTTTCCAACATGTCAACCTCCGGGCCCACCAGACGGTGTGTGTGCTGTTAGCACTTCTCAAAGTCAGGAAGTTTCTCTCAGCACACACACACATACACACACACACACACACACACACACACACACACACACACACACACAATATGCCAGCATGGACAAGGATTGAAAAGGTAGGGATAGACATTAGAAAGAAGGGGGCTCATATAATGCTTTCTCTCCCTCACACACACATAGAAGTACATGCACTCACACACACATGCACTCACACACACATGCACTCACACACACATGCACTCAGACACACATACACTCACACACACATGCACTCACACACACATGCATGGAGGCACACACACTGACTCACAGGCCCACCTGAAATGTACTTTGATCTGTTAAATTAAACCAATATTAAAAGCTTTTTTCAACTGGATTTATGGGCCTCAGTGAGGATTTGACCTGGTGTTGCCAGGAGACCTGACGAGCTCAGGGAAAGCTTGTTGTTAATCACCTCCTCTTTTTTCTTTCTTTTTTTCCTTCTTTCTCTCTCTTTTTTCACTTGCCTTCTGAAGAGAGTTGCCATTATCACCAAGATTTCACATTAGTCCAACTACAAGCATGGATACGTTACTGTACCATAGTATAATATGAGTTAGAGATCTCGTCTTTATTATAGATATATTTTGTAAATTGTAAAGTCATACAGTATCCCATTATCATGACTCTTATATTGCTAGATTCCAGACAACCTCCTCTATCCAAATGTGAAAACGTATTTGTTCTTCCATGCTTCCAATGGTGAGATATCTGCAAAAATGTGAATAATTATAAAACCGAAAATATTTTTTTCTTGATTTTAAGGCTGATGTAAGTCACATGTAAGTAGTATTACATCAAACACTGCCAGATTTGGATATCCCAGACTGTCTTGAAAACAACAACACATAGCATGTGTTCATGGTCCTTATAATTCCTTAATTTCCTTTGGGATCAA
>JAIFZK010000168.1:3255000-3260000 GCA_027481765.1 Tenualosa thibaudeaui
ATAACATTATTGAACGTTGCGATAACATTATTGCCAAAACTCTATCTGCATATACACATAAAATAGATGCATCTCTCTCGGTTATTTTATCACTGTTTTTCATCCTTTCCTCTCTTTCTCTATCATGCACTCCATCTCTCTCTCTTCTCTCCTCTCTTTCTCTATCATGAACTCCATCTCTCTCTCTTCTCTCCTCTCTTTCTCTATCATTCCCTCCATCTCTCTCTCTCTTCTCTCCTCTCTTTCTCTATAATGTGCTCCATCTCTCTCTCTCTTTTCTCTCCTCTCTTTCTCTATCATTCCCTCCATCTCTCTCTCTTCTCTCTCTTTCTCTATAATGTGCTCCATCTCTCTCTCTCTTCTCTCCTCTCTTTCTCTATCATGCGCTCCATCTCTCTCTCTCTCTCTCTCTCTTCTCTCCTGTCTTCTGTTATTGACTGTGCTTTGCCGGCTCACTCTTGTCTTTGGTATTCCTCTATCTCTGTCAATCACTGTCGACCTCTCTGCTCTCTCTCCTCTTTTGCTACTGAGCTTTTTCACCTACCTGCATCATACTGCTCTCGAGATCTCAGGTTTTTACCCCAAATTGATACCTCCAGCCTACTGTTGTGGCTGCAAGCAATAATCACTCTTCCCACTCTTCCCACTCTTCCCACTCTTCCCACTCTTCCCACTCTTCACGTCTTCCCAGCAAAGTGATATGGTGAATACTACAATATGTGAAAGCCTTTCACAATTTTCACTTTTATCATTGATGGACATGTTGGCAGCTATGAGATCATGACCATATATACTATAGAAACCCCTGCTGATAACATAGGCTTCTGTTGACCAGCCTGGCATTATGCCTACCAAGGGATAAATGACGATGTCACAGTGACTCAACACATCATCTGAAAAACCTCAATACTGCTACATCTCTCTCTCTCTCTCTCTCTGTCTTTTTCTCTTCCCTCTCCCGCCTATCACCCCTCTCTCACCTCTTTCTTTATCTTTCTTGATCTCTCTTTCTCTCTCAAATTTTATGTTGTTTCCCCTGTCCCCTGAGTGTATAGTATGTGGCTTGCATTCTCTCTCTCTCTCTCTCTCTCTCTTTGTCTCTCTCTCTTGTGCTGTCTCATGCTAGCTCTCTTTCCGACTTTCAAATTCAATGACCTTTCCTGTGCCTGTGTTCCAGTGTAGCCACAGCAGTGTGATGCGTCTGCAATACAATACTGCATAGTGTGCATCATAAAGAAAGTACACACAGAGTGGGTGTTAGGTATAGAAACAAACAAATAAAGTGTCAAATTAACATAATATGCACATGAATGATCATCACCCCCCCCCCCCTCTCTTTCTCCACCTGTCCCCTCCCCTCTCTCTGGCTCAGTCTCACTGTCTTGATCCCTCACACTGCCTCTTTCACATTCTCTCTCTCCCTCTTTCTCTCTCTCCCCCTCTTTTTCTCTTTTTCCACGGCTGATGCCCAAATCCTTTCTGAGCTCCTTAAACGTTCCCTCTCAGCTGGTGCCTTTCACTCAATCACCCCTCCCTCATTGCATGCTGATAGAGGGAGAGAGAAAGAGAGAGAGAGAGAGAGATGGAGAGAGGGGGTAGGCAAGAGGAAATGGAGGGAAATTTTGGTCTGAGGGAGACAGGAGAGAGGGAGAGGGGGAGTAAGTTAGAGAGATGAAAGGAAAAAAAAAGCGAGTGGTGAAAAGTGGGGGAAGAGTGAGTGAGAAACGGAGAGATGCAGAGTGAGAGAAAAGTGAGGTAATACGTGTCTAAGCTGTGATGCTCTTTTTGCAAGGACTGATGGTATAGTGCGCTCAGAGAAGCACACACACGCGTGCGCGTGCACACTAGTGCACAAATGCACACACACACACATGCTCACACACACACACACACACACACACATGCTCACACACACACACACACACACACACACACACACACATGCTCTCACACACACATGCTCTCACACACACACACACACATGCTCTCACACACACAAGCACACACGCGTGCGCGTGCACACTAGTGCACACACACACACACACACGCACACACACACACACATGCTCTCACACACACACACACACACAAGCACACACGCGTGCGCGTGCACACTAGTGCACAAATGCACACACACACACACACACACACACACACATGCTCACAGTTGGTGTAGTTATTGAAGTTGTTCCTGTGCACATCACATGAGGCCTATGCATGTGCAGTGCCGTTCCCTTTCATTCTTAACCATCAGCCCCCCAACGCACACACACACACGGAGGCACACACACACACGGACACACACACACACACACACGGAGGCACACACACACACGGACACACACACACACACACGGAGGCACACAGACACATGGACACGTGGACCAACATGCGTGCACACACACACACACACACACACACACACACACACACGGAGGCACGTAGGCACACACACACGGACACATGGACCCACATGCGTGCACACACACACACACACACACACACACACACACACACACACACACACACACACACACACACAAAGACCCTGAAGAAGCAGTATTGATTGGGCCCAGTGAGGGCCTGCCATAGCTATCTCTGCTGAGCCAGCTAGTAGAGGAGGTCAAGAACACACACACACACACACTCACACAAATGCCTTATACAAGACCAGTGTATCCAACCACCGCAATTCACCTCCAGACAGCACACTCTTCTCCTCTTCTCTGTATCACAGCCAGATAACACACACACACACACACACACGTAGTTTGATAAGAGCACACCAGAACAACAATGGAGCAAAGCAGTGAGCACAAATATGAAGGAACAAGTAGGTGAGGTGAGACTGTGTGGATTGCCTCATCTCTGATAGAGAGATGGAGGGAGACAAGGGAGATGGAGACAGTGGGACAAGGGCAGCTGGACCATCTGTGTGTGTGTGTGTGTGTGTGTGTGTGTGTGTGTTGAGTTAGAAAGAGGAGAGTGTAATGATTGATCACCACAGAGGCGTTAAATATTTCCACTATGCATGCTGACAAAGCAATCCCTCTCTGCTAGAGAAGACACACACACACACACACACACACACACACACACACACACACACACACACACACACAGACAGACCTGCTAATACACTTACTCTCACATGCACAGGCACATAGCCTACTTAAGTACAAACCAACGAGGGCCAGAATTTGGATGTGGGATTGCGGGTATTGAATTTTTCCAAGTCCTAATCCAGTACTTATAGTGTGGGACATTCCCGCAGTCTTTGTTTGGATATTGCCGCCACACAACCTGTTAACAATGTTGATGTTACTATTGATGAATTCCTATTTTTTGATGATCTTGCTGCCCACTTACTCTTCCTCTGTCTTTCCTTGTAAACACTTTCACAGCAACCACAGACTATGTGAGCCAGTGTAGGCTATACTTTTGTCCCCCCCCGCTACAACTGTGTGAATTGGATTCTCCCCCATTTTCAGGCCCTGAACCAACACACTCTCTCTCTCTCTCATGCACACATTGATGCTCGCTCACACACACACCTCATATACATTGGATGCATCCTCAGATGAAAGCACAAACCCTAAATAAACTGCACCTTCGAAAATGGACAACTGGCACAAACACATGCACACATGTATACACAAGCACAAGCATGCAGACACACTGGAGTTTCTGCACCATTGGTTGTGTGTGTGTGTGTGTGTGTGTGTGTGTGTGTGTGTGTGTGTATCTCTGTCTGGCTGCTCTGATGGTTCACTTCTTTTTATGCCTGACTTCATGGCACCTGGAGCCTTTGGCCTATGCGTGTGTGTGTGTGTGTGTGTGTGTGTGTGTGTGTGTGTGTGTGTGTGTGTGTGTGTGTGTGTGTGTGTGTGTGTGTGTGCTGTTGGTGCACCTCATCTGATGCAAGGGTGTTTTGTCTAGCGGCCTGTACAGTGCTGCTTGTGGGTCCCCCTCTATAGCCACCCCTATGCTCTCTCTTCCTCCTCTCTCATTCACACCCCCCCCCCATCTCTCTCCCTCTCCCTCTCTCTCTCCATCTCTCCATCTCTCCAGGTATCTTCATCATCTCAGGAACACACAGTGGGGGATTTTTAAACAAGCAGAGCAAACAAACCAATGAAGAAAGAGCAAGAATGATGAAAAGATAAAAAAAAAATTGGGAGAGCGAGAAAGAGAGAGAGGTACAGGGAGATATTTGTTTATGCCATCTCTCGCCATGCATGACAGGGCCTTACTCTGCCTCCCCCCAACTGTTTCACCATGGAATCAGCCTGGTTTGCATACTTGTCTCTGGACCATACTATGCAGGTTGAAGGGAGGGGTGTTTGTAAGTGTTGATTTAATCAGAAGTGCATCCGTCTCCCTCTGTTTGTATGTGCAGTCCTCCCATGCTGGCGCTAGGACAGAAACTCCTCCATTGTTGGAGGTGTCAAGTTACGCTTTAAACCCCTGCGTTGGTATCCATTAACTGAAGCAGCTACATTAAGGCTACCACATCCATGCCCCACACACATAGATGTGATGCCAGTGATTTTATGTCATTATCAGATGCCATTAAAATCTACTGAGATGGGGACAGAGTGGCATAACTGGCTTAGGCATCCATACCACTCCTCACAAAAAAAAAAAAAAAAAAACACTGAAATAATCTCTTGCAAATGCTGCAGCATTGTACTACAGTCAGGCTGCTGTGCTATGCCACACCACATATTATTATGTTATGCAACATAATAAGATATACCAGGGGTTTGCAACCTTTTTGACGCTGTACCAATAAGAGATGGTCTTGTTCGTTTGTATGCCAACCAACAGGCCAATTGTTTTTAACAATGCATAATTATGGGGCTGCATTTCCAACATGAAAATATGTTTTATCTATTCTGGCTATGGAAAGCAGCACTTTAGGAACAGAAATAAAGGAATCATTCCAAATTAATCATTCTAAATTTAATACATGAAAATGCATGCTACATACTGACTTA
>JAIFZK010000168.1:3265000-3270000 GCA_027481765.1 Tenualosa thibaudeaui
TGGTTTGCCCCTCCTCTTCTACCCCCCCCCCTTCTCTTCCTTTCTCTCTCTCCCTCACTCTCTCTCCTATGGTCACATGCATGTGATTACAGTGTAATGTGAGGCTATGACTGAGCCTTAGGCAGTGTCGGTCTGAGTGTCTGCAGCCTCTGTGCTGAAGGAGAGACACTGTGGGTCCGTGTGAGACCCCTGGACCCTCCACTCAGCCTCCTTTGATTTGGGGAGGAGGTTACAGACTTGCCTTTCAGCAGCAGGGACATGTTTGCCTCGCTCTTGCCTTTGTAGTGGCTTTGGGTGATGACAGCTCAGTGTGTGTATGTGTGTGTGTGTGTGTGTGTTTGAACATGTGTATATAGGTGTGTGTGTGTGTGTGCTGAAGGTTCATGGTTGATGCACACCCTTTGAAGTTGTGTCTCGAGTCATCAGTGAGATTTCCCCGGATCAGACTCACAGCAAGAGGATATGAGGGCAAAGTGCCTCCCAAACACACACACACACACACACACACACACACACACACACACAGGATTAAGGTTAAGGGTTGTGATTTCTTTGCGAAGGAAAACTATGAAGTAGCTAGAAAACTAACTACTAACTTTGTCTCAAAGACATGAGCTAGGCTTCCCTTGAGCAGTAGAAAAGAAGAGGTTAGCAACAGAGAAAGAGAGAGAGAGGGGGTGAAACAGCACAGAGGGAATGACTCTATGGAAAACATCATAGGCAGAAACAGACGTCCCATTTTAAATTGCAGTCATTAGCATATTTGTGTGTGTGTGTGTTTGTTTTTTGGATTTTATGAGTACTGCGGTTGATATTTTGGATGTTAACGTGTGTAGCATGCTGTTTCATTCATTGGCTTGTCTGTTCAAGTGTGTGTGTGTGTGTGTGTGTGTGTGTGTGTGCGCGCGTTTAGGTCTGTCTAGATGCTTAGGTCTGTAACTGCGTGCATCAGCTCAACATTACATAATAGAAATTAGTGGGTATAAATAAATATGGGCAAAGCTGATGGAAGACATGGTGCCTTGGTGTGTGTGTGTGTGTGTGTGTGTGTGTGTGTGTGTGTGTGTGTGTGTGTGTGATGCAATACATAGAAGAGGAGAGACAGTGTGAGGTAGAGACAGACAGATAGGGAGAGGGGAAAAAGAGAGATAGAGAGAAAGAAAAAAGAGAAAGACATAGAGAGAGAGAAAGAGAGAGAGAGAGAGTATGAGAAATAGACACAGACATTTATGGAGAGAGAGTCCATTGAGATAAATGAGCCATCCATATCAGTTCTCCCAAGTTGTGTGTCTGTGTGCTCTTTGCGTGACCTGTGTGTGTGTGTTTGTGTGTGTGTGTGTGTGTGTGTGTGTATGTATGTGTGTGTCCCTGATTTTTATCTGACAACCCATGTTCCCTTCTGTTGTCATCCTCCATGGCCTGCTGTTAACAAGAGAAAAGAATGAGAGGGGAAGCTTATCTCAGAGGGAGGGATGAAGAGAGATAGAGGGAAAGAGTTAGAGAGAGGGAGGATGAGAGATAGATAGATAAAAGAGGTAGACAGAAGAGGGGAAAGATTGCATCGGTAAGGCCTTGCAAGCGTCTGTAGGTAAACAGTGTCTGAGATTAATTGGTGCGCTTGTGTTTAAAGTCTGAGTGATTTACACACACACACGCACACACACACACAGATGTCTCAGCACACACAGACACAAACACACTCACAAACACACATTCACTGCATACATTTTTAATGTTTGAGAGATTTATAGTTCTGCACCAAACCAATCTCACTGTTACTGCTAAACGTCTGCCACACACACACACACACACAGACACACACATCATTCTGCAGGATGAGTTAGTCTTAGAATGGTTGTCAGTTAAATATGCTATCCTGGTGTAGAGCCCATGGCAATAAACTGCTAATGAGATTCTCATCAGTAAACCAGCTTATTGCCAGTGTATTAGCACCTGTAATTGATCGTTTAATTATATACATATCACAATATAAGACGAAATCACATCTCTTTTATTTATGACTACATTTACTTGCATTTACATATGTGTAATTAAACTGTCATTTAACTGGTTTCATATATCTGTCTCTCTCTGTTCCTGTATAAGAAGAGTCACATTTTTGCCAGACCTTAGTTTTACAGAGATAATATTTAACTGTTTAGCTTTAAGCTAGATTGTGGATCTTTTTCATTAATAGGAAGTCTGTGTTGCTTTGTTGACACAGACATCCCCACCCACACACACACATGCACATGCATGTGCACACACACACACACACAAACACAAAAAACTCAGACACATACATACACATACACACACCCACGCAACCCAACCCCCATTCCCCCCCCGACACACACACACACACACACACACACACACACACACACACACACACACACACACACACACACACACACACACACACTATGTGCACAAAGATCAACAGTTTTTTCTTTGAATGGCTCTTTCAGGTTGGTGCTGAAAATAGACAAGGGTGGAGAATAGGGGACTGACAGAGGGAGGTGAAGGAAAGAGTGAGTGAGTGAAAGAGAGGAAAAAGAGAGTGATTCAGAAAGAGGGTGAGTTATGGAAACAAATTATGACACTATGGAAAAGATGGAGAGATGGGGTGAGCAGAGAGAGAAAAACAACAGGAGGAAGAAAAAGAGAGTGAGAGAGAGAGAGAGAGATAGAGAGAGAAACGAGGGCATACAGGGATCAAGGAATCAGACAACAACAAGTAGAGCTGGACTTGGACTGCAGTGAGACCCCCACAGAGGGCACACACACACACACACACACACACACACACACACACACACACACACACACACACACACACACACACACTTCAGCTGGGGCCTCCCGTCCACACACACACAATCATAAAGCACAGCCCCCCTCAGAGAATAAACACACACATACACACACATTCATTCATAAAGCACAGACTCCCACAGCGGCCCAGAGACCTCCACTCTTGTGCTAAAGGCATAACCCCCCCTGCCCCCCTCGTCTCCCAGTATGAAATTAATAAAAAATGAGAATAATTCAGGAGCCCCCCCCCCCATTGGTTCCCTCCTGCCCCCCCTTGTTTGGCAGCCCTGGCAGGTGAGCCTGGTTCCACTGGACGCCTCTTTGTCTCTTGTTTGCTTTTCATGGTGCTGTGTATGTCAGTGTTAAGTGTTTCTGTGTGAAAGCCTCTTGGAGGTAAAGCTACAGTGTGTTCCTATGCCACTCCTCAGTGATCCTACAGCTGCTGTCTGCAAGCCACTATGGATGCATCATGGCTGGGCTAATTGCATTTCAATTCAAATGGGCAGAGAGATAGATAGAAAGATAGTTAGACAGACGGACAGATAGCCAAACAGACTGACAGACAGACACACAGACAGAGAGACAGAAAGATAGATCGATAGATAATTAGATAGATAGATAGATAGATAGATAGATAGACTGACAAATAAAAAGATAAATATACGTGTATTTTGTGTGTGTACACAAACTGACAGACAGGCAAACAGACACACAGACAGACAGGCAGACAGAGAGACATGCAGGGCCATTGGTCCTGACTGCTGTTGTGTGGGAAGTCCTCATAGGAACAGGTCATTCAATCCAGTCCAGTTCCACTCAGAAACACTGTGTTGGTCGGTCCATTTGACCATTAGTATTTCAGTCACTCTAACCTGTCCACACATATGGTGGAAAAGGGAGTGAAGAGTAAAGTCCAGGCACCTGTGGGTATTTGGATGCCAGGTATAGCACACACACACACACACACACACACACACACACACACACACACACACACACACACACACAAACCCACACACACACATACACACCAATCTCTCTCTCTCTCCCTCTCCCCCCCACACACACACCCAAATTCTGTCTCTTACACATACATACCTATGCACACACATACACGCCAATCTCTCTCTCCCTCTCCCACACACACACACACACCCAAATTCTGTCTCTTACACATACAAACATATGCACACACATACACGACAATCTATCTCTCACTCTCCCACACACACACACACACACAAATTCTGTCTCTTACACATACATACCTATGCACACACATACACGCCAATCTCTCTCTCCCTCTCCCACACACACACACACACCCAAATTCTGTCTCTTACACATACAAACCTATGCACACACATACACACCAATCTCTCTCTCTCTCTCTCTCTCTCTCTCACACACACACACACACACACACACACAGACACACAAAATCTCTGTTACACAAACGCACACTCACACACAAACCCAAACACACGTGCACGCTCTTCAGCGTGGGCACATGCACATTTCCGATGCCAAATGGAGGTGGCAGGAGGTGCAGTGTGGCAGGATGATGGAGCGGTTGGCATGCAGGTGGGCACAGCTGCAGGGTAAAGGGATCAGTGCCCTCTGTTCGGCTGGCACCGTGCCCGCTGGATCACATGCCACTAATTGTCGGGTGGGGTCGGGTTTTCAGCAACCAGCCCAAAGGCAGAGAAATTATCTCTTTACCTCTCTCTCTTTCTCTCTTTTTTTTTCTCTCTCTCTCACACACACACACTGCTCTCTCTCTTTGTGTGTGTGTGTGTGTGTGTGTGTGTGTGTGTGTGTGTGTGTGTGTGTGTGTGTGTGTATCAGGTTACTCAAGCCATGTGATTTGGCTTAGGTTCTCTGCCATAGCGTCTGGATCACTATCATATGTCTGTCCGCTGTGGTCAATGAAGGCACACCAACAGATGCACACGGACACATACACACACACACACACACACACACACACACACACACACACACACACACACACACATACACACATACATACACACATACATATACAAATACACACGCACACACATATACAGACGCGCAAACAGATGCGCAACACATAGCCACACCCAGAGACACATGCCCTCGCACACAGACACACACACACACACACACACACACACACACCCCACACATGTACACACTAA
>JAIFZK010000168.1:3277500-3285000 GCA_027481765.1 Tenualosa thibaudeaui
CATGTCCTTTTGTCTGTGTGTCAGAGCTGGTGCCAATATGTGTCGATCTCTCTCTCTCTGTGTGTGTGTGTGTGTGTGTGTGTGTGTGTGTGTAGGCGTGTGTTTGTAACTGTGTGCATTGACGTCTCTGTGCATTTCCCCTTCATCTTGCTCTGGTTCGGCCTTTTGAGGTCTGGCTTTGTCTCTCTCTCACACACTTACTATCTGTGTGCTTCATCTGCCTGGTTCTCTCTCTCCCTCTCTCTCTCTGTCTGTCTCTTTATCGATCTAGCTTCTTCCATTTCTCTCCTTCTCTCTCCCTTGTCCTCTCTCTCTCGCTCTGTTTCTCTTCCTCTCTCTCTCTCTCTCTCTCTCTGTCTCCATTTCTGCTTTTTTTTCTCTATGTCTCTGCCCCTCTCTCTCAGTCCTCCTTTATCTATCTATCTCTTCTTCCCTCCCTCTCTCTCTTCCTCCTTCTCTCTCTCTCTCTCTTTTCTCTCTTGTTCCTTATGTGATGGATGGGGCAGTGGTGTGTTCACATCTCCTGCCGATGCCCCATTAGTCAGAGAGAACCCCACTGCTCACATAGGAACGCAGAATACCTCCCCACACACACACACACACACACACACACACACACACTCATTTCAGCATGGACTGGTCAGAGAGAGATTTTGTGTGTGTGTGTTAGACAGAGGGGTATGTGTGTGTATTTGAAATGAACAGAATTGTATGTCTTTAGACGGGACCAAGCATCCGCCTGCTTTAATTCCCCCCCCCCCCCCTCTCTCTAGCCCTCCATCTGCTTCTCTTTTTCTCTCTCTCTAGCCCTCCCTCTGCTTCTCTCTTTCTCTTACCCTCACGGTTAAACGGTTGAGAGAAAGCAGCTTTTCATCACACTGAAGTCTCTGTCAGTCTGGCAGGTCAGGAAAGGACACAGAGATGGATGAACACACACACACAGACACACACACACACTCCACACCACACATACACATGCACATAACCCCCCATCACACACACATACACACACACGCACACACACACACACACACACAAGCACATCATCTCTCACTCGCTCTTGCTGTCTGTTTAAGTCTGTCGTTTTCACTTTCACTGCCTTACACAAACATACACACACACGCACACACATACACACACACACACACACACACACACACACACACACACACACACACACACACACACACACACACACACACACACACACACACACACACACACACACACACACACACACACACACATACACACACACGCACACACATACACACACACGCACACACATACACACACACGCACACACATACACACACACGCACACACATACACACACACGCACACACATACACACACACGCACACACATACACACACACGCACACACATACACACACACGCACACACATACACACGCACAGGTATGGGAAAAGCATGGGGTCATTCCAAGTTCTCCCTTTTCACATGTCTAGTTTGGCGGAACTGATGTTATGTTTCGATCCCTCGCTTGGGTCTGTCAGCATCAGGTCAAACATACACACACACACACACACACACACACACACACTCGCACACATATGAACACTAGGCCTGTAGCGACGTGTCGACTTGTATCGAATATCGTTGACGTCATATTTTGTCATCGACGCACACGTAGGTCACCCAAAACAAACTTCATTATTTGAACGATGGAGACCGAAACAGCAACCTCATCACGGCATACACAACAAAGCCATTCAAAAGCCCCCCAAAAAGCAGCTCGGCCAAAATCTTCAAGGGTATGGGAGTACTTTAAATTTAGTCCGAAACGTAGGGGAATTGTCATTTGCAGTCTTTGCCACATCGAACTGCCATACCACACCAGCACAACAGCCATGCTAGAACACTTGAAGCGCACCCCCTGAGGCACCCCCTTGTCTTGTGTAGCGGGGACATTAATAAGTAAGTACTAACTTTGGCTAAATTAATTTAATGTTTGTGTAGTGTGTTGTGCAGTTTGACCTCAGTGTACTTCGGTAGTGTTAGTTATCTTAACTGTCCGTGCAGTTTGGTCATGCTGGTTTGGTTAGTAGTTAATGTTAGCTAGCTATAAGCGGTTAGGCATCTGTGTATTAGTTACGTTTGTTAGCATTTAATGTTGGCTAGAATGGTAGCTTGCTTACGGCTGCAGAACACAGCTATCTAGCTGCTGCTAACCCAGCACGAACAAACTGCACAAAGAGGTAAATTAGTTTTTTTCAGATTTTCTGATTTGTATTTGAGATGCATTATGGTGTTTATTAATTGAACAACATAAAAATAATCGTTAGATTAATAGTCCAATTAGTCGTTAGATTAGTTGATTAACCGATAAAATAATCGCCCGATTAATCGTTTTAAAAATAATCATTTACCCCCAGCCCTAATGAACACACACTGCGGCACCTTAGCCTTATTCCTGTGTGTGTGTGTGTGTGTGTGAAAGGTGTTTTTTGTCCTGTGTGCTGAGACCACAGTAACCGTGGAGATTGATGTCTCCATACCTTGCTGTGCCCTCTATTACACTGCCCATAGGTTTGTCTAATATGGGAATGCAGTCATGCCACACACACACACACACACTGTGCATACAAACCTGTGTACTCACAAGCAAAAACACCAACTTACCAAACACACACACATACACACACGCATAAGCACCCACAGGTCAGTGCTTTGTGATAGGTCGTTAACTCTGTCCTCACGGCTGTGCTCTGATTGGCTGTCCGCTCTCCCAAGGGCTGTGCTGCGATTGGTTGTTTTCAAATCCATCCAGTTGAAACACCTTTTAACAGATCACTGCCTTTTACCTGTGGCTTCAAAGCATCTCTCTAACACACACACACACGCACACATGCGTGCACACACACACCAGGCTCGTTAGGAAATGCCTCATGCCAGTTTATTTCCTCTTGAGTGAATGAGCACAGGTTGAATGTTCTGCTTTGGATGACATTAATCAAATGGTCATCTCTTTCTCTCTCTTTCTGTGTGTGTTTATCTTCTCAGACACAAGAGACTGAAAAGCCCTTTTCATTCTTTCTTTTTTCTGTGCAGTTTGTTCTCTCTCGTTTTGAAAAGCTGGGTTTGCAACCTTTCAAACTGTAGATAAGGAGAGGGACTGTGGGAGTGTGTGTGTTTGTGTGTCTGTGTGTGTGTGTGTCTGTGTGTGGATAGAATGTATGTGTATCTTTGGAGTGTGTCTGTGATTTTGATGTGAGCCTCTTTCACTAGCAGACTGTAGACTGTGTGTATACGTGGATGTATTTCCCATTTCTTTGGAATGTGCTTTTTGGTGCAAGCTTCCAAGTCTCTAAATGTGTGTGTGTGTGTATGTGTATGTGTATGTGTGTGTGTCTGTTTGGTGCAAGCTCCCAAGTCTCTTATGTATGCTTATGCGAGTGTGTTTGCCTAAATGTGTGTGTGTGTGTGTGTGTGTGAGTGAGCGAGCGTGTGTGTGTGTGTGAGTGTGTTTGCCTAAATGTGTGAGCGTGTGTGTGTGAGTGAGCGTGTGTGTGTGTTTGTGTGTGTGTGTGTTTGTGTGTGTGTGTGTGTGTGTGAGTAAGTGAGCGTGTGTGTGTGTGTGTGTGTGTTTGGTGCAAATGTTTTAGAATGGTAGCATGTAAAAACACAGGGAGCAGTGAGCTGCGGAGCTGTGCTGTGTTCCAGACGCGGCCTGCCAGGAAAATGTGGTCAGGGAATCTGATTTCTGCCACCAGCTAATTTGTTTTTCAGTCAGGAGAGAGAGAGGGGGGGGGAGAGAGGGGGAGAGGGGGAGAGAGAGAGGGGAGGGAAAGAGAGAAGGAGAGAACATTTGAGAGGTAGGGACTGAGAGGAATATAAGAGCCCTGTTGAAAGAGCTTAGCTGCACCCACTTTCATGGACACATACACACACACACACACACACACACACACACACACACACACATGCACACTCTCACAATTTCTGAAGTCAAATAATGCTACTTTTGCCTGAAGATCTGAAAGATACGAGGGGTAGAGTGGGAAGAGAAAGAGAGAGTGCGGAGAGATAGAGAGAGTGAGAGGGAGGGAGGGAGAGAAAGAGAGAGTGAGGAGAGATAGAGAGAGTGAGAGGGAGGAGAGATAGAGAGAGTGAGGAGAGATAGAGAGAGTGAGAGGGAGGAGAGATAGAGAGAGTGAGAGGGAGGAGAGATAGAGAGAGTGAGGGGGAGGGAGGGAGAGAAAGAGAAAGTGAGGAGAGATAGAGAGAGTGAGAGGGAGGAGAGATAGAGAGAGTGAGAGGGAGGAGAGATAGAGAGAGTAAGAGGGAGGGAGGGAGAGAAAGAGAGGGAAAGAGAGAAGTGGGAGAGAGAGAGAGAGTGAGAGGGTGGGAGAGAGAGAAGAGGGAGAGAGAGACAGAGAGAGTGAGAGGGAGGGAGAGAGAGAAGAGGGAGAGAGAGACAGAGAGAGTGAGAGGGAGGGAGAGAGAGAAGAGGGAGAGAGAGACAGAGAGAGGGGAAACAGTCTGATGCCTTTTGCCAGAGCCCAGCTGGTCCTATGTGAGTGTGCCAGAAAGGATATACGTCACTCTCGGCCACACACACACACACACACACACACAGAGTGAGTCAGTGGGATCAGACGGAGGTAAATGCCTGGCAGAGGGAATATGTTTTCTGTTGTAAAGCTACAAGCCCTCAGATGAGACTCCATGACAGATGCACTTCTTCACTCTCTCTCATCCCCTAACCCTCCCTTTATCCCTCCCATCTTGCATCTCTATCCTTCTCTTTTTTTCTCCCTCATCTTCTTCTCATTGCTCTTTCTCTCTCTCTCTCTCTCTTTCTCTCTCTCTCTCTATCCAGCTCTCTCTCTCTGTCTATCTAGCTCTGTGCCTGTCTGCTCTCTCCCCCCACCCCATTCCTGTGTGTGTTTGTGTGTGTGTGTGTGTGTTACAGAATGAGTGAGATGGTGTGTGTGTGTGTGTGATGAGTGAAAGTTATTTCTTTGAGTTGCCTGGTTATTTTTGTATATTGAGGCGTAACTGACTTTAGGGTATCAGTCTATGCATGTTTTTTCTCTTGTTTTAATTTGTGTGCTGACTGTGTGTGTGTTTGTGTGTGTGTGTGTGTGTGCGCGCGCGCGTTTGTGTGTGTGCATTTGTATGTGTTTGGAGTGTGTACGAAATGACCAATTTGACCATTTATGTGTAAATTAATTTTGACAGTTTTTTTGGGTTATGACATCAATGTGAGAATTAGTTTGTCAGTTTTTTGCCTTGTTAATGCTAAAACGCGCACACACATACGTGCACATGCAGACACACACACACACACACACACACACACACACATACACTGAGAGAGAGAGACAGTCACTTATGCAGGCGTCTATTCACGGACATCAGTAGAGATGTTTTTTTTTCTGTCTTGATAGCTTGCCCCTCCTTCCCTTTATCTTCTGAACCCTTAGAACACACACACACACACACACACACACACACACACACACACACACACACACACACACACAGGTAGGCACACACACACACACATACACACACCTACCTCCAAACGTCTCCCATCCTCACTCCCTTACATCATGACTGTAATAGATAAATTACTGAATTACATTTAACCTTGGTGCGTCCGATTGGAGAAAGAGGGGAAGAAAAGTGTGTGTGTGTGTGTGAGAGAGAGTTTTCCCAGCATGCAGCATCTGTCAATCATTTCCTCTCGCCATGATTCTCACGGCGTGCTTTAAGCAGAGCAGCAGGCAGTGTGTGTGTGTGTGTGTGTGTGTGTTTTAAGGAGAGCACCAGGCTATGTCTCTGTGTGTGACTGTGTGTGTTTGAGAGTGTGTTTTCAGGAGAGCAGCAGGCTAAGAGAGTGCATGTGTCTGTGTGTGTGTTTTAAGAAAAGCAGCAGGCTGTGAGCTTGTGTGTGTGTGTGTGTGTGTGTGTGTGTGTGTGTGTGTGTGTGTGTGTGTGTGTGTGTGTGTGTGAGAGAGAGAGAGAGAGAGAGAGAGAGAGAGAGAGAGAGAGAGAGAGAGACAGTATGTTTTAAAGAAAGCAGCAGGCATCTCCTCAGGTGAGGGTTCACTTCCAGTTCAGGCTGGTCTCAAATAGGTGCCTTTCAAACACTTCCTCAATGATGAGATGTGTGTGTGTGTGTGTTTGTGTGTGTGTGTGTGTGTGATTTATGTTATGTGTGTATGTTTCAGTGTGTTTTTTTTCTTTCTTTCTAAATGTGTTTCAGCATTCTGGAATCTCCTGTAAATGAGAGGCATTCACAAACATTGTTAACATGAACAAACATTATTTTAACATTTTAACATTTATTTAACATTCCTTTTAGTCTATGGCTGCTGTAACATGTTCAAATGTGAAATGCCATGCCTCGAACTTTCGTTGTGGCAAAATTGTCTAGGATGTCAGTAAAGTCCAGGTCATATTTCAGTTGACCAAGAGAATCATCAGTAGGCTACATCTACCCAGTCAAGGCTATAACTTGTGTGTAGTTTAATGGTTTGGAACAGGCTAACCCTCAAAACGCCACATATATAGCCTATTGGTTATCAGAATTTATCCAGAAGGCAATTTTCACACTTTAACATGTCCATACGGGCTTATTTTCTACAAAAAAAAAAAGGTCAACCAGAGAGCTGTGTTCCACCGGTATAGCCAACTTGCCTGTCAGGAAGCTAACCGGAGCTAACATGCTACATGTTAGCAAATGCAGCATGGTTAGCCTGAAACATCAGGATTGCAGGCGAATTTGGCTGCTAATGTACATATTCTTAGCATCAGTCAGATATGTGAAACACGTTGTTTTTAAGCCGTTGTGGTTATCAAAGGATTCAATGCCCAGTCCGTTTAATATAAGGTGTTCAGTGTGCTACCCCCTCATTTGTATTAACATGAATGGCGTGACTTATTTTGAACCCAGCTGGATTGGGTTACGGGGCTGGAAGAAGTTTGCTGCGCTGTGTCTTACCTTGCTCTGCCCTGCCTTTGCTAGTACCTAAATCATCAGAAGAACCTTTTTTAAAATATCTATTCAGTGAATTCCTAAGGCTCCTGGTTTCTTCTTCTCTTTCTCTCTTTTCTCTCATCCTGAAGCACTAATCAAATATTTTGAAATAAAATAGAATAATTATTCAGCAGTTTCATGAGGGTCCAATTCTGGGCCCTCCTGTCGGTGGGCCTGTGTGCGTGTGTGTGTGTGTGCGTGTGTGTGTGTGTATGTTTCATAATACATCAGGTGAAGTGGTGACAGATTGAATCCTTGGAGTGACAGTCACTTGAGAGATCCCAGTTTTAAAAAAAAAAAAACAGATATCCTGTTGCTCCACTATTCCTCACATACTGTGTGTGTGTGTATGTGTGTGTGTGCGTATGTGTGTCTGCAGTGTATTTATTGGTGTGCTGACTGTGTGTATATGTGTCTATATTTGTGTGTGTGTCCGTCCCTGGTTCCCTGAGCAGATGGCTTGAGACCCATTTTAATGGGCCTCCAGAG
>JAIFZK010000168.1:3305000-3310000 GCA_027481765.1 Tenualosa thibaudeaui
GCGTGTGTGTGCGCGTGTGTGCAGTCAGTGACTAGCTGGCTAACTATAACACATCCTGTCCAGAGGGACACAGAGGGTATGGGAGCAGTGTGGTCCTGCATCACTTCCCATCTTCACGGGGTCGGCCTCACCATCATTACATTATAGCAGATATTGCTAATGGAAATGAGCTTCAAATCCAACAACGAGAAGATCAGTTGCAAAGCTAGTCAAACCCACTTTCACACACGTGCAAACATTGTAGGCCTATAGCTATCAATGACATTAGGGCCGGTCTCCCCTAGAACAACTTAGGGTTAAGTGCCTTGCTCAAGGGCAGCACGGGATTCAAACCCACAATTTCCAGGCTACCAGCATGCTAGCCAGGCTCCTTAATCACTATGCTACCACTGTCCTTAATACTGTTTTGTGATCAGTTCCAGTAGTAGTTTGTTTGTGTGTTTGTTTGATTAAGTGAAAATAACTCTTATCAAAATAACTGAATAGGTTGAATGATAACATATTTTTTTCAATTGTACTTTTTTGGCACCCACACCTTGAGATGTTTGTGATCTGAGTACCATCTGTTTAGTGTCTGATTGACGTTTAATTGGCCCGATTGGTCTTCAGTATCAGTAATGCTGTTGTAGACTAAAGTGGCTATTTGTTTGTCTTAGGTTCCCTAGTAACTGACGAGAGGGGGGGGGGGGGGGTTTCTCGTGGAGAGATTGGAGTAATGTTTCCCAGTTGTGATCATGAAAAGGGCATGCATCCTCTGAGGGACTGGACGTACACACACACACACAAACACACAAAAAGACAGACACTGTCAAACACATGAACGCACTCAAATACATACACATTCCCTACTTCCCCCCCGCACACACACACACACACACACACACACACACACTCACACACGCACTCCACCCATGTGCGAATACATTATTCTGATTTTCTGTACACAGAAACACACACGCACACACCACGTAGTACCACACTGAGGGCTGCGGTAATGAGGTGTGTGTTGATGTGGAGGGACTACTTCTGGGCAGATAATTGCCCTCCTCTCCTCTCCTTCTGGCTCCACCTGAGCAGACCGGATGACAGGCCACTTTACACCGCTCCCTCAAGAGTGTGTGTGTGTGTGTGTGTGTGTGTGTGTGTATGTGTTTGTATGTGTTTGCCTTTGCCTGTCATTTTGTTGGTGTGTGTGTGTGTGTGTGTGTGTTTTCAACCTTTGTACAAGTTCACAAAACTTTATATTTTGTGTACACATGCCTCTGTGTGTTTTGACTTTGCCTGTCTTTGCGTTTGTGTTAATTTGTGCATGTGGGTGTTTTTGACCTCGACTGTGTGTGTGTGTTTGTGTTTTAAGAGATGGTGTGTGTCATTGTTCCCCTGTGTGTATGCATATTATTATGAAGTGTGTAACTGTCTGTCTTTGTGTGTGTGTGTGTGTGTGTGTGTGTGTGTGTGTGTGTGCGCGCGCACACATGCACACATCGCTTTTGCCTTTTGTGTTGTGCTGTTTGGCACTTGCCTCTGTGTCGTGAGTGCAACACTAGATGACCTAGAGGACATGACAGCTTTAGAAAACACTCTCTCTCTCCCTCCTTCTCTCTCTCCCTCCTTCTCTCTCTCCCTCCCTCTCTCTCTCCCTCTCCCTCTCTCTCTCCCTCTCTCCCTCTCTCTCACCCTCTCTCTCTCTCTCACCCTCTCCCTCTCTCTCTTCCTCCCTCTCTCTCACCCTCTCCCTCTCTCTCTCCCTCCCTCTCTCTCTCTCTCACCCTCTCTCTCTCTCTCACCCTCTCCCTCTCTCTCTCCCTCCCTCTCTCTCTCTCTCACCCTCTCCCTCTCACTCTCCCTCCCTCTCCATTTTCATCTCCATCTATCCCTCTGGGCACGTTAAAATAAAGGAGTCACCTAAAGGCCAATCAAAGCGAGACATAGTCAAGAACACTAGGGGAAAAATAATGAAAGATAGTCACTCACACACTCACACACACATTATACAATGATGGCTTTAAAGTATAGCACCAGTGTCTGCTGATGTGTTTAAATGTACTTGTGTGTGTATGTGTGTGTGTGTGCATGCTCGTGCCTGTGTGTGTGAGTTACCGTGTATATGTGTGTGTGTGCTGTACTTGTGTAATGTACGTGTGTGTGTGTGTGCATACTCGTGCCTGTGTGTGTGAGTTATCGTGTATATGTGTGTGTGTGCTTGTGCGTTTGAGTGTGTGTGTGTGAGTACATGTGTGTGTGCGTGTGTGTTTGATCTGAGCAGACTTAATAATGAATGACAGACTCCCATAAGATCTCAGTCTGTCCATCACATCAAATAGCCCAGTCCAAGGTTGGCACCATAGCAACCACCTCTAAAGAGCACTCGGGGAGAGTTCTGAAAAACTTCTGCCATTTTCTCCTCTCTCTCTCTCTCACACACACACACACTTTCTTCTCTCTGTTTCTTTCTCTCCCTATTGCTCTTTCTTTCTTTCTCTCTCTCTCCCACTCTGTCACCTCGTTCTTTGAAAGGACAGCCCTGAGGGCTTCAGACAGGAAGTGTTAAGTGCATCAGACATAACATGACGTGGGTGTGAGAGAGAGAGTGTGTGTGTATGTGTGTGTGTGTGTGTACGTGTGTGTGTGTGTGTGTGTGTGCGTATGTGTGTGTGTGTGTGTTTTCTTTGATTTTGGGTGTGAGAGAGAGTTTTGTGAAGAGAGTGTGTGTGTGTGCGTGTGTGTGTGTGTGTGCCCATCAGACACTCCATTCAGACTCTTCACATAGCTGCCCTTCACACTATGACAGTCCTTGACCACTGAGGCCATCAGAACGTGAGCATTTAAAGTTTTTGGAAAGCCTCTTCCTTTGTCTCTCTCTGTCAGATTCAGTCTGCCTTTAGTGTGTGTGTGTATGTTTGTGTATATGCATGTGTGTATGTGCATGTATAATTGTTAAAGGGCTGTAGCACTAACTTGCATTTGTGTGTGTGTTTGTGTGTGTGTGTGTGTGTGTGTGTGTGTGTGTGTGTGTCTGTGTTTTGACAGCAGTTGGCTGTGAAGGGTTAGTGTGTATTTTGATGGTTGCTTTGTTAACCAGAATAGACTTTCACATGGCCCCCGGGAAGACTGACCTCCACTTATCAGAGAGAGAGAGATAGAGAGAGAGGGAGAGAGAAGAAGAAGAAAAGAGTCTGACTTTGAGCTGTCCTCTACCTCTGGTAGACATGCATACAGATGGTATTTCATGCAGAAAGGACAGAAGAAGATCTAGATGGCTGTTTAGACAAAGAAAAGGACAGAGCGATAGATGTGGGAGGGAGAAAAGGAGTTTGTTTGTGTGTGTCTGTGTGTGTGTGTGTGTGTGCGTGTGCGTGTGTGTGTGTGTGAGAGAGAGAGAGAGCGAGAGTGTGTGTAGGCCTACGTCTCTGCCAGAGGTCAGGTCTACAGCTGATAATAAAGGCATTTATAGTCCTCTGGAGTCTGTAGTCAGCTTACACAAAGTGTGTGTGTGTGTGTTAGGGCTCATTGAAAAGTTGTTGAAAAGATATGAGCTTGATTCACACCTACCTACGTTTTCATTTCTCAATGACAGCGTTTTTTCTGTATTTTATTTTACGTTCTGCGTCACAAGTAAATGCTCCTGTTTCTTTGTTCTCTGGGTTTCTCAAGCGCCTGCAAGCATTGCAGTGTCGTTGCTTTCTACCTCAACCAATGACAAGTCGACCTTTCCGTCACATGATTTAGTGTGGCAGCAAACCGGCATTTTGAGAGTTTTCAACAGTGCGGCGCTGAGCTGGTGGAAGATGAGTTTAGGAAAACCGTAGAGAACATCGACTGCCACGTGAATGATCAAACCCAGGTGGTAGTGAAGAGAATCGGCATATGAAGATAAGTCCTCCACCCTAAGTGCACGTCCTAAATGCATTCTTTCATTCTTTATGAAAAGGTTACATCCATGTTGGTGAATGCCACGATGACTAAGCAAGTTATAGCTTTCTAACCCAACAGACAAATGTTGATCTCACAGGTTTTAGGGCAAAAATAATTCTGGGCCTAAATACAAATAGGCATTTCAGTTTATATATATATTTTTTTATTTAGTATATTTCTTAAGTAGTGTAGAGAATTGTCATCTCCATTCTTGATTCACATTTTTATGTAGTGTGTTTGTGTGTGTGTGTTTGAATGTATGTCTGTGTGTTTCTGTGCACGTGTGTATTTCGTGGGTGTATGTTGTTTTGTTTTGGATTCTGTCCTTTTTCTGTCCGTTTTATTTCTCCAGTCCTGTTTTTTTTTTGTTTGTTATTTTTGCCTTGAAAAAGTGTAGCGAAATAGTTTAGAGTTTTGAGAGGGCAATTTATTTTAGTTAAACAATATAAAAATATGAGACATATTTAGCTTCTCTCATTTATGTACAAACCATAAAAGGGAATTCTCATTAGATGAATGAATTCCTATTTTTTGAAATTGTCTTGTTATTATTAGATGTAATTAGTGGAAAGTGTGTGGTGTGTGTGTGAGTTTGAGCAAATGCATACTTGTATTCCTCTCTGACTGTGTGTATGTGTGTCTGTTTGTACTCTGTGTGTGTGTGTGTGTGTGTGTGTGTGTGTGTGTGTGTGTGTGTGTTTGAGTGTGTTTGTATGGCCTAAATGTCACTGATCACTCTCGTCTCTTTCACTTGATTACCCACAATTCACTGTACCTGCCCACCTCTCCGTGTCCATCGCCAAGGGATATGGCATCCCTAGGCAAACATCTCTTTACAGTTCACTGCTCCCTGATATTTGCAATGATATTTACCCACAAAAACAGACAGCTCAGCTTTGTATAGGGAGAGGAGAAGTGTGTGCATGAGTGTGTGTGTGTGTGTGTGTGTGTGTGTGTGTGTGTGAGAGAGAGAGAGAGAGAGAGAGAAAATCAGGATTTAAGGTCTTTAATGTCCTTGTCTGCTTGAGTGCGTATTTGTGTATGTTTGTGTATGTGTGTGTTTGTGTGTGTGTGTGCGTGCGTGT
>JAIFZK010000168.1:3320000-3332500 GCA_027481765.1 Tenualosa thibaudeaui
ACCTTTGGGGGAGATAATCACCGAGTCTCAAAATGGTCAGGGTAGCAGTGATGATGCCACTAATGGGGAGGAGGTTCCCACCTGTATGGATGATTTAGAAACTTCTGTATTGGAGCTGGGTGAAAAGGAATTCCAGATATTGTAAAAAAAAGGCAAAAGAAAGCGCCGCAATCAAAGCACAAAAGGGGAACGGGGTCTTATTGACTTAAGCGACAATGAGAGTGGAAGTGAATTGTCTGACTGTAATATTACCTGCAGCTTGTGTTTAAGCGGGTATCGCACTCGCAATTACAGGGTGGAAGATATAAAAAAATTCCTTAAGGATACAAAGCATGCAAGACAAGTCCGTGTTGATGAATATTTCCCTGATATTGAACAGTTTATAAAGAAAGCCCGAACTTTTATGCGTGAGGGTAACTTCACTGATCAAGAGGGCTATCGTCTCAGGAAAATTCTTACAAAGCTCAATGTTTTACTGAATGGCAAGGATGATTAGTGTTGATATTTTTGTTTTCACATTGGTCTTAAGATGGATAATAGTACAGGCATGTATTTATTTTTTTCCTTTGTCTTTCTTACGATGGGTGAAATTTGTGTTGCCTCCATAAATGTAAATGGAGCTAGGGAAAGAACTAAGAGAGTCGCTGTGTTTGAGACTATCAAACAAAATAAATTTGATGTCCTTTTTGCGCAAGAAACCCACAGTGATACCGTCAATGCAGCTGTTTGGGCTCAGGAGTTTGAGGGTTTGTCTGTTTTAAGTCATGGTACCTCAAATAGAGGTGGGGTTGCCATTTTATTTTCTAAATCTTTTATTCCCATCACTTATGATGTTGTTGAAATTATGAAGGGTAGACTTTTAAAAGTCAGAGCCCAGTTTGAAAATCGTTTTTTTGTGTTTATTTGTATTTATGCGCCCACCCTTGCAACGGACAGAATGCTGTTTTTAAATACTTTAAGGCATGTTTTAGGAAATTGTTGTTCTGAGGATATTCTAATTCTTGGAGGAGATTTCAACTGTACCGCACATAATATTGACAGAAATCATGTTGAGCCACACATGCCCTCTAGTAGACGACCGCTTGAAATTATAAATTCAAACGATCTTAGCGACATTTGGAGAAACTTTCACGGTGGGCAGAGGCAATATACCTGGGTACATTCTTATAATAATTCTTTTTCTTTAGCAAGACTTGACAGATTTTATGGTTTCAAGCATCAGCTTAGCCTATTCAAAAGATGTGCTATATTTACAGTTGGATTCTCAGACCATAGTTTGGTTTCATGTTCTTTATTTTTAGAGTCTATTAAACCAAAAAGTGCCTATTGCCACTTTAACACAAATTTGTTGGCTGATGGTCATTTTAGAGAAGTCTTCCTTTTTTTCTGGAAGGAATTCAGAACTACAAAAGACAGTTACAATTCTCTACAGCAATGGTGGGATTGTGCCAAAATACAAATAAAACAACTCTGCCAGGAGTATACGGCCAATGTCACAAAGATTATAACACTGGGGATGGACAGACCTTTGTTTTGGTTAAACTCCAATAATTTGAATCTTAACTTGTTTCCTGTTTTTTATAAGAACCTGTTCAAAGTCTGGTCTCTATTTATAGTTCAACTCACAAAATTGGCAAGGTCACTTTTCTGGCTGTTAAATGAGCCTCTGATTTGTGGTTCCTCTCTTGACGTGTCTCAAGAATTTTCCCTGGTACCTACCTCTAAGTTCATCACCTCAGGCCTTACAACACTTGGCGACTTAGTAGAGATTGTTGGTGCCAATTTAAACAACGGCCCTGCTCTAGCTCATCATTTAGGTGTAAGGTCCAACCGGATAGTTGATCAGCTACTGGGAAAATGGCAGTCTCTTTTATCCGGGGAAGAGATGCATTCTTTTTTTTATTCTTGGTTTTAACTATGTACAAAAGCATCGTTTCAAATGTCAGCTCCTAAACTTTTTGCTTGGGCAAGCAAAAATGGCGATATATGTTAGTCGTAAAAGAAAAGTGGAACAGGATGTGGATGTTGATATCTTGGGGATGTTTTTTACTCTTGTAAAATGTCGTATTTTGATTGACTTTCATTTCTACAAATCTTTGAAGACGCTTGATGTTTTTGTGGATAGATGGTGCTACAACAACGTGTTGTGTTCTGTTGAAAGCAAGCTGCTATTTGCACATTTTTTTTCTTAATTTTTTTCTGTTTTCTTTTACCTTTTTTAATGTGACAAGTTGACATGGTTTAAATTTTAAAGTTTTGTAATAAAGCGTTTTTGAAAATTCAATTCTTTCTCTCTCTCTCTCTCTCTCTTTATCTCTCTCTCTCTCTCTTTCTCTTTCTCTCTTTCTCTCTCTCTCTCTTCCTTTATCTCTCTCTTTCTCTTTATCTCTCTCTCTCTCTCAGACATGGGAAGTTTTGCTGACCTGGAGCAGCGGAAGACGGTGGGTCAGGGCCGGGCGGCCATCTTGAACCCTCCGCCCGTGCCCAGCTACCCCCGGCCACAGGTCACCTGGTTCAGAGACGGAGTCAAGATCATCCCCAGCAGTAGAATGTGAGTCAGGAGACACACACACACACACACACACACACACACCTTACCCATTACCTCTCTCGATCACCAGTTTCACCTTCACATCCTTTGCCAGTTAAATGACACTTCCAACCATTTTTTGCTGTGAGATGGATATGATGCTAATTTTACCAACTGACAACCACCTGTCAATCAATTCATTGCCAGGGAAGTTGATGGTGTGTGTGTGTGCATTTGAAGTTACTTGATGGCTGTGTGCTGGCTGTGTTTGTTGTGGCTAGAGAAGGTAGAGAGGTTTTTATCTTTGATTCTGACTTGTGTGTGTGTGTGAGTGTGTGTGTGTGTGTGTGTGTGTGTGTGTGTGTGTGTGTGTGTGTGTGTGTGTGTGTTCTAGGAAACCTAGCGCAAAGAGAGTACAGAGGGAAAAAAAAAGCCAAGGGATTTTTGTTAGGTGTTTGATAAATACAAGCAATCGATTGCAAACATCCCTCTGAATACATCACAGCTGTTGCTGTTCTACAGGTCTACAGGTGCACTGAGTGTGTGTGTGTGTGTGTAAGAGCGAAACAGCTAAAATCATACTGAGAGTTACACAGTGTGTTAATTTCCTTTCGGACTTGGCCTGATATACCATCTGTTAAACCACCTAATTAACACCCACACACGGACACACTCACACACAAATTAGCAATCTAAAACAGCAGGTTAGCAAATAGCACTGACCAGCCAAACTCACCTACTGCTTCAACAGATGGCTGTGTGTGTGTGTGTGGTTGTGTGTTGTGAGTGTATGAATGGGGTGGGGGGGTGTCTTGAAAGCTTGGAAACCTTTTGCTAACACACACACACACACACACACACACACACACACACAAACACACAAACACATACATTCACACATACACACAATGAATGAAAGTTTCCAGCACATGTAATTTTATCAGATGTCCTCCAATCCATCTGATGTAATACACACTACAACATTACTTTTTCTGTTTTCTGTTTGTGTGTTCGTGTGTGTGTGTGTGTGTGTGTGTGTGTGTGTGTGTGTGTGTGTGTGTGTGGATGAAGAGTTCTAAGATCAATAGTGGGAATGAACTGTGTGCTTGTTGTGTGTTATTTGGAATGAATTTTTCCTGATGGTAATACCCTGGAGGGGACACTCAACCTGTGAAAGAACTCTGTGTGTGTGTGTGCGTGTGTGTGTGTTTGTTTTTGTGTGTGTGTTTGGGTGTGTGTACGTGAGTCAGGGATGGGTGTCTTTGATTACTTCTCCAGGTTGCTGGTTGGTTACCAATCTTCCCCTTTTTATTCGATCACTCTGTTCCCTCTCTTCCTCTCCTCCTCTATCCCTTTCTACCTCTTTCCCTGCCCCCCCTGTCTTGTTTCTGATAATTGAATTAACTCTTTGGTCTTTTAATGTAGCTGAAAATAACAGATTGACCCAAGGCAGCGCCCCCTCTAACCTCTCTTAATCTGGACCATCTCTCTTTCGCTCTCATTTCTCTTCTCTCCTCTCTCCATCCATCCATTTTTTCTTTCTTTTTTTCTCACTCTCTACCTCTCCTGACCATAGCTCTCTAGCTGTCTCTTTTCTTTCTCCTTCCCTGACAGAAGCAGCAGACATATGTGTATGCAGATGAGGTAGTTAGCTCCATTCCTTTATTATGAATTCATGCTTAAATGAAGGACTTTTGCAAAATTATAATATTGTTTTTCTGTCACTCTTCATCAGACGGTAGAATTTACTGATGCCATCTCACCCCTTCATTTAAATTTTTTACACTTTACATTTGATTTATTTTTATGTTAATAGTTTATTTATTATTTTTTTATTTTATTCATTTACATTTATTTACATTTAGTTATGTACAAAGCTGTCACTTCTGTCCAAAGTGACTTACAAAAAGACACGGCATGCAAGGCACACCGCAATAGCAGAAGACCATAGTGCACCAGAAGCACTTTGCACACCCTTTCTTTTTGCTACTCTGTTTTTTTCTCTCTCTTTCTTTGCCAATTTATCCCTCTTTCTTTTACCTGTTTCTACTCCCTAGCTTTTATGTGCTGTAGATAGACTCTGGGCCTGTGCGAGATGGATTTTGCAGGCTCACTCCCCATAATTTCAAGTCCCCTTAAAAAAAAAAAAAAAAAAGCAAAAAGAAAAAAAGATGCTGTTGTAAAGCTCTTTCCCAGTATTGCCCCTGTGAGTGTGAAACACGTGTGGTTCCTGGCTGCAGTTGGGCAGGGCCTCTAGCAATCCGCCTTTGTTTAGCGTGCACTGAAAACAGTTACCCTCCATTGTAATCAATGGAGCTAACTACACACAGATCTGACAGTGGCGTCATGCTCCACTGACATTTTAAAAAGACCTATATTATTTGTGTGTGTGTGTGTGTGTGTGTGTGTTTGCTCTGGCAGTTGTGTTCTCTTCTAGTGTGAGACACATGTGTTCTCTTCTAGTGTGACACACATGTGTTCTCTTCTAGTGTGAGGCACATGTGTTCTCTTCTAGTGTGAGGCACATGTGTTCTCTTCTAGTGTGAGGCACATGTGTTCTCTTCTAGTGTGAGGCACATGTGTTCTCTTCTAGTGTGACACACATGTGTTCTCTTCTAGTGTGACACACATGTGTTCTCTTCTAGTGTGACACACATGTGTTCTCTTCTAGTGTGACACACATGTGTTCTCTTCTAGTGTGACACACATGTGTTCTCTTCTAGTGTGACACACATGTGTTCTCTTCTAGTGTGACACACATGTGTTCTCTTCTAGTGTGAGGCACATGTGTTCTCTTCTAGTGTGACACACATGTGTTCTCTTCTAGTGTGAGGCACATGTGTTCTCTTCTAGTGTGAGACACATGTGACACACATTCTCTTCTAGTGTGACACACATGTGTTCTCTTCTAGTGTGACACACATGTGTTCTCTTCTAGTGTGAGGCACATGTGTTCTCTTCTAGTGTGAGGCACATGTGTTCTCTTCTAGTGTGACACACATGTGTTCTCTTCTAGTGTGACACACATGTGTTCTCTTCTAGTGTGACACACATGTGTTCTCTTCTAGTGTGAGGCACATGTGTTCTCTTCTAGTGTGAGGCACATGTGTTCTCTTCTAGTGTGAGGCACATGTGTTCTCTTCTAGTGTGAGGCACATGTGTTCTCTTCTAGTGTGAGGCACATGTGTTCTCTTCTAGTGTGAGGCACATGTGTTCTCTTCTAGTGTGACACACATGTGTTCTCTTCTAGTGTGAGGCACATGTGTTCTCTTCTAGTGTGAGGCACATGTGTTAGGTCAGGCCTGTAGTCTTTGCTTGTCCCTGAACTATGCTGGTGGTACAGGCCTCTACTGTGTATGGCTATTTTGTATGCTTACAGCCTGTTACTTTTCTCCCCTTCTCCCTTCTTCTCTCTCTAATCTACATCCCTCTCTTTTACCCTTCCTTTGTTGTCCTTTGCTTCTTCCCCTCTCCTTCCTCAGTCCTCTCTACCCCCTTTATATCTTCTTCCTCATCATGCCTCCTCTCTCTGGACACTAATCTCTACTCCACCGTTATCCCCTTCCCTCGTCCATCGCTTCTTTCTTGTCCTCTTTCACACTTTTCCCTCTACCTTTTTTCATTCTTTCTCTCTAACTCTCTCTCCTTTCATTCTCTCTCTCTGACTCTCCCTCTCTCTCTCTCTCTCTCTCTCTCTCTCTCTCTCTGCCGAGGCTAGAGGTGGCTTAGCCGCTCACTGAGTTCAAAGGGAAAATAAAAAAATCCCTTCAACAGGAGCACTGATTAAAACTCACTCTCGCTTCTAGAAGTTTCTGAGTACACATGCACGCTCACACATACTGGAACACACACAAATACAGAGAGAGAGAGACAGAAAGAGAGAGACATGCAGGGATGTTTGAGTTCTTCAGTCTAAAATTCCCAATTAGATTAAACCAGTCACTTTCCCTCTGACTGCTGAAGCTAGAGGAATGTGTGTGTGTTTGTGTGTGTGTGTGTGTGTGTACGTATGTGTGCTTGGCTGATTCTTCTCACCCAGTGTGCTTTGCAGTCTTATTTTGTTGTTTGTGTGAGGTGCTCTGCTGTGCTACTTGAGACTGAAGCAGCCCTAATTAAATGCTAATCAGTTATTTAATTACCTGTCCTGCTGATAGATCGATCATCAAATAGCCCGCTAACCAAGCTGGACAGACACACACACGCGCACGCGCACACACACACACACACACACACATACACAAAACAGCCTGGGGCCTAACAGGTCGAACATTGCTGCCTCTGTCTCACATACACGCACAAAAGTACATCATACACACACACACACATACACGCACACACACACACACACACAAAACAGTCTGCGCCCTAACAGGTCGAACATTGCTGCGTCCAACATACACAAATACACTAACACACACACACACACACACACGATATGCTCGTCTTTGTGTTTAATCTTCTTCCTTCTCTTCTTCTTAGTATTATGTTTGTAATTGTCATTCTTCTCCAACCTGTAAAATGCATTTTAAACTTTAATTTGCTTTGTTGTCAGCTTTGCCAATACAGATAGAATTATTTGGAATTTCAATAGCAATAACAAATAATGGAATGAATTAGAGAGAGAGAGCTAGAGAGAGAAAGAGAGATGAAAGAGAGAGAGCGAGAAAGAGAGAGAGAGCGAAAGAGAGAAAGAGATGAAACAAAAAGGGGGGGGGGGGGGGTGAGGGAATTAAACAAATGACCGGGAGAGGAGGATAATGAAAGAAACAGAAGGAGAACTGATATTGAATAGCAGAGAAAGTTAAAGAGCAGAGAGCAGGAATGAAAGAGCAATGACAAGGGAAGGATGAGTGAAAGAATGAACACAGAAGCCATCGACCAGAAGGAGGGAGGGTGACAAGTTGAACCTGAAAAAAGTCTCCTCTTCTAAAAGTTTTCTCTTCTGTTTTTGCATTGCTCCACGGTGTGTGTGTGTGTGTGTGTGTGTGTGTGTGTGTGTGTGTGAAGTGTTTTCAGGCTCTCACCTGCAGAGTGACCCCCTGAGGCTGAAAAGCCTGCACTCTGATTCATATGACCATTTCAGCCTGCAGAAGAACTAGTCCACTTGCTAGGTGCCAGGCTCTCAGTGTGTTTGTGTGTGTGTGTGTGTTTACGTATGTTAGATGCAATGTTCAACCTGTTAGGGGGCAGACTGTTTGTGTGATGTGTGTGCAAGTGTGTCCGTATGTGTGTTTATGTGTTTGTGTGTGTTTTTGTGTGTGCATGTGAGAGAGTGGCTGCAGTGTCCGACCTGTTAGGCCCCAGGCTCTGTGTATGTGTGTATGTGTGTTTAGCAGCTAGCTGTTCAAGCTGGCTTGAAGTGTTTCACCCTGCGGTCATAGCTGTCTACTGGGGGAGAGAAACAGCAGCATGAAAAGACTGACATGACTGCAGGGGTAGAGGTGACCAAGGCCAGGAAATCACTTGCAGTATTCTGTCTCTCTGTCTCTCTCTCTCTGTGTCTGTCTCCCAGAGGTGTCTGTGTGTCTGTCTCTCTCTTTCTGTCTCTCTCTCTCTCACATTCTTTGTGTGTGTGTTCCAATCCACATACTTTGTGAATTTAGGTTAGAGCTTCCCCAGTGCTTTTTGCTGAACTTACCGCAAGTTATGACCGTAACGTATTTAGCAGTGTGGTATTTTAGGTTACCATTTCCACGCATCCAAGCGTTATAGCCTGATGTTAGCTGTTGTTGTTAACCTTGTCATTAGCGATAACTAGCTTATCATACGAACAGTATATACCGGCTAGATCAGTTTTGAAAAGCTGCCGGTTGTCCCTCATCTTTCATTACGTTGAGTGCAATAACTGTCCATCGTTCACCATCTGGGAGCTTGCAGCGCACTACATTTTGTTACTGCTGCTGGTGCGAACGCACTACTGCCCTCAAACGAAGCAGTCCGAGTGCTGAAATGTGTGAATTGGAACTCATTGTCTGTCTGTCTGTCTGTCTGTGTCTCTCTCTATTTGTCTGTCTGTCTGTCTGTGTCTCTCTCTATTTGTCTGTCTGTCTGTCTGTCTGTGTCTCTCTCTGTTTGTCTGTCTGTCTGTCTGTCTGTCTGTGTCTCTCTCTGTTTGTCTGTCTGTCTGTGGCAAGAGTGCCCTGAGCAACGGAAGTCAGTAGCTAAATCCCAGTGGTCTAAGTCCTGAACCCTCAAAGAGTCACATGGCATCAATTAGCCAATCACAAAGCAGATTCATGCCACTTAACCCTATGGGCCTTAGGCTATTTTCAGGGCAATGTCACTACCTTAAGTAAATTCAAAGCGAATTTTCTTGCGAACCGTTCATCAAAGTGATTGACAAGTAACTCTGTAAAGTGATTAACAAGTAACATCTGTAAAAAGCTGAGGTCGTGCAGTTTCACGTGAAATGCGTATGCTATCTGTGTGAGTAATCTAATAGAGAAGAATGGGTGTGAATTCTCATACACTTTGCGTGTGTCGGGTCCATAGGGTTAGGTCTATGAAGGACTAAAACTTAGGGTTCAGGGGGCAGATTGGAATTCAACCTATCCTTTCCTCCGAGAGAAAACACCTGGGAACGTTTCATGTCTTTATGGATTCAAAATATCAAACAAACTTCATTTGTGTATCAATATGTGGTTTCAGCAGCTCTTTTAAAAAATACGGCAATGTGTAAGCATTCAAGAAGGTATCTGGGACGCCTGTTACACCAGAGTGGCAGAAACAGGGCCTCTAAAGTAAAAAGTAAAGTAAAAAAGTTGACTGGTGTTTAGCAGACGCTTTAATCCAACACAGACCTGCAACTCAGCGTCTGGGAAATCAAGCCCGCGTCGCCCGATTACCAACGGAGCAAGGTAACCCCTACTCCACCAGGCCCCCCAACATCTAATCCACCAATACTGACTCTATTAGTCTGTTGTCCCTCTGTCTGTCTCCCTGTTTATTTTCCTGCCTGTAAACAGTAAAATGCTGCCTTTGCCATTTATGCTTTTAATAACGCACTCAGCCCACATGTAAATAACAAGCATGTAAATTGTTTCAAATGGTTTAGAGCAATTGCATTTTAGAATATACAATAGGCAATTAGAATAAGTATTTATTTATTTATTTATTTAAATGCCACTTATGCACAGATGGCCGTAGAACAGTGTTTGTATTAATCTAGGAGACGTCTATTAACGGGAACATTAAGTACACAGCTGACACACTGTGTTCCCCTGTGGTCATAACGGCTGTTAACTTCTCGGAGACGAGGCGGCTATGGCGTCATCCGAGGTCATTTTGGGCTCCTAATGGATCACGACGGATCTTCACCCGGTGATGATTCACACACAGAGGTTGAGACAGAGTACACACACGCACACGCACACACACACATAGAGGTTGAGGCAGAGTACACGCACGCGTGCACACACACACACACACACACACACACACACACACGTATACAGACACACACACACAGAGGTTGAGACAGAGTACACACACACACACACACACACACACACACACACACACACACACACACAGAGGTTGAGACAGAGTACGCCCACACGCACACACTTGTACGCACACCAGCACACACACACACAAGTACACACACGCACACTGACACACACAAACACATACACTCACACATGTACACACAGACACACACAAACACACAGACACACACAAACACATACACTCACACATGTACACACACACACACACACACACAAACACACAGCAAGAGACCTTGGCTGCCAGGGTTGATAGATCAACAATACAGCCGCCACGTTCACAATGAATTGAAGAGTGCTGAGAGGTTTCTCCTGTCTCCATGTACAACAGATAATTCATTCAGATGTCTGAAACTAATCATGAAATTAATTGTCCCTCGGTGGACGAACGGTTTCACCTTGACCCTGACTTTGATGCTTTTATCCTAAGGTGACTCACAGTGATTGCAGATGACTCGTGCATGTAGTGGGAAGAAGTACTCAACTCAATTAAAGAAGAAATCCAGTGTGAATCAATCAATAGCCCTGTTGTTTGAGGTCATCAAGTTCTGTTAGTTGGAAAAAAAGCTTTGGTGTTGCTTTGACAGTTGAGTTGTCAAGAACTATGTCATGTACAGTCTAGTCATATATCAATTCAAGTACACGTTTGGAAACACAATTCCATAAACATACCATGGCATAACTCCATCAGAACAAGGGGATATTAAGCTATCAGATGTGTTATAGTGATGATGGCTTTGCCAGTTGTGTAGTGAATCATCTCTTCCACTGGGTCAATCAGGTGTGCAGTTATTTAGTTCCTCATTTACTTCTTAAGATGAGTATGTTTTTTTTTTTTTTTTTTTTTTTTTACTTTCTTGCTCCTACACGTGAGTGTGTGTGCATCTGCATTTTTGACTTTTTTTTTGTGAGTGTGTGTATGGGTGTGTGTGTACAGAAACTGGGTAGTTTGACAGTGAGGTCTCTGCCCATATGTAATCAAAGCTGTAATGGCTTCAACCTCTAAATGGAGGGTATTATACAGTGCCATTTTAAGACTTTTCCACATTTTCTCCTTCTACACCCACACACACACACACAGTTTCATTTACCCACAGTCTCATTCTTTTCATAAAAGATGTCATTGTAGAACCTCACTCTGTGTGTGTGTGTGTGTGTGTGTGTGTGTGTGTGTGTGTGTGCTTGCGCTTGTGTGTGTGCATGTCTGTGTGAGTTCTGGCATTGACTGTGGTTGTTGCATCAGGTGCTGGAACACTGCCTTGTCTGATGCCAGCATTTGGCAAAGTCATCCTTTGCTTCCTAAAACCTCTCTCTCTCTCTCTCTCTCTCTCTCTCTCAGACACACACACACACACACATACTAGGCTTTTTGTGAGTGGCCCCATCTGGTTTTAGTAATTTAGTGTGTGCTCAGTTTGGAGTGTGCAAATATTTATCTGAGAGGAGGGGGTATAGAGAAAGACAAATAGAGAGAGAGAGAGAGAGAGTGTGTGTGTGTCTTTTGTGTAAATGCACTGTATTGCGTGCTGCTGGTTTAGTTCAAATGTGGATTTGTTTCTGTGTGCAAACACTTCTATATTCAACATTTGCATTTGTATGTGTTTGCATCACTGTGTGTGGTATGTGTGTGTGTGTGTGCACACGTGTTCACATGTGCATATGCAGGCATAACTGTGTGTGTGTGTGTGTGTGTGTCTTAACTGCATCCAAGTGGAGATGACAGGTTCCCCTCTTTCTCCTGGGCTTCTGTAATTAGCAGGGAGAGGATGAAGGACCTGTTGGCCGTGGCGGGCGGCCAAGCGTCTGCCCGCGCAGAAATAGCTCCGGCAGCGTAAAGTCCCCTGCCACCTTTTATACAGCACACTTTCATGTGGGCAAGGACCTGTGATTCCTCGCTCCTCTCTCTCTCTCTCTCTCTCTCTCTCTCTCTCTCTCACTCCACTCTCTTTCTCTCTATCTCTCTCTCTCTCTCTCTCTCTCTCTCTCTCTCTCCACTCTATCTTCCTCTCCTCTCTCAGGACCACTCTTGCTATCTGTCTCTCCTTCTAGTTTCATCTTTTTCACTCTTTTTCTTTCTCTCTCTTGCTTCTCCCTCAGGACCTCTCTCTCTCTCTTTCTCTCTTCCTCTCTGTTTTTATCTGTCTCTCAGTCTCTCCATTCTCTCCATTGCCATTAGAGAACTTTCATTTCCGCTATTGCTCTCCTTGATGAATGTTTGTGTGTGTGTGTGTGTGTGTGTGTGTGTGTGTGTGTGTGTGTATGTGTTTGTGTGCGTGTTTGTGTGTGTGCGTGTGTGTGTGCACATGTGTGTGTGTGTGCGTGCGTGTGTGTGTGTGTGTGTGTGTGTGTGTGTGAAGGGGCTGTCTGTGTGTCCTGTCCTTTTTAGGTACAAAACTGAAAACAACTGTGCATTTGTGTCATGTACACACACACACACACACACACACACACAACCCTATAAACAG
>JAIFZK010000168.1:3340000-3342500 GCA_027481765.1 Tenualosa thibaudeaui
GTGTTGTTCTCCCTCCTGTTGCTGTGTTAGTGAACGGGATCGGAGCCTTGTCATCAGTATTTAGTTGTAATCCACTCAAACATTTTTCACAGAGACAGGAATGCTAATCCCTCAGATTGAAAGTCTGGATTAGGACGATCCCTCCATAGTCCCATAAACACATCAGCCCGATGAGTTGATTCATATCTAATCTAATGGAATCTAATCTAACTTCCCATCTTAATTGATTACGCTTGTCCTGCAGAGACAGAAACGGAGGCGAATGCCATCATTTTATTTGTATATGTATTGAGGTCAGAGTAATCAAATGAGCAAACCTGTCCCCGTTAATTCTAGGATCGGTTGAAATGGCATCACTGGAACAAACAACTCTGAAAAATGTGTGTGTGTGTGCGTTCTTGCGCGTTTGTGTGTGTGTGTGTGTGTGTAGACTGTTTACCTATCCTGCACCAATTATCATCACTTAGCATAGACATCTTGAGCAACCAAGTTTGGGCCTCCGTGAATAGAGGGAAATACACAGCTCCATATTGGATGACTGGGAAATACACAGCTCCATATTAGATGATCGTGCAAAGGAAAGACCCATTCCACCATTTTTTACAGCACTACAACATTCTGTTCCTCTAAGAAAAAAGAAAAACACTTAGACAATTTTTATGTGAAAAATAGCTAATAAGTTGTAGAATAATTTACTAACAGAAATATTAAGTAGTAATACTATAGTACAGGGGTTCTCAAACTCTATTGAGCCACAGACCCCTCATGGAACAACATTTTTTTCAAGGACCCCTCATAATCTCAACCAACATTTAACCATACAAGATTACAGCCATACAAGATTACAGCCATTTCTTTCAGATGCTTTTAAACTCTTATTCTAGAAACATATTTTGCTAATACCACAACAGTATTAAATAGGCATGTTATTGTGTATGGCAAAACTTGACAGTACAGGAGCAGCTTTTTTTTGTCAAATCTAGGCCTACTGTGTTTCTAGGCATATTGTTTGTTTCACACAACTAATAATAACCAATATTCATTTTGCTTGCTGTTAACATTAATGCCCATGAAAAGTGTTCATGTAATAAATGTAATAATGTTATACATTTGTCACTGATGTTGTGCTAGTGGGAGTAATGAGCACAATGTGATTGGGCTCTATACTCATCTCTAGTATTTTCTCCCTATAAGACAAGTTTATTTTGTAGCTTTTCCACAGACCCCCTGACAACATGATGCAGACACTTAGGGTTCCCTGACAACATGCTGTGGACACTTAGCGTTCCCGGCACCCAGTTTGAGAACCAGTGTATAGTAAACTTGCGTGTACCAAAATCTGTTGCATGCTAAAGTGTGATCTAAAATTTGAAACTTGAGGCTAGTCCAGTGTCCCCTATGTGCCTTTGTGTGTGTGTGTGTGTGTATTAGATATAGCTAAGCAAAAATTTCAAAACACTATCTAAATGCATATAAGATGTGGATGTGCAATCGCACAAACTTGAAATCATGTAACCCTCAAACCCAGTCAACCCACAATATTACCCCTTACACACACACACACACATACTCTTTCTCTCTCTCTCTCTCTCTCTCTCTCTCTCTCTCTCTCTCTCTCAGAGAGATGGAATAGTAATTATAGATGTGTGTGATATGCCACATCTTGAGGCTCTGTCAGAATGTGGGGAAGTCACACACACACACACGTACACACACACACACACACACACACACACACACACACACACACACACACACGGCTAATGGAAGTGTGTGTCAAAAGGGCCACAGGCCCAGTCTGCTTGCCTCTTATCGCCTGCTAATGAAGACTGTGCGTGTGTGTATGTGTGTATGTTTGTATATGTGTGCGTGAATATTTATTATATATTTATTTGAGAATATGTCAGTCAGTGTTTGCATGCATCCTTGTGTGCGTGCGTGTGTGTGTGTGTGTGTGTGTGTGTGTGTGTGTGAACCGGCTTGACCCTGGTTTCTCTGTAGTCCATGCCAGCTGTTTGACTTCAGTCAAACTTTATCTCTTCATGGCAGCCTTCAGAAACAAGAACGTAAGACTCTTCCAGCCACAGATAACAGAGAGAGAGAGAGAGAGAGAGAGGGAGAGAGAGAGAGAGAGAGAGGGAGAGAGAGAGAGGATCAAGTGGCTCATTAATCAGTAAACTGGAGATCCCCCACTGTTTGTCCTGATTTAAGAAGGAGTTCAGACTTTGTGTGTGTGTGTGTGTGTGTGTGTGTGTGTGTTGTTGGAAGTCATACAATCCCCAAAAGTGGTCTTTTAGGATCAGCGTGCTCCAAAGCCACTTTAGACGTGAGCAGTCATAAGCTCAGAGGACACAACCATGCCAGGTCTTTAAACACAGTCTGCTTGACTCTCTCTTTCTGTCCCTCTCTCTCACACTCACACACATACACACAAACACACTTTCTCTTTCTCTTTCTCACTTTGGTCTCTCTTTATAATGTCACTCGCGCTTTACGAACA
>JAIFZK010000168.1:3350000-3352500 GCA_027481765.1 Tenualosa thibaudeaui
GTATGTCATATTTCTGTGTATATGAGCTCATTCGGCTGTGTATATGACATCATTCAGCTGTGTCTTGACATACTTCATCCGTGATCAATGACCTGTTATTGACTCCCCCTCTCCCCTCTCTGCTCTCCTCCCTGGCATGAAGAAATCAATGCCCGGTAACATGCAATTACCCATGAACCCCTCTGTGTCCACGACAACGACGTGTGGAACGCTTAACAAATAAGACCATTGCCACCATGGCTGCTGATCTCGCATTCCTCTGCCATTTAATTTAAGTTCAATTCCGCCTTCCACTTTGCTTCAGTTTAAAAGTTGTCTTTCCACTTCAATTACATTCGGTTCAATTTACTGAAGTGCACTTGTCTTTGGAGAACAAAGTCTTAATTTAAAGTTATATCAAGATGTAAGTAAATGTACAAGAAATAAACAAGCAAACTTTTTTTTTTCAAACATTTTTCACCGTTGGTCTGAATTTTTGTTTGCAAAAATTTAATTTAAAGTTATATCAATGTTTAATTTTTTTAATAAAATTTTAATTCAAGATGTTCAGCAAATCTTAAATTGAAACTTGCAATAAGATTGCTGTGTAATAGTGTTGAGTTGAGATATTGTAGCTTTTGCTCGCTCTCGTTTAATTCACTGGTGTTGGTGAATATCCTCCCTCAGCCCTCCTGAGTCTGTCTCTGATTTTCTTACTGTCTCTCTGTCTGTATCTCCCTGTTTTTCTCTCTCTTTCTTTCTCTCTCTCTCTTTCTCTTTCCATATCTAAAAGCATTGAGGCACTGCAATTATTGGTGGCAACCTTACTTTGGGTGACTGCTCTGAAGTCTAAACGAGCCATCAGTTGTCAAACAGTCTGCGGTTTAGCCCTGGTAAAAATGTCATGTTTTGACATTTGATAGCCAGCAGGCTGGCTGAGCTTTGACTGAAGGTGTCACCCGAAAATGCCAGGGATGCGACCCCAACTGGGACACCAGACGAATGATAACGACTTGCCTTGACTAGACACGGCAGTGGCAAATGAGACCCCTCATTTTTGTCGCTCCTGGAAGGAAATATCTCCTCACACCATTTTTCTGCCATCGCTTGTTCTTCCCTATCTATGTAGGGTGTTTGTTTTTTCTTTTTTTTTGTGGATTGTTCTTCCGCCGTTTCTGAAAACTGCTGTACTGCTTACTACATAAGATAATGGAGATGCCTTTGTCTAACTCTTTTGTATCAGAAGAATGTGTGCTTATTTGACTTGTGAGTTGTTTACTGAAACGAGCCATTTGTTAAACCGCGTTTTGCAGAATTAGCACAGTAGTGCAAGGAACACACATTTTCTCAGCATAGGAAAAAAAAAAGTACGTCCCAGGCTTTGTACAAGTGGCATACAGCATTAAGCCATTTTGACATTGGCCACTGCTTTTTGATTGGCTCACATCAGTTAATGCCATGCCAACAAAGTGACCAACAATAGAAAACATGTTACAGAATCACAGTGAAGAGAAAAACTGTAAGCTGTGAAACTAGCCAATGTCCTTTGTATCTGTTCTTTAAAGAACCATGTCATGATGTGACTATGAAGAGCTCAGTGTGAAGAGCTTTGTGTCTGTTCTTTAAAGAACCATGTCATGATGTGACTATGAAGAGCTCAGTGTGAAGAGCTTTGTGTCTGTTCTTTAAAGAACCATGTCATGATGTGACTATGAAGAGCTCAGTGTGAAGAGCTTTGTGTCTGTTCTTTAAAGAACCATGTCATGATGTGACTATGAAGAGCTCAGTGTGAACTTCGGGTCAATTAGTTGTCTAGGCAGGAAGATCCGTGGGCAAAATATGGCATGAAAAGGAGGTAATGTCTGTCCACGGGGAGTGTTGTAGACCTGGTCGCATAGGGGCCAGATGTGGGCCATATTTGGGTCGAAATGGGAAGGCCAAGATTACAGACAATGTGCTCTTATTCTTCTGCTTTTTTCTCTCTCATTTTCTCCCTTTTTTATTTTATCTGTCTTTTCGTTTTCTCAAGAACTGGGGGTTAAAAGTCATCATGAAGGGGCTTAAGTCAGACAATCTATTACGCATTTCGCAAAGCGGGAATGTGAGGGTGTGTGTGTGATCAAAGCTGAGATCAAAGTGTGTGTGTGTGTGTGTGTGTGTGTGTGTGTGTGTGTGTGTGTGTGTGTGTGTGTGTGTGTGCACGCCACCCATTCGGCTGCAGATCCTTTATTATGCCTGTACACTCATTTGTTCTCTGCTCTCATCGATCTGCTCGGAAGTTCCCTCATTCTCTGTCGCCATCTCTCTTAGCTGCATCTCCCCATCCCCCCTTTCCCCCACCCTTTCTCTCTCCCCTCTTTCATTCTCGTTGGCTGTCTCACTTAACGAAGGGTCTCAACACTGCTCCCCACCCCCACCCCCACCTCGCCTCTGATGCGTCCTAACGAGGGTTTTGGGATTCAGGTGCTCCGTCCTTTCTCGCTCGCTCTCTCTCTCTCTCTCTCTCTCTGTGTGCCTGTCT
>JAIFZK010000168.1:3365000-3367500 GCA_027481765.1 Tenualosa thibaudeaui
TGTGTGCTTGTGTGTGTCTGGGTGTCTGTGTATTACTGTCTGTGTCTGTGTCTGTGTGGGTGTTACTGTGTGTGTGTGTGTGTGTGTGTGTGTGTGTGTCTGTGTGGGCGTTACTGTGTGTGTGCCTGTGTGTGTGTGTGTGTCTGTGTGGGCGTTACTGTGTGTGTGTGCCTGTGTGTGCCTGTGTGTGTGTGTGTGTGTGTGTGTGTGTGTGTGTGTGTGTGTGTGTGTGCGTTACTGTCTGTGTGTGTGTGTGTGTGTGTAATATAATTCATTTTACTCTAATAAGTTGGAGAGTCATTTAGAATTCTGAGAGAATGAACTAGTCTCGCCAGAGGTTCACTGTGTCAATTTGAACTGTCTTCAGAGTGGAGTAAAGATGAAACACTGACATAATAACCATGATAATTACAATTAGGATGATGATGATGATGATGATGATGACTTTAAGATGACTGTATGATGACGGAGATAACTGTTGACTGTGATTACGATGGTGCAGATTGTGATGATGTTGACTGTAATGATGATGATGTTGACTGTATTGATGATGATGTTGACTGTGATGGTTAGAATTGATAATGATGGTAATGGGGGGTTATCATGATAATTGACAAATTATTTTGTGAAATTTCCAATGGACTGTCGATCATAAACAACCAGCACAGTGTTGAACAGCAATAACTTATTGGCAATACAGTGTTTCCCACTCATTGCTTAGACTATGGGATTCTTTTTTCCCCCTCAGTGGTGTAAATATGAACCAAAAGATATTTCAGTGATATCTGATACACGCATAATGTCATTTCGCATAATGTCATCCTTTTATCTGTGCTGAATCAGGTCTGTGTTTGCGTTCTTATGAAGTCCTGTGGGAAACATGTAATTGACTGACTAAGTTATGGGGTGAGGTTAGTGGCCAGTTAATTAGGAATCAGGCAAAAGTGGATGTTCTGCATGTGACATCATTTTTATTACATGCCACAGGAAAAATGGCCTGTGTAGGGCAAACTCCAGAATCGAATGAATAAGTTTCAATGGGACAAGACTAGCAGTAGGCTGATTTCAGTGAGATTTAACCTCAGTTATGCCCTGTTAAGTCTGTTGCTTTGATGTTTGGAATAAACCAACATCACATACAGAGGTTTCATATAAATATTCTTTAAATAGAATTTACTTAGAGTTTAGTAACATTTTAATCATTGTTTTTACATGCACCCCTTTTCTCTCATAGCAACCCCAGTTGCTATGGACTGAAATGCCATTATCACCAGTCTTTATCAGTTTTTAGGCATATCTCACCATGACCCATTTACTTTACCGTCACCAATGATTTTCTGTTAGTACCAGATTCAAACCACTGCAATAAATGAAACTACAAAGCCACAGGAGAATATTTTTCCCTTCACCTTAATGTAGTTCTGTTGCCTTTTGCCATAGATCACGTAGTCCCTACGGAGCACTTGCAGAACATCAATAAATGCAAGGAACGTCAGTGTGTATGTCTATGTGTTCCACATATAGCTCTCGGGCCACTGATCCAATTCACCTCAAATTTGGTAGGCGTCTTGCTGATTATATGAGTAATACGCATCATTTCAAGTTTGCACATCTTGTTACAACTTGCCGACACAATAAAAAACCCATAGGCGAGCGGCCTCTTAAAGTCTAGATTTAAATAATGCCATGCTGCTTGAAGTGCCTGGTCAACGACAAAAAACATCACCTTAAAAAAAATTACTTCTCAGCTCTATCACACACACACACACACACACACACACACACACATACACACACACATACACACACAGCATCTGTAGCCTTTGCAGTTTGTGTGCATTTAATCATTTTGCAACAAGGAAATACACAGGTAGGCTATGCAGTGCGTCTTAAAATGCGAAAAAACGTTTCTTTACCTGCAACCCAAACATGGTCGCCTATTTCAACTCTCACCACTTTTAGCCGTCTTTGTAAACAAGTGGCTCTTCTAACTGCATGGGTCTGAATCTAGCCTTCATCATCACTCATTTCACATGGACTCATGTGACTGGGCTGCCATTTTCCTGGACTAGATTGTATGTACGGGCACTGCACCAGTACAAAGTAAAAACTCAATGGTGGTAATGATCATTATTCACATAGAAGTGCTGGTGATATAACTAATAATAATGGCTTAGATGAGCTGCCTGTTTGGCGTAGTTGTTCTAAGGTAGTAGAATACTCAAATTCAAAACTCAATGGTGACGATGAAGATGATGATGATGGTGGTTAAGATGATGACTAGCTGATAGTAACAATTGCCCTTATTTGTTCACAGGTCGCACATTCATCTCGCAAACACCAGAGGACCAGCGCGTCATCAAGGGCACCACAGCTGTGTTGGACTGCCGGGCAACCTACGACCCCAGAGTGTCTGTCAGGTGAAGTTTGTGGGTCCTTATTTATAGGACAGAGATTAGAGAACTGATAGAACCTTTAGAGAGATTTTAGCCCTTATACT
>JAIFZK010000168.1:3377500-3380000 GCA_027481765.1 Tenualosa thibaudeaui
GTTGTAACTTGTTAATTACAGATTCACCATGGAAGGTTTACATGGCAGAAGTGAACCCTGCCTTGACCGAGGTGCTGGTGAGGGGACTGACCCCAGCACGTACCTACCAGTTCCGAGTGTGTGCCATCAACCAGGTGGGACGAGGACAGTATAGCGCCGAGACAAATAGGTACACAAACACACACACACACACACACACACACACACACACACACACAAAAGATGATTTTACCTAGACATTTGTTTTGATTGAACACACAGCTACCAACCTAACTTCCTTCACTGGAAAGACCACCTGCTTGTATATTGATACATGTGCTATTCTGACTTGCAGATAATCTGCCGAGTGTGGTCACTTAGGCTTACACATGACTGCAGATCACACACTTGCACACGAAAACACATGTGTTCACTGAGAACACAACAAACACATGTATAACTTCCCATGCCAGATGGACAGACAGATTTTTCATAATCCCAGGACCACTTGCAGCGGCCGGTGTTTCATGGAACATTGCCGCACAAGAGCTGGCCAGACGCTGGGGCATCATTGCAGAATCTCGGAACACTCCGGAACAAACACACTTGGCGCAGATCATTCTGGAGCAGACTGGACCGTTTGTCTGATCAGTCAGTTCAAATCAGGCTGAATTTCTCCCAAGAATTGAGCCTATTAGTGTGTGTGTGTGTGTGTGTGTGTGTGTGTGTGTGTGTGTGTGTTTGAAATATCTGCAACACTGTGCTACACCCTCTCTCTGATTTTATTATGGGAATAATCAAAGCTTTATCCAAGACATGCAGTGGAATGGTTATGTCTCACTCCTAATGGCACCATATCATTCTATTCAGTATATTAGTCAATATATGTAAGGATCCTTGGTTCAACAATTCAATTAGAAAAACAAACAGACAGGTAAAATAGCAAGTGTTTGTCTATGGGTCAGTCAATACACAAGTGCCTCACATCACTTTTGCCTGTGGAAAACCAGAAGTGATTTGGATTTAGACACAGACACAGCCCACATTCACCCTCCATCCTCAGTGGGCAGACATCACGCATCAAACACCTATTGGCATCTGCTTTCTTTTCACGCCCCGTTTGATTGGCTGTCACGGCTCACCAGAGTCCAGCAGAGCGAACGGCTCCTCTGTTCTCCTCAGGTCTGAAGGAGGAGGCATCCTTGAGTAAACTGAACTGACTACCATTCATGTCTAGGTGAGATAGTGTAGGAACAATTCAGCCTCAGAAGTTCTGAAAGATTGTATCATGACTTGAAACTGTGGAAATGATTTATAATGTACAAATCACACTTACAAATCAATTATTTAAATCACTGGGAACAAGTCTACCCTAGAGCTACAAACCATAATATTTGGACACAATAGTAAAATCCCCTCCTGCTTTACACATATTTACACGGATTTCTTTATGAGCTTTGATTTATCACCTTTGTGATTTGTGAGCTATCTGGATGTGATTTTGGGTGGATTGGATTTGGATATTTACGCTTTGACCTGGAGAAAAATCCTGCTACTAACTGACTTCAGACGTCAGGAAAAAGAGATGAGCTACAATGCATTTGTAAAAGGGGATGAAGAGAGATTGAGAAAGAGTAGGAAGGAAAGAATATAACCACTGAGGTTGCTTTGAGACAGACGGACAGAGAAAGATGTAGAAGAGTGAGAGGAGGGAAAGAAAGAAAGAAAGAAATAATAATCAATCCAATATTGATGAAGTGAACGCTTATTAAAGTCTGAGCACCTGGTTCACTGAGTCCGGTCTTCCATGGCTCCCAATTAATAGGGAGGGGTTTAATCACGGCCATGAAAGATTTAGAAAAGCCACATTAAATTTGCAGAGGCCCTCTCCACCGTCCCACTCCTTTCTCGCCCTCTCTTCCCCTCTCTCCCTGTGTCTATCCATCCATTCATCCATCCAGCCTTATCCTCTGGTGGAGAAGAGGTCCTTCAGAGCTTGTGCAGAGTAAGAAAACCTGAGAGAGAGATGTGTTAGTGGAATTTGGGTAAGAGTGAACGAAATAAAAAAGAGAGCAGAAAGCTGAAGCAAGAGAGAAAATGAGTGGCTGTCTGTGTGAGAGAGAAAGCATAAGAGAACCGTTTGGTTGTGTTGAGTGTGTATGTGTGTGTGTGTGTGTGTGTGTGTGTTTGCTTATACTTGTGTGTATGTGAGAGGCAGACAGAGCAGAGAGATGTATCCCACAAGAGATACTGATAAATTTGGTATAATTCTTTTTTCTTGATAGATTTGATATAATTTCTGTACACAACCAGTACCCATACACTTACATATACACGCACTTACACACCCATTCAAATAGGCACACAGATGCACACAACTAGTCATCAGCTGTGGGTTTTTTGGTCCTCCAAAGAATGATGCTGACGGCACACAAGCCTTATTACATTCCACTAGCCTGGCACCTAAGGTCAGAGAACAGCAGATTAGACCAGGAACTAGAGCATGGCTTGCTGGTTGAAT
>JAIFZK010000168.1:3385000-3395000 GCA_027481765.1 Tenualosa thibaudeaui
TAACTGTCTGACAGCACAATGTCATAATGGTTTCCTAAGTGTTGGCACAAAAACTACACGATCAAGTATTTTTTCCTGACCATGTAAGCAAATTGAATGACAACAATACACTCTATCAAAGGTTGTGTGTGTGTGTGTGTATGTGTGTGTGTGTTTGGGGAGGGCGGGGGGGCTGCAGATTTAGCAATCTGCCAATTACTTTGCAGTACGTGTGGGTTAAAGATATCGTGGGCTTGGGGCACGGGCACGGGTGTAATTGTATGAACTGACTTCTGAAGCACAGCTCACTTTGATGAAGGTGGTAATGACAGAGCTGAATGCTCAAAGAGCAGCCCTTCTTACTACACACACACACACACACACACACACACACACACATATGCAGTACTCGCACACATACAAATATACAGTACACATACACACACACACACACACACACACACATATGCAGTACTCGCACACATAAAAATATACAGTACACATACACACACACAGGCAGACACACACGCTCACACATGTACATATACAGCGCGCACACACACACACATATGCAGTACTCGCACACATACAAATATACAGTACACATACACACACACAGGCAGACACACACGCTCACACATGTACATATACAACACACACATACACACACACGCACACACGGCAGACGTGCACACACATACACACACACGCACACACGGCAGACGTGCACACACATACACACACACGCACACACGGCAGACGTGCACACACACACACACACACGCACACACGGCAGATGTGCACACACACACACACACACACACACACACACACACACACACACACACACACAGAAATCTCAGTGCTCAAAGCTGTGTGTAATCAGAGGGGCTTCAAGAATTGATGAATGATGTGTTTGATCCAGACACTTGGTGCCAGTGTGTGGGTTAATGTTGGGTCTTACGGTGGTCACAGAAGCCAAGAAATTAGTGGTTACGGCCACCGCCAAGGTGATGTTTGTGGTTAAAATCTAATTGTAATAAAATTCTATGCAAGCTAATTGAGTATGTGTGTGTGTGTCTGTGCGCCTGTATGTCTGTGTGTGTGTGTGTGTGTGTGTTGCCATACTTCTCCCAGGTACCGTCTGGCGGGCTTACCAGGTGAGTTCCAGGTGAAGAACATCAGCAGTGCGGAGGTGAACTACTGCCTGCTCAAGGAACTCATTATCTGGACGCAGTACGAGATCCAGGTGGCCGCCTACACCGCCGCCGGCCTAGGGGTCTACAGCCAGTCTGTGTTTGAGTACACTCTACAGGGAGGTGAGAGAGTCACACACACACACACACACACATTTATACACACAATGACATACGTGCAGAAACACACATGCACACAACCACAATGTGGTTTTACTTGCATTTCTATACATACATTGTCACTCCAAGGAACACATATGCACACATGGACACACACACACACACACACACACACACACACACAGGTATTTTTAGGCACACCCTGAAGTTTCCACACATGGAACAAGTGACGCATCATTAACAACAGTTGGTAATGATGCAGGTACTGTAAGTAATGATCACTCTCACTTAATGTCATACCCCTGTCTGCTCTTAGCCCCATGGGACACACACACACACACACAGCAAAGACACATACACACACACACACGCACAGCAGGGACACACACACACACACACACACACACACACACACACACACACACACACACACACACACACACACACACACACACACACACACACACACACACACACACACACACACACACACACACACACACACACACACACACACACACACACACACACACACACACACACACACACAGCAAAGACACATACACACACACACACGCACAGCAGGGACACACACACACACACAGCAAAGACACACACACACACACACACACAAACAGTTGGACACACACGCATACACTCTCATTCACAGATGGCTGTGCCCTGAGGGAGCTGTGAATGATCTATCTTAGTGCAAGACCAGAGGGAATGAGGGATGACTATGGGCCTGCAAAGGAAAAGAAAGTGGTAGCAGCACAAGAAATTGAAAAGGAGGAAAGAGGGGAAAGAAAAAAAAGAGGTGAGATGAGAAATGGAGAGAGGGGGGGGGGAGAGAGAGAGAGAGAAGGTAAGGAGGAGATTGGAAAAGAGGATACCGAGTGCAGACAACATTGGGAAGGTGATGAGATCGGAGAGGAAGACAGAGACTTGTATTGTGGCCTGAGGAGGACCTAGAGCGCTTCTCTTTCTCTCTCTCTTCTGCTCTCTCTTACTTTTTCTTTTTCTATTTCTTTTTCATATCCTTTATTATATTCCTTTCATATCCTCATATCTTTTTCTATCCCTCTGTCTCACACCCACTCTTACGTACATTCATGAGCAAGAAACCCAACGTCTACATGTATGGGTCCTCCAGGCACCTAATCAGCCACCTCTGTTTCACCCATTCCATTGAGATAGGGGTCCTGCAGACTTTGCACTGAATCATGGGGACTTCACCAAACGCCTTTCCCTCTCTCTCTCTCGCTTTCTTGCTTTCTATCTCTCTCACTTTCTCTGTCTCTCTCTTTCTCTCTCTCTCTCTCTTTCTCTCTCTGTCTCTGTCTATCTCTCTCTCTCTCTCTCTCTCTCTCTCACACACACACACACACACACACACACACACACACACACACACACACACACACACACACACACACACACACACATTCTCTCTCATGGCTTGTATCTATGTCACCAGTAAATGCCATTAGTGAGTGTGTGTGTGTGTTTTATGGCCTCTCCTGATTGGCTTTTTAAATGATGATTTTTCAAGAAGAGACTAATTTACAGGCTCACAGGCTCTGAGGTGGCACAGGTGCTTGTCTATTAAAATCTATTTTACTGTGTGTGTGTGTTGTATGTGTGTGCTTAAAGTTGGTTAAGCATGTAAAAGTGTGATTGCATGTGTATGTGCCATGTTTTGTGTGTGTGTGTGTGTGTGTATGTGTGTCTGTGCATGTGTGTGTGTGTCTGTGCATGTGTGTGTGTGTGTGTGTGTGTGTGTGTGCGCTCATGTGCGTCTCCGCTGTATAAATCTGCACTCATTAAAGCTCTGGTAGTTCCTTTAACTCATGCAGTAAACTGCTGCAGCAGAATGACTTTGACCTCCCAGCAGCAACTCTCCTTTACTGCACAGCCTCATCCAGACCCTTCAGTCTGTGTGTGTGTGTGTGTGTGTGTGTGTGTGTGTGTGCGTGTGCGTGTGCGTGTGCGCATGTTTAACTGTGTGTGTGTGCATGCGTGCGTGTGTGTGCATATGTGCATGTGTAAGTGTCTGCGTGCTTAAAGCCCCATTCACATACATAGTTACCATCATCGCTAAGCTATGAAGGACAACAGAATGTGAATATGTTTGAGCGTTAGAGTGCCAGCGTCAGGCGAGTGACAACTAGCGATGCGATGTGGGCGGGTACCGAGATAAAATTATTTTAACTTTCAGCGATGCGATTGAAGCAATTACCAAAAAGAATGGAGGATTGCATTGATTGACAGTAAACTGAAACGGCAAGCTCTCTACAGACTTGACATTCGGAGACAACAAACTAAATGACGAGTGAGTGAACTGTAAGCGATGTAAACATCACCCTACGCACAGGTGTGTGATTATAGCTTGTAAAGTGTTTCCCTCCTACGCTTTAGCAGTGACTAGTAAACAAATGGAAGACGCGATGAGCAAGTACTGATATATGTGTGCCCCCATGTGCAGATATGTCCGTGCGTGACTAGATGCAGGTGTGTGTGTGTGTGTGTGTGTGAGGGACTCATTCTGAGTTGTTCCTCAGAGGAGGGATTATTGATGAATCAGAAAGGTATTGCTGTATTGATCATAAACATCACAAAAGCGTACATGCAGAATACCTAATGCCTTGTAGTAGCCAGGCAGTGGCAGCAGCGGTCATGTCAAAAGTTGTGTGTTAGTATTTAGACCAAAAGTCCATGAAATGAAAAGCCATTCCCAGGAAGTGCTGAGTATGCCGTTGCTGCACAATTCACAGCCTCAGACCTGTCTCGTGTGTGTCTCGCTCGTGAATTGTGCCGCAACGTGCACACCCAGCACTTCCTGGAGACTGTATTTTTGTGGAAATTTTTTTTTCCAATTTATTTATTCCCCCTGCACACACACACACACACACACACACACACACACACACACACTCAAGACACATAATGTAATAATTTTAGTTTGTTTATTAATTTGTTTTCCTTTACCCTACTCGAGAGACATAGAGGACACCACACCACACTCCTAGCAAGCATAAAATGCTTTGTTCACGGTATTAATTTTAAATTGAATTGCTTTGGAAAGGACATTCAAGCTCTTCATTAAATCCAGCATGTGGGTAAAGGCTATCTATACACAAGGCTATTAAAATACCACACCTTTAGATGTGGAAAGAAAACTGAACTTGCAGACAGACAGGGAGAGAGAGAGAGAGAAAGACAGAGAAAGGGAGGGAAGGGGGGACAGACAGACAGAGAGATAGAGAGGGAGAGAGAGACAGCGAGCGAGAGAGAGAGGGACGGGGAGTGAAGAGTGAAAAAGAGTTTCACTTCTCCCATGGTGTAATTTGTGACCTTGACCTCCACTGTGTTGCCTGTCAAATGCCCAGGATTGCCTCCCTGTCTGAGTGAAAGGCTGATCTGGCCTTTACTAGGATCTGTTGACCCCCCGACTCAGATTCACAAGGACCTCTCAACCCCTCTCCCTGAGATTTAGTTCTCTCTCTCTCCCTCTCTCTCTCTCTCTCTCTCTCTCTCTCTCTCTCTCTCTCTCTCTCTCTCTCTCTCTCTCTCTCTCTCTCTCTCTCTATCTCTCTCTTTGCCTTATTCTATTCACCCTCACTTGTCTCCTTTCTGTCGACTTCATGCTCACTAAAATACCAAACGGTTCTTTTTCTTGAGCTCCAATTCTTTTGCTCTCTCAAGCAATCTGATATAGACCTATTTCTGATGTACCCTGACATGGACATTTAAAAGAAATAGCACTGCTAGCACAAAAGAACTATTCAGTTAAAATATGAATGTCATAATTTCACTCCTTTCTCCAAGCTTCCACCATTTAAAAGACGTCATGACTGTGTGATCCCTGGTGCTGTTCCAAATTATATATCTCCCACTTTTCAGCTCGGTGCTCAACAGGTCGGGTCTAACCTTATATAGTAGCTGTGAAGTCAAGGCTTCCTAGCTTTCTGCTCTATGCACTCATCTAGTCTGGTCTGAACCTTGAAAAATAATCATGTAAATATGTCAGCCTCACAATACTCGCTGCATTTGATTAGTCAAGTCTGCCCAGGAAAGATTACAGTGAGTATGATAACCCCCACCTCCCTACAGCATCGTGCTATCTTTATTTGGCTGGTCTGGTCTGGTCTGGTCTGGTCTTGGCCTTTAAAGCAGGCGTGCATAAGCCTGTTAGCATCCCAGCGGAAGGCTATCTGTGTGTCAGCTAGTCAGGTCTGGACCCCTTGAAGTAGCCGTACATAAGCCTGTTAGCATCCTAGCGCTGGCGTGCTCTTTCTGAAGCTCTTATCACACAGGCCCCAGCCCTCACACTTACACTTGGCCAGGGCCTTCCCTCGCCACACATCACACCGCCACACTGGGGGCCTCCCACCAGCCCAGAGGAGCATGTCCTTAGCATTAAACAGCCCTCACTGCTCAGACCATACCAGTCTATCACTGACCTCAGGCACTCATAGAAGGAGGATAGATAGATAGAGAGAGAGAGAGAGAGAGAGAGATAAACTAATGCTAATCATTTTAATACAGTCATGCCCTACTGGACATTCTGATAGGCATTAGTGTGTATGTGTGTGTGATAGACCAAGTGGAGCAATATTTTAACATTTTAACATTTAGTTATGCTCATGACATTGCTGTTGTAAGTCTCTTTGTAGTTCTGTCACTCACTGTGCAAAGCTGTGTGTGTGTGTGTGTGTGTGTGTGTGTGTGTGTGTGTGTGTGTATATGTGTGTGTGTGTGTGCGTGTTTCGGTATGGATGTGAGTGTCTGAGTGAGAGACAGACAGAGACAGAAAAAGAAGACCTGACATCTTTCCAACATCTTGTGGTGTGCATACGTGTGTGTGTGTGTGTGTCATAACTCGCATTATTAAAACACCACAACACAGCACAGTCTTTAACCGGGGCTCTGGGCTTTTAATTTTTAATGGGCCACAAACTCACACGCCTGTCACACAAGCAGTAATTACCTCACCTATCACCCGAGGGGGCCCCACACCTCAGAACAGGGTTGTGCATTTCAATTATGGCAGAGCTGATAGGCCTCTGTAGCCCACATATTTAGGCTGGTCCAGGCAGGAGATCCATAACTTTCTCTGATGTATCTTAAGTGTCAAGAGACTAGATATATGGTGCAACTTGTGATAATCCATAAATACACTATTTGAAAAGAGATCAGTTAGCTTTTCCTACAGCGCATCCGTTTTGGAAGTCTGACCGTGCCTTCCTAGCACTTCCACTTGATCATCATCTCCCCACAGTTCTAGTCTGGATTTGATCCCATTGAGCTTGTTGTCTCAGGAGGCATTTTAACCAGTCCAGTCAGTGAACAGAGGCAGACGTTAATGCAGAGCTAGAATACTATCAGTCAAGGCAAGCAATCAGGGGTTGATCCGGTCTTTTTAAACTTAAACACCTCAAGCAAGCAATCGAATCTCACTACTGAATGTCCAGACCCTCTGTACGAAACACAAGTGTAGTGTGCGGCCTTGCATACATGCAATTACTCAGTAGTAGTGGCTTGGAGGTTTTGTGGCTACTGTAGTCCATATTGTAGGTAGATGGGATATCCCCATCAGAGACAAGATGGACAATATCTTTTGATGTAGATCAAATGATTTTTGGGTGTTCACGGACAGTGAGTATCTTTCGGCTAGGCTTGCCCTCCAGTGTTGTCAGAGGTTAGCTTACTTGTGAGTTTGTGTTTTGTCTCACTTCCTGTCTGTTTGCTTCCTGTTTCCTGTGCAGTGCCCACAGCGCCCCCACAGGATGTGGAGGCAGTAGCACTAAACTCTACCACCATCAAGTTCACATGGAACCCCCCGCCCCAGCAGTTCATCAATGGCATCAATCAAGGATATAAGGTATGGATGCAAACTCACACACACACACACACACACACACACACACACACACACACACACAAGTATACACGATCACTTCTTCTTTCTCCAGTTCTAGAGCACATCAGACCATCTTATTTACAAACATATGCATTTCATATGCAGTCAAACTGACATAGCCATTCAAGCACACACAAACACACACACACAAAAAGAGCCTCATCAAGCAGTGTCATTTTCAGTAATGGAAACCACTCCAGGTTTTCTGGACATAGCCTATGGCTCTGTTCTTCCCTCTGTATGCTGCTGTTTAACAAAAGCAGCTTCACAGAGTAATGGATAACCAACAGCCTACAGTTTGGATGTTTTTGTTTGTTTGTTTCTTTCTTTCTTTCTTTCTTTGTTTCTTTGTTGTCATTTTTGCCTGTTCGATGGCTGGGAAGAGCACTGAATTGTCTGGGTATTTTTGATCGTCTTTGTCTCAGACAGCATTATTGAGCGAAAGAGAGGGAAGAGGGAAAGACTGGTAAAGGAAGTGTGTTTGGTGTGTGTGTGTGTGTGAGAGAGAGAGAGAGAGAGAGGGAGAGAGAGAGAGAGAGACAGAGAGACTTCACAAAGGTCTTTATCTCCCCCTGTTCCTTTCCCAGTATGGCCAAGAGGGGTCTTTCCTATTTGAGCTGTGTGTGTGTGTGTGCGTGTGTATGTGTGTGTGTGTGTGTGTATGTGTGTGTGTGTGTGTCCATCCTTACAGTCTGTCAGCCCTCCATGCCTTCAGCTCTCTATCACTCTATCATCCATCTCTACGGAGGTGGGAGACAAACACACTCACACACACTCACACACAAACACACACGCAATCTCATACTTTCTCACACATACACTCACAACAGGCACTCACTAATCTCTAGTCTTGCAACTTCACTCGATCAACACTTTCTTTTCCTCCCCTCTTCCCCATTCTCTCCCTTCTTTCTCTCCTCCCATCTCTGTGCTGATTTTGTTTTTTTCATTTCTTTATCTGTCAGTTCTGTGTCTCTCCATCTCTTGCTCTTTTCTTCAGGTGTAGCCTCTCCCACCGGTTGACTTTTTTTTCTTTTCTTTCTTTCCCTTCCTGGCCAACAGTAAAAGCCTGTCTGGACCCGATGTATTGAGGCTGCTAGTACTTTTCTTCATATAGCAATGCTTTGAGACACACTCACACACACACACACACACATACACAAATACATATACACACATAAAAACATACACACACATACACTCAAACATGCAGACACACACACACACACACACATACATATACACACATAAAAACACACATACACACACACAAACACGCAGACACACACATACACACACACACACAAACACGCAGACAGACACACACACACAAACACTCAGTTGCACAGCTCCATTAGATAAATCTAATTTATTTCTGTTCTCACCTCACGCCCACCCAAACAACAGCACCTCTTTTTTCAGGCTCCAGGGGAAAAGACATTGTTACCATGACAATGTGTGCATTTTGACAGCCAGGTTGGACTTTGCAAGATGGGGGGGTGATGGATAGAGTGAGCGTTCTGGAGGGAGAATAAGAAATAAGAGAAACAAAAATGAGGGGAAAGAAAGAGGGACAGAAAGAAGAGGAGGACATAGAGGGAGGGAGAAAAAAAAAAGATATTGAGAGAGGGAGTGAAGGAAAGACAAGAGAGAAAGATAGAGAGAATGAGAGTGGGGGCTCTGTTTGTGCGCGTGTGTGTGTGTGTGGGTGTGTGTGAGAGAGAGAGTGAGAGGGAGTGTGAAACCGCTGATGTGTCTTGTTGCACATCACAGAGCCATGTCTGGAGGCTTGTGGCGCTGAGTTCTCTGTCTCTGACATGTACTGTGTGTCACTCACACACACACACACACACACACACACACAAACACACACACACACACACACACAGTGAGACCTACTCCAGCAGACTTAATGGAAATAGCTTTTTTTCCTCTGTGCAGTATGATGAGCTCATGTCAGAAGCAACTGTGGCTACAGAGGCAGTGAAGTTATTCTATCTCCCTCCCTCTCTCCCTCTCTCTCTCCCTCCCTCTCTCCCTCTTTCTCTCTCTCCCTCTCTGACATACAAATGATAATAATAATAAAAATAACAAAAGGATTGTAAAAACAGTACTTGTAACATCCTGTAACATACAACAAGAGTACAACCATGTGTTTGTACAGCAGAACTGTAGTCACAATAGTGTGACTGTGTGTATGTGTGCACACAAATACAAATATACACATTTGTGTTTGTGTGTCATGTGTTTGCGTGCAGGTTTGGGAGTTCATGTTAGGCTGTCGTCCCTTAGGTCATGGCACTATAGGACGTATTGTGCTGCCAATGCGTCTGAAGAGCCTTGGCCAAGAAGGCCATTTTGTGTCTGTTGAGACCTGGAAAAGGATGGGATGGCTTTTTACAGTTTAGGAAAAAGGGACCCTCTCGTCTTCATCCGATTATACGTTTTCACAGTGTAGGAGGAAACGCTCCTCTGTTTCAAACCTTCCTGTCTCGCAGTGACCGCATATTCTTTGGTCTCTTTTTTTCTCTGTGTCTGCATGTGTCTATGGTCAGGTTGTGGTTGCTGAGCCTGTACTTGGTCAGGAAGCGTTTCTGCTTTGTGTCTCTGACAGAGATAATCAGCTGATTCATACTCTCATTTCAGGGCCAGATTGGTATTCGCTCTGTTTTGAGTTGAGTTGGTTTGCACAGTGGTTTAAATAGTCTTCTTGTGCTTGATTCAGAACTTTGTTGAATCTAATAGATTTTGAGAATCAGGGCTGGACCAAAGATCATTGAAT
>JAIFZK010000168.1:3400000-3402500 GCA_027481765.1 Tenualosa thibaudeaui
TCTTCACCTCTCTGACATCTTTCCCCCTTGGCTCAGTCTCAGCCTGCCTGCCATGTCAGCTCACATACACACACACTCACACACAAGATCGTGTTCTCCCTTTCACTCACAGACTGTCCATCGCTCTCCTTCACACACTCGCTCTCTTGTACCCAGTCTGATGTGTAATGCAGGCCGCATTAAAGTAGTTTGCATTGAGAGCATTATGCCTCATTAACAAAGATTGTATAAATGTGTCCCACTTTACAGCTCACTTCACAAATCAAAATGAACTATTGAATCTAGAAAACCTATGAAATCTATTACCGTGTATGACTCAGAGTGTCTTGTTATTGAAGTCTGTGTGGAAAATATGTCAGATTTTTTTCTCCCTTTTTTTCTCTTTCCCTCTCTTTCTGTCTATCCCTCTGTCTCACACTCTCTCTTTTATACTATGTACCTCTCTACCTTTCCATCTCTCTCTCTTTCTCTCGTTCTCTCTCACTCTCTCTTATATCCATTCTGTAAATCTCTCTCTCTCATACTTTGTCCTCCCCCTTTCTCTCTATCTATCTATCTGCTCATGCTCTCATACTCTTTACCTCTCTCTCTCCCTCTCTCTCTCCCTCTCTTTCTCTCTCTCTCTCTCTCTCTCTCTCTGTCTGTAGGGTATCTGCTGTCGTGGGTGTCTGTTGGGGAGAACTCCACACGTGAGTCTCGCTCCCTGTCCAACTCCAGTTTGGAGTACAAGCTCACAGGCCTCACTTCACTCACCACCTACACACTGGAGGTTGCCGCCGTCACCGATGCTGGCACCGGGGCTGTCACCACGGCAACCATATCGTCAGGGGTGCCCCCAGGTACACACTCATCACGAGACATGAGCACCTCTTAAGTACACACACACACACACACATACACACACACACACACTCTCAGACACAAATACTCTCGTAAACGCATGTACTATAGCGTCACATGGATATCATTCGTCGTGTGTGCAAATGAGAGAATTGGATGCAGCAATACTAAACCGACAACTAACACTAACTGATTGGGGCTATTAGCCCCATTTTCAGTTTCATGGCACATCACGCCCATATTTAGTTATTAGCTGCTAGAAGTGGTGGCGGTGGTGGCGTAGTGGTTAAGGAACCTGGCTAGCATGCTAGTAGCCTGGAAACTGGGGGCCCTTAACCCTAAGTTGCTCTAGGGGAGACCCTAGGTCCTGAAGTAATCGATAGTTGACAAATGTTAGTCACTTTGGATAAAAGGTATAAATGTAATGTAAATGGTTAATGTAGTACCATATTTTCTCATTATTTTTCCTATTGGCAGCACTTGGTGAGCTCAAACAACAGGGCTGTGGACTCCAGACTATCACTTCAAGGCCTTTCTGTATTTATGTTTTTTTGTTTGGCTGTTTGTCCTTCATGAGCTTTGTCCTTCCCCAACCCTTATTGCTCAGCAATCAACCTCTATTGTCCTCTCTGGCTCTAACTCACTTACTTAATGAGTTTGTTTATATGTTTACTCGTTTACTTGTTTGACGACTCACTTGTATATGTGAGTATGGGGCCTGATTGTAATGGTCCCATACTCAGTCATTATTGGCATCAAACCTATTTGTTAGATATTCTGTTTTGTTTATTTATCTGAAGTATGTGTTATATATCTGAAGTATGTGTTTAGTTGTTAATTTATTTATTTACTGGCTTGTTTTATCCTAAAAAAGCTTGTTTGTGAGGGACAAGTGTGTCTGTGTGTATGTGTGAGAGAGAGAGAGTGAAAGGTCCCGTTGTAGGACCGCTGTGTTTGTGGCCTTATTTGTTTTCTTTGCCCAGAGGACTTCCTCCGTTTAATTATGTCCAACATAGCCTGGCCACACCTTCCTACGCACTTCCACTCTATTATAATCTCCCTACAGTGCTAGTCTGAATTTGATCCCATTGTTTTCTCCGGTGCCATTTTTCCCATGCATGCAATCAGTAGTTGTGAATGCAGAGCTAGAATGCTATCGGTCAAGGGAAGCTATCAGTCAAGGGCTGATCCAATCTTGTTCAACTTAAACACCTCCAGCAAGCAATCGTTTCTCACTACCGAATGGCCAAACCCTCTGCACGAAACAAAGGTTTATTACCAGGCTGTGTCCAACCTGTCAGGCTATGTATCACACCAAGGGGTCAAAATTAACTTGGTTACTTAACTGGTTTACCAGTCAATTTGGCTGGTAGCTGGAGAAAATTACCGACCACAATTTAACAATGTTTTTTTGTGTTGTTTTTTTTGTCATGGGGACCACATTATAAAAGAAGCAGGAAAGTGAAAGGCGATGTTTGCTCTCAACAAAGCAATCAGTAAATTATTCTGGTGTGTGATATGTTTGGATTTAACATAGGCTATTGGCAGTTTGTATAGCATTATCAGGAAGTGCTATTTGGTTTGCTTTTCCACTCTCCTCTTCTCTCCCTGTCTTTTTAGAAAGCCCGTAGCCTCTCCCATCTTTTCAGGATAAAATGTT
>JAIFZK010000168.1:3407500-3412500 GCA_027481765.1 Tenualosa thibaudeaui
TCCTAATCTCCTAATAGCTAATTCATGGATGCTAGCAGGCCCTTGTGCTGGATGCTTCTGGATGCTAGCAGGTCATTGTGCTGGATGCCTCTGGATGCTAGCAGGTCATTGTGCTGGATGCCTCTGGATGCTAGCAGGCCATTGTGCTGGATGCCTCTGGATGCTAGCAGGTCATTGTGCTGGATGCCTCTGGATGCTAGCAGGTCATTGTGCTGGATGCCTCTGGATGCTAGCAGGTCATTGTGCTGGATGCCTCTGGATGCTAGCAGGTCATTGTGCTGGATGCCTCTGGATGCTAGCAGGCCATTGTGCTGGATGCCTCTGGATGCTAGCAGGTCATTGTGCTGGATGCCTCTGGATGCTAGCAGGTCATTGTGCTGGATGCCTCTGGATGCTAGCAGGCCATTGTGCTGGATGCCTCTGGATGCTAGCAGGTCATTGTGCTGGATGCTAGCAGGTCATTGTGCTGGATGCCTCTGGATGCTAGCAGGTCATTGTGCTGGATGCTAGCAGGTCATTGTGCTGGATGCCTCTGGATGCTATCAGGTCATTGTGCTGAATGCTTCTGGATGCCAGGATGAATGAATGACACTGAGAAGAAGACAGCAGGAAAGATTGAGAATATAGGGAATGAGAAAAGAGATGGAGATGGTGGTGTATGTGTGTGTGTGTGTCTGTGTGTGTGTGTGTGTGTGTGTGTGTTGAGGGGTGGGATGGTTGAAGAGAAAAATGACAGTGTAATTTGTCCTAAAAGAGAAGGGCTGTGAGCTGTCAGGTTAGGACTAGCCCCACCTTTACCCGGGTGGATGTGTGTGAGAGAGAGAGGCACCAAATTACTGCCTGTCAGTGCACACACACATTTCTGTCATCTCTCCCATTCTCTCTCTCTCTCTCTCACGCACAGACACACACCTCTTTCTCCCCATCCTGCATTCACACAAACACACATACACACACACAACCCATTTTTCCCTGACGGAAACCATTTAGCTTTGAAGTTACTGTGGCAATGAGAACTTAAGCACTCCCCTGGAGTGTACATGTCACTTGCCTAGCTTATTTTCTCTTAGTTGTCACACTTTGGTTGTGTAATTTACCTCAGCATGTGTATGTGTGTGTGTGTGTGTATGTCTGTGTGCATGTGTTTGTCTCTCTCTCTCTCTCTCTCTCTGTGTGTGTGTGTGTGTGTGTGTGTGTGTGTGTGCTTTAGCCTACAGCACTAGGTGTTTTTGAAGGTTAAAGGGTCCATTGCTTGAGCTATGTGAGTGAATTTGATTAAAGGCATATGCCAACCTAAAGGAGTTAATGGGACCTCACCTTAACTGTCAGTAAGGGGCTGGTTCTACAGGCATAAATAGAAAATCCTCTCTCTTGCTTGTTCACAGGCAAACTCTCACATTCAATGACATCTATTGAGCATTTTTTACCATTTTATAAACCCTGTGAAAATATCCTTACTTATCTGCCTTTTGTGCTTTTTATCCCTTCTTATTCCTTTCTTTCTTTCTGTCTTTCATTCTTTCTGTGTTTCTTTCTCTCTCCATATTTTTTTTGTTTCCTTTCAATTCAATTTCAATTCAATTCCTCTCTCTCTGTCTCTTTCTATTTCCCTCTCCTTGTCCTCTCTCCCTCAGCCTCTGTCGGAGGCACAGTATAACAGCGGGGCAGATACGGTGGGCTACCGTGTGCGTGTGGAGCGGACAGACGGCCGCGGCGAGACCCAGTACCAGACGGTGGGGGACCGCCTGGCCCGCGAGGCCACGCTGGAGGGGCTGAAGGAGTGGACTGAGTACCGGGTCAGCCTGCAGGCCTACAACGCTATTGGGCCGGGCCCCTGGAGTGCCAGCGTCAAGGCCAGGACCAGAGAGAGTGGTGAGGCACCGGAGAGAGGGAGTGGGAAGGCGGAAAAGATGAAGAGAGAGAGAGGAAGATGAAGAGAGAGAGGAGATAAGAGATGACTGCCCAATGCTGTCAAGGAATATGAGGGGAAAAAAAAAGAAAAATTAGACCAATTGAATGCAGTATCCAGTATGTGCAGAAAAATTAGACCAATTGAATGCAGTATCCAGTATGTGCAGAAAAATTAGACCAATTGAATGCAGTATCCAGTATGTGCAGAATTCTCCGTCATGGCACCCTCAGCCTAGAGGTTGGGTGCAAGGAAAGAGGGAAAAAGAAAGAGAGAGAGAGAATATAGAGGATACAACAGCAAGGAAGGATGGTATGAGAGAGAAGGAAAGTGAAAGAGATAAAAACGTCAGTGTGAAGTCCCACACGGCAATAAAAAGGTGGTAAAGAAAGGGAGGGATAGAAAGGATAGAGGGATAGAGAGAGTGAAGGAAGAAGAGTGAAGAGCAGAATAAGGACTAAGTGCCTGAGCTCACCAGGATGCTCGACACAGACTGCTTGAAGCCTCACACAGGAGAGGGGAGAACAAAGAGAGAGGGATAGAGAGAAATTGGGGACAGGTAACGCTGTTGAAACGAGTAGCCAGAGAGAGGCTCACAGAAAAAAAAAAAGTGAGAGAGAGAGAGTGAAAGAGAGCAGTGGACTAATGGAAAACGAGGGAGGAAGATATTGAAAAGGAGAGTGAAATAAATAGATTGCCTTCCTGGACTCAATTGTTTTTTTTATATACACTAATTCTTTTGTAGGTGTTGATAATTGTGTTGACAATACAAAAAGATGGTATTGTTCTACAAAACAAAAGCCTATTTGAGTTGCATGTAATTGAACCGAGGCAGTGAGAAGGGATGTCAGAGAGTGGAAGGAAAGCAAAAAATTTAAAGAGGGAGAGAAAAAGAGAGAAAAGTGGTGACACAGAAGGATGAGGGAAAGAGAGAAAAGAAAGAGTCCTTTTAGTGCAGACTTTTCTTTCGGTTTCAGTTTCTATTATAGACTGAGAGAGTGACTGTAAATTGAACGCAGAGACAGTGAACTCTCCTCTCTCACACTCAGACAGGCTCCACTGGCTCCAGTATTGACATTGGCACACTGGAGCAGAATTCAAAACAAGTGGAGACTGGTGGAACACAAGGCTGGGGTGATGGAACACTCTTAAAGAGCTGTAGAACTGGGAGCGTTGTGGCATCATGCCGTAAACCTGTAAAACCGTGATAATTCAGCTCCATGAATAGATGGCTACCACCACCTACTGCTTCCTGCTCAATTTTGAATTTAGTTCCACCACTGATTAGGGAGCCAACTGTGGGCTTCAGTTTACAGCGTCTCTAAGTTTGGAGGGGGGAAGTTAGCGAACAGAGGGAGGGCTGAAAGCAATAACGTTGAATTCAAATGGTGCGTTCCAGTACGTAACATACGTCACAACCAAACAGTAGCAATTAGTTAAGGCAGAAACTATCTGCCCACTGTGGAGCAAACTTATGCCAATAGGTAGGTTTCAGATGCTTTGCACAAAGTCAAACAATGTGAGAACGTTGCAGGTGCATTGGGCTAAGATATGCCATTGATGCCCAGTGCCCAATAGCAAGTTGGGCATTGTTGTTTGTAGTTGTTGCAAGCTGATGCACACACACAAACAGATGGAGCTCTGATGTAGACAAATGGAATGCGTGTTTTGGCAAGACGGAACATTGACAAGGATCATAGGGAACAGAGGGGTGTGTGTGTGTGAGTGCGTGTGTGTGTGTGTGTGTACCGGAGAACAGACGGCTAGAATGTGCGCTAGGTCAGAGATAATACAGGCACCCAAACACAGGTGAAAATACCCAACGGAGGGGCTGGTCAGAAGAACAGATGGGGAGACACACTGTTGGACAATCTACACACACTCACACACCCACACACACAGTCATACACATAATAGGCCTACACACTTATAAGCACATACCTAGACACATAGTTGGCCTAGATACACACATTCTCACATACCTACTAATCCTCACATACACACACCAAAACACACACACCTAGTGGAGCTACAAATATGATCCCAAGATGAACTCAAATAAACATCTGTGTGTGTGTGTGTGTGTGTGTGTGTGTGTGTGTGTGTGTGTGTGTGTGTGAGCAGTGCCCTCTGGAGCTCCTGAGAATGTAACTGCAGAGGCGGTGAGCTCCACGCGGATTCTTGTCAGCTGGGGCTCAGTCCCAGAGGAGCAGAAGAACGGAAACATCTTGGGATACAAGGTGTGTGTGTGTGTGTGTGTGTGCATGTCAAAGATGTGTGTCATAGTGTGTTGTCTCTGGTGACTCACTCAATGGTGATGAATGTGTTAGTGTGTATATCTGCTTGCTTGTGTGTGTGTGTGTGTGTGTGTGTGTGTATGTGTGTACATGTAAAAGATGGGTGTCATTGCGTCTGGTCTTTTGTGACTCACTCAGTGGTGTATGTGTTGGGGTGCAAGTATATGCACATCTTCCAGTCACGAACACCCAGAAAAAATAAACAATTTTTCTCCATAATCCTCAGGGATAGCCTCCTTACCACTCCCCTCCATGCCCCCACCATCACACACATACGCCCACACACACAGTCAAACACACGCGCGCACAGAGTCAAACACACACACACGTACACACACACACTCATTTCTATGCCACAGGCTGTTTTCCTGTTTATATCCTTTGTTGTTTATGCCGATCACAGCTGGTTACCAAGGTGATCCCCAGGATGCTTGTTTGGTGGTGATGGAAAGACTGCAGTGAAACAAATGAGCCATTTAATTTTCTATGTGTGTGTGTGTGTATGTGTGTGTGTGTGTGTGTGTGTTAACACCTTGAGAAAATATCACCATCCCTGCAGTGTAAATGTATGTTTGGTTCTGGGCATTTTAAAGTTCCACTGTTGTTACTTTTGGATCAGAGCCAATAAATAGAAACAACTGACAAATGACCAAGCCTGTTAGCATAGCTCGTGTGCATCAGTTGTTAGCACAGTGTGTTAGCCTAGTGTAGTGCATCAGAGTGTTATTGTACAGCAACATCAGAAGTCACAGACAAGAAGAAAGCACCATGGAATCCAGTGGTTAAACTGTTAA
>JAIFZK010000168.1:3417500-3420000 GCA_027481765.1 Tenualosa thibaudeaui
GCTTTTATCCAAAGCGACTTACAAAAGAGGACAACATTCAAGCTACAACACAATGAAAGAAACTAACAAAGAGTGCATGTTGCTAACATACAAATTGCAGTATTTTAAGTTGAAAGTGCAATAGTGTAACAAAAGTGCAGTATGAACGAGAGATTAAGTATAAGAGCTTAAGTGCATCCCTGGTATTCAGAATACAAGCCAGGAGATATTCTTGGAAGAGCTGGGTCTTCAAGAGTTTCTTGAAGGTGGAGAGGGTATCTGTTGATCTGGTAGCACATGGAAGGTCATTCCACTAGTGTGGAACAACACAGGAAAGGAGTATGACATGATTAGAGAGGAAGAGAGGGAGAGAGGAAGAGAGGGAGAGAGAAGCAGAGGGAGGGGAAATGAAGGACCTGTCCTTTGCCTACGTGGGCGTCAGTAGTACCTTACTGGTGCTGGGTTGTTAACTTTAGTGTGTACCTGCTTGTGCTATGCCCCAGCTGTAATGAATTACAGTCATCGTAATAAAGCTCCTTTGAGTTAGGTAGGTAGGCTAGGATGAGAGAGAGGGAGAGACGGAGGGCCGATGAGAAAAAGAGAATGAAAGAAGGGAGGGAGAGATGAAGTGGAGAGGGAGGGAAGGAGAGTAGGGGAGGATGGGGTGAAAATAGCTTTGTTTTGATTGTCTATAGGATACTGTTCAGGCTGGTGTCCATAGGGTATACTTAGAGGTTTGTTTTCATCAGAGCCGGTGTCCAGAGACAGAAGTAACACTAATGCGCTTGCTATCACAAACCCCCCGATCAGCACACACACACACACACACACACACACACACACACACTATGGGGTTTGTGTGTATGCTGTTATTGAAGTGCATCATTGTGCAATCTCTCTCTTGCTCTCTCTCTCACACACACACAGACACACACACACACACACGAGCGCTCACACATTAGTGGATTAGCAGCTGCTGGAGAGAGTTCTTGGCCTGGCGTGTTTGATGTGGGAAAATGAGTCTGTAATGTGTGTGTTTATGGATTTTAGAGATTTTTGTGTGTATATGAGTGTGTGTGTGTGTGTGTGTGTTTATTTGACAGACAGAAAGACAGTGCTTGTAAGCACATGAGTTTATGTGCAATGAATCAGTGTAACTAGTGTGTGTGTGTGTGTGTGTGTGTGTGTGTGCATGTGCATGTGAGGATTATTAAAGGTTTGGAATGTGTGATAAACTCAGACAGCAGATGTCATATGAGATGCACATGAAAAGAGACAGGCTGAACACATTAAAACCTCATTAAACCTTCAATACTGCTATACTAACATGATTATTACTAATACTATTACTAATACTAACACTAATACTAATACTGCTGTCCCTGTTTGTATTTGTCATCATTGCCATTTATACAGGCTTTTTTTTCAGTTGATCACCAGTAAATGCTTACTAACCAAGCATGCTATATGTTAGCACACACACACACACAATCTAGCATACAGCAGTAGTAGCCTTTAGTCCTTAGAGTTTTTTTTAACTATCTGTGTCTGTTTTCCATTCACTGCCTCTGACTTATTTTTCTTTTTCTCCATGTATTTATGCTCTCTCTGTGTATCTCTCTCTCCCTCTCTCTGTCTGTCTCTCTCTTTCTCTCTCTGTCTGTCTCTCTCTCTCTGTCTGTCTGTCTGTCTCTCTCTCTCTCTCTCTCTCTCTCTCTCTCTCTCTCTCCCTCTCTCTGTCTCTTTCTCTCTCTGTCTGTCTGTCTCTCTCTCTCTCTCTCTCTCTCTCTCTCTCTCTCTCTCTCTCTCTCTCTCTCTCTCTCTGTCTCTGTCTCTGTCTCACAGTGCCAGGGCCTCCAGTGCGCCTGGTGTTTCCTGAGGTGCGTCTGTCGTCCGTGCGGGTGGTCTGGCAGCCTCCTGCTGAGCCCAACGGCATCATCATGGGTAAGACTGTCACCTGTGTGTGTGTGTGTGTGTGTGTGTGTGTGAGAGAGAGAGAGAGATGTTGCATTATGTAACACAAAACTGTACATCTTTGTATCTGTTGGTGTGTGGGTATGTTTATGTGTAAAAGTTTGTGTGGGTGTGTGTGTGTGTGTGTGTCTACACAGATTTTAAACTCAAGTGCAAGAATGTTTGGTGTGAAAGTGTGTTTTGTGCAGTTTGTGACACATATCCAATTAGAACCGGTCAGTTTGGTTAACCGGGCTTACACACTCATATCCATGCCGTGACAGGGGGCTCATTTGTCTGTGTGTGTGTGTGTGTGTGTGTGTGTGTGTGTGTGTGTGTGTGTAATGGAAGGTTAGCAGAACGGCATTGAGGCGTCTTGCATCAGCAGATTTAATGAAACTGTTCCCTGTGGACCAAATGACTGATGGGGCTTACCTCTTTTGCACGCACATGCACTCTCTCTCTCTCTCTCTCTCTCACACACACACACACACACACACACACACACACTCAGAAACACTCACAAACACAATTGTAGACTTACAAACACACACAAACACTGAGTCGC
>JAIFZK010000168.1:3427500-3435000 GCA_027481765.1 Tenualosa thibaudeaui
TGCAGCTCTCTACTGCAGGCTATCAGATCTCATACCGTCTGGACGCCGGCGATCCCAACAAGTTCACCACGGTGGAGGTGGGGTCCAATGCTCGGCAGTTCACTGTGACAGGCTTGAGTGCTGAGCAAGCCTACGTGTTCCGCATCGCCGCGCGCACACAGCAGGGCTGGGGAGAACCAGAGGAAGCGCTGGTGATCACTACGGACAAGAGAGGTGAAGACACACACACACACACACACACACACATACAAGAACTTGGGAATGCCTGAGGTGGTGGTCATCACAGCTAACAAAAGAGGTGACTAGGAGATAGGTACTCACAAAGACACCCGCACGCACACACGCACGCACGCACACACGCACGCACGCACACACACACACACACACACACACAAACAAACACCAAAGGTTGGGTGTGCTGAATGAACCTAATTTATTACAGATACACACTTTGATTCGATGATAAACTTCAGGTGAACACCTAACCTGTTCTGTCTCTGAAGAGTACAGTGTGTTTCTTCATTTACTCGCTCACTCAATCAGTCTCAACTCACTCTCTTTCTTACACTCACACTTATATGAACACACACACACGGGCGTATGCACGCAGACTCACATGCTCTCTTTATCACACACACAGGATGAGTGGAGCCTCTATGCTGAAATCCTTGTGAGAGCAATAGCTGTATATATTCACCCTGATCCCCCTCAGCTCCCACTATCACACTGACAGCACGATTGGCATACAGACGCTCATCTCTCTCTCTCTCTCTCTCTCTCTCTCTCACACACTCACACACAGACACACACACACTCACTCTCCTCCTCTCCCTCACTCACATACCCACACCTCCACATACACTCCCTCCCTCTCTTTCTCCCTGTCTCCTCTTTATCATCACTCCCTCATTCTTTTCTCTCTCTCTCTCTCTTAATCTCTCTCTCTCTCTGTCTCTCTCTCTCTCCACTTTTGTGATATTGCCTCCAACCCCTCCTCCATGTTCTTTCATTACCGATCATGTCATTATCATTAACTCATTTTTATTGTCATTTTGGAGAGGCCTAAGCACTACAGCCGCACTCCTTCAGATTATTTTTATCTCTTTGATTGCTTTTAACACGTCCTTTCTCTCTGTACTTTCTTACATTCTTTCATTCCTCTTGCTGCAACTTCTTTTTTTCTTTTTTTTTCTTTTTCTATCCTCCCCCCATCTCTTCTCTCTCTTTATATTCATCGTCTTTATCTGAGTCATTCTTTCCTTCCTTCTTTTATTCTCTATTCCTGTCTGCAGGTCCTTTGTTTTCATCCCTAGTATTATCTTCTTGTCTTTCTCCTGGGTCTGCTCTCCACCCCTTTCTCTCTCGCATTCTCTCTCTCTCTCTCTCTCTCTCTCTCATTCTCTCTCTCCCTGTTTTTCTCTGCTTTCTCTCTCCCTGTTTTTCTCTGTTTTCTCTCACTCATTCACACACCTTCATGCAGAACACAAAGATATGGAAAAGATTGGCGTTCTTTCTCTCTCTCTCTCTCTCTCTCTTTCGCTTTCTCACTCTCTCTTTCTCCCATGCTTTCTCTCACTCTTTTTCTCTGTTTTTCTCTGTTTTCTCTCACTCACTCACACACCATTCTCTCTCTCTCTCTCTCTCTCCCTCTCTCTCTCTCTCTCTCTCTCTCTCTCTCTCTCTCTCTGTCTCTCTCTCTCCCACCACGCTGTCATTTTAAGTGTTTGTTCCCCCTCATGCTGCTAGCATCTCTTCTGTTCCTCCTCCTTGTGGCCCTGGTGTTAAGTGTAAAAAGGAGAGTAGTACACTGTGTAAATGAACAGACAATTGATATCACAGCAGGGTTCCTCCTTTGCTTAGTCTCTGCATTCTCCTTCATCTGCTTACTTTTAAGCATCTCTCTCTCTCTCTTTCTCTCTCTCTTTCTCTTTCTATTTCTCTCTCTCTTTCTATTTCTCTCTCTCTCTCTCTATCTCTCTCTCGCACACACACACACACACACACACACACACACACACACACACACATAAACACTTTTTTCCCTCATGGCAATGGACCTGCAGAACAAATTCAAATTTTCTATCAAGTCCTTCCAGGTTCACCACAGCCCACTAGGACTTATTTTACTTAGTATTTTATCTTTTTTTCCCACCATAATTCCATAAAGTCTTTGTGATGAGCTGGCGTCCATCTACTTAATTGCTGTCGGTCTGTCTATCTGTCTGTCTTTCTATCGGATCTTTCCGACTTTCCTCATGTTGTTTTCCTACCTACTCTCACTTATACAATCCTATATCAAAATGCCAGCAATCATGTCCGACATATTGGACATACCTCTATATCTCTCCATCTCTGCCCTCAGTCTTCCTTCTGTCTTCTTTCTCCCTGTTCCACTGCCCATTATGCTATATGCTGTACTGACAGTTTTTGAGTGAAAGGTCACTGTGTGTGTGTGCGTGTGTGTGCGTTTGTGTATGTGTGTTCATGCGCGTGTGTGTGTGTGTGTGTGTGTGTGTGCGTTTGTGTATGTGTGTTCATGCGTGTGTGTGTGTGTAAGTCATGTTGGACATGCTGGGTATAAATTGAAACCAGTGGAGTGTTCAGAACATGTTCCAGTAAGTGAGAGAAAAATGATGACATAGGCTAACATACACCAGTGAAAGAGAGAGAGAGAGAGAGAGAGAAACTGAAAGGGATGGATGGAGAAAGACTAATAGTGTGATAGTGAGAGTCAGGGATGGGTCTAACTGACTCAGAGTGAGGGAAAACCAAAATGCATATGCTATTAAAGAGATTTATTTTTACTTTTGTTTTTGTTTTATTTTGTTAGTTTTTTTCACTTCCAAAATGTTTAGATGATGTGTTTTTTTTCATTCCAGAATTCTGATAGATGATTAGTGAGTTAGTGATTAGATCTAATTAGTGATTAGAGTTTTTCTTCTTCTTCTTCTTCTTCTTCTTCTTCTTCTTCTTCTTCTTCTTCCTTCATGTGCCTCATGCACTGGTCAAGTTACGTAAGCAAGTTGCATTGTTCCAAAAGGAAGCAACTGAATTTGAGTGCCTGGAGGTGGATGTGAATGTCCTCTGATCTCTGTATTAAATTGGGAATGGAAGAAGAGAGAGAAGGAGGCGGGGTGAAGAGATGGTAAAATAAAGATGGTAGACAAAGAAATATCAAGAGACAGCAAAGACCATGACAGACATTTGCCGTCTTGCATACCAATTACATAATATGCATTCAGTGGTAATATCGTGATGGCACTGTCGATCACATTTAAAGAGAAAGAGAAGTAGAAAGAAAATGAGAGAGAAAGAGAGAAAGATTAAACGACTGGCACAGGGTGGAAAAAAGGCAGGCAAACAGAACGAGAGAGTGATGGAACTAGGAAGAAGAAGAGAGGTGGCGTGGGGTGGGTGGGGGAGACAAACTTATGGAATTCTGCAGCAGTTTGTGTTTTTGCATCAATCTAACTTAATTAAATCGAGTTGAACACAGCCCTTGTTAATATGTATTTGTGTTGTGTTATTACTGTGCTCCCATGGCAGCTCTGTCATGTCAATAAATCATTTGCACTGTACAGGGAGAAAGGGATAGAGAGAAAGTGAGTGAATGAGAGAGAGAGAGAGCATGCAATAAGATGGACAGATGACAATTCTTTATTGTCTTTATTCTCCGTAATGAAATTTGCTGTCACAGTATGTAGAGACCCTCACAGGCAAACATATAGATGGACATAAAGCAGGGATGGATGGATGGATGCATTGAAAAAAAGTGTGTAAATAGAGAAATAGGAGAGGTGGGGAGGACTGTTCATATATGCAGATGCAGTCAGTTAGTGCAGTTAGTGTTTATCTAATCAATATGACTTTAATCACAGATGTCTATGTATACACAGACACACCACACACACACACACACACACAATTGATTAAGTTGCAGCATCATTTCCTCTCCATCAATATCCCTCCCTTAACATCCACCATCCTACACGCACATACAAACACACACACACACACACACACACACACACACTCCCATGGAGGTGTAGAGAGAGATTGCAGAATTCATGCTCATAAATAGGTATGAAGGTCAGTAAAGTCAATCAAATGGAATTTCTCAACTGAATGGAGATTAAACGACTCCAGCATGACCAATATTCACACTTCTCTCTCATTTTTTTATTCTCTCTCTCTCACACACACACACACGGTACCTCTTCACAGCACCTTTTCTTTCTTCTTTTCTTCTTTTTTTTTTCTTTTTCATTCTTTCTCACCGAGAAACTTCATTGGCATCACAAAGGAAGCTGCTTCTATGCAGGACACAGTGGAAATACAGAATAGAACATTAGCGGAGGAGAAAGAAGAATGGAGCACAGGACAATAACACACACACAAACACACACACACAGTAGACTAATACAGGTCTCTCAGACAGACACACACAAACACACACACACAGTAGACTAATACAGGTCTCTCAGACAGACACACACAAACACACACACACAGTAGACTAATACAGGTCTCTCAGACAGACACACACAAACACACACAGTAGACTAATACAGGTCTCTCAGACGGACACACACAAACACACACAGTAGACTAATACAGGTCTCTCAGACAGACACACACAAACACACACAACAGACTAATATAGATCTCTCAGACGGACATGGCAACCAACAAAGCTGTAGAGTAATAATCGCAACTGCACACTTCAATTAAAAACTCCCAGTGTATTCAATGCATCTTCTCTCTTTCTGTTCCCTCCTACACTTTGCCCTTTCTATCATTCTCTCTCTCTCTCTCTCTCTCTCTCTCTCTCTCTCTCTCTCTCAATTTAATTCATTTCATTGACATGGCTGTATGCAATATTGCCAAAGCGTTAATTAACAATAACAAGAATAGTTGCAGTAATCATACAATGAAGCTAATAATGATGATGAAGACTAAAAACTATATTTGAATAAGCAAATGTATTTCCATAGGAGATCCAACACAACATAACACAAAACAAAACAAAACAAGCAACAACAAAAAAAGCACCTGTGAGTTATTGATTGTTATTAAACTCTCTCTCAAATTCAAATTCTAATGATCTTCATTGGAATGACTCAGACTCAGAAGAAGTGTTGCCAAAGCTGGCGTGAAAATTCAAACAGATACATTTTCTGTTTTAGGCCAAACAAAAACAAGAGTAAAACAATTCACATCAAGTCAAATAAGACAGGAATCTTGTAAACATGCTAGTTAGCATGTGCTAAGATGCTAGTTAGCAACTGATGCTAGTTAGTGTGTGTAGTTAGCTAGCTAATTAAGAAAAAAAATGGTAAAGTAATATTTTTCATAAATCCAGTTTTAAAGGGAGACCTAAATGGCTTAACTGTATATTCTTGAATTACTAAACGAAACTCTCTTTCTCTCTCTGTCCCTCTCTCTCTCCACAGAGCGTCCGCAGCCTCCTCGGCGACTGACGGTTCCTCAGAAAGGGGTGGAGTCTCGGCGTCTGCAACTCTATTGGCTGCCGGGCGGCGATGGCTCCTCCCCTGTGAGGTACTTCACGCTGCAGACGTGCGAGCTGCCCGATGGGACCTGGACCACACATACCTCTTCCATCAGTCACAACGCCACTGCCTGGGAGGTGGACAGGTAACACACACACACACACACACACACGCACCTCCTCCATCAGCCACAACAGGTGAACAAGTAACACACACACACACTTTCTCTATTGGCCGCAGCGCCACCTGGGAGGCGGACAGATAACACACACACACTCATGTACGAATGCATGTACACACTCTCCCACACACTCACACACACACACACACACACATACACACAGCGTGAACACACACACATAGTATTCACGCACTGCATGTGATACACACAAGTACTCAGACACTCACTGGATTGCAATCAAACCTGCGTCACAATTTTTATTATTTTTTTTTCCTGGTCGAATCAATTCCTGTCCTCCTTGAGATGTTCTCACACTTGCTTGTGTGGACGCGCACACACACACACACACACACACACACACTATCCATCAGAGGTAAGTGTGGTGATAGTGGGAGAGTGAATCTTGTCTGTCTTCCCCCTCCTGATGGGAACCGCCATATGATTGTGATTGCTTCCCTCCTTTCTCTGTCTCTCACTCTTCCTTCTTTTTTGCTCTTCTTTCCTTTTCTCCCTTCTCTTTCTCTCTCTCTCTCTTTTTTCTCTCTCTTTTTTTCTTTTCTTCACATTTTTGAAAAAATAGTCTCTTTAGGTCTTTTATTATTTTTTTCCCTTTCTCGTTCCCTCTCTCTCTTTCTTCTTTTTTGCTCTTCTTTCCTTTTCTCCCCTCTCTCTCTCTCCCTCTCTTTTTCTCTCTCTCTTTTTTCAAAAAGAAAAAGTCTCTTCAGCTCTTTTATTATTTTTTCTCTCTCTTTGTATTTAACTAAGTGGTTGCTATATTAGGCTATGAAAGGTTATGTAAGTCATTACGGGTGTCTGGTCCACTCCGCCTGGATCTTTCAGATTAAGCCAGTGCCTATCTGTCAGAAACTCTAACTCACATTTGCATGAATCTATTTAACAGATTTTGTTTTATTCCAATCAACTTAGGGCCTCCGCACACGGTCTCCGATATCATTACGGAGCACTTTTGAATTTGACAATTTCGTTTGCCAATTATGTGACAATTTCGTGTGGAATCACTCGATGGGTTCTCTTGAATGGCTCTGACAAAATAGGTGGCAGTGGCAGAGTTCTGAGCTGCCATGCGGGGTTGTATTGAAAACCATGGATCTTATTTACAGTAGTTTTTTTTTTTTTTTTCCCATAGTCAGGGTCAGTTTTCTCTTGTGCAGTTCAGGGATAAGTGAACTGTTCTGCGCTGGAATGTGAGGTTGTATTGAAAAACATGGATCTTATTCTTATTTTTTTCCCATAGTCAGGGTCAGTGTTCTCTTGTGCAGTTCGGGGTTAAGTGAAGTGAAGTGAAGTCAAGTAGGGATTTATTGTTGTTTCAGCCATATACACAGTACATAGTGAGACGAGACAACGTTTCACCGGGAACAATTAGTGATACACGTAAAATTTAATTGTTCTGCACTGGAATGTGGGGTTGTTTTGAAAACCATGGATCTTATTTACAGTTGGGTTTTTTTCCCCCGTAGTCAGGGTCAGTGTTCTCTTGTGCAGTTTAGGGTTAAGAGACTTGCTCAATTGCAGTGGCAAGAGGTGGGTTCTTACTGCTTTTTCTCTCAGCTTTATCAAAAGGTTTCTGTTCTGGCTACTAGTACCATGTGACACCTTAACACTGGTATGCTCTTACACCACCTCAGTGGATGGACACTTATGTGTTCTTTGTGTGTGTGTGTGTGTGTGTGTGTGTGTGTGTGTGTGTGTGATGTAGGACAGAAAGAAAGAGAGATGTGAGAGTGTGCAGGCATCCAACACCCTACTAGTGCCCCACTGGTGGCCGAAGGAAAAGGTGATGGATGC
>JAIFZK010000168.1:3440000-3657500 GCA_027481765.1 Tenualosa thibaudeaui
CTCTTTCTCTGTTTCTCTCTCTCCTTCAAATTCCAATTCAAATATGCTTTATTGGCATGACTATTCACATGTTGTATTGCCTAAGCTCTCTCTCTCTCTCTCTCTCTTTCTCTCTCTCTCTCTCTCTTTCTCTCTCTCTAATATGTTTGTCCTCTTTTTTCTGCTCTCTTTATCTCTCGCTTTTCCACCCATTTTCTGCTCTTCTGTTCCATTCCACACTGTCACTCTGTTTACCATCTTTTCTCCTTATGTGGTCTGATGAGGTGCAATCAATGGCACCAGTGTTGACAAGTTACTGTTAGACCAAGAGATTCTTTTCATACACAGTATGATGTGAGGATCGACGGTGTGTGTGTGTGTGTGTGTTATGTGAGATGGTGTATGTGATGCATAAATGTCCATTATGAGTTGCTGGTGAGTGTGTCGTGACGCTGTATGACAGCTTGTGTGTGTGTGTATGTGTGTACAGGTGTGTGTCTGTTCTCTGACTCTTCTATTACAGGCTGTCTTTTAGTATGACTCATACAGTACACACACACAATGTTCTCATATCTAATCTCACTGTTGTGGTGGTCTCATACAGTACACACACACACAATGTTCTCATATCTAATCTCACTGTTGTGGTGGTCTCATACAGTACACACACACACAATGTTCTCATATCTAATCTCACTGTTGTGGTGGTCTCATACAGTACACACACACACAATGTTCTCATATCTAATCTCACTGTTGTGGTGGTCTCTGCTGGTACCCTTAGAGTTGGGCAAGTACAAGCGTTACGAGGTGGTCATGACGGCGTATAACGTGATCGGAGAGAGTCCGCCCAGTGCTCCAGTGGAGGTGTTTGTAGGCGAAGCAGGTAAGTCCCAACCACCCACCCCGTACACACATACACACTCACACACACACACTCAACTTCAAATCAGTCCAGAGCACAAAGATCCCCTGAGGGGAGCATTCGCCCATACTCCAGAGGGGATTAGATCCCAAACTACCAACTGTCAGTGAATCTGTCACCCTCACTTCACTTCTGCTGGCCTGTGTGGAGAACACTGTGTCTTGGTTCCGTTTGGGTAACGCATACGTCTATTTTGCACTCTAGTCTGTGTTTTTTGAGTTTCAATCGTCTGTGAATTACATCCTATGACAAAAGAGATTAGTTAATTATTAGTTAATTATTAGTTTTTTTTCTGCAAAACGAACAAGGAATAGCCCAGAAAATACACTAATAGCCAATGTATACTGTTTTACATTAAAAACTTCCACCTGCAGACTATCTGCACAAACTGGTAATGAATCACAAAAACTAACCGAGACTCTTAGTCTTAGCCTGAGCCTACTAACATAAGGAGAGAGCGAGAGAGATAGAGAGAGATGCTACAATTAAATTGTAGACATAGAGCTGAACCAAGAAACAAGCAGAAAGTTAACCTAGGCAACATCTCAGCCACTTTTTTTTTTCATTGTGTTGCTTGTGTGACTGGGAGATGTTGTTGTTGGCTGGAAGATGTTAGTTGCTTTATTTGTTTTGCTTATTTGTCTCTATGTGTGTGTGTGTGTGTGTATAGTTCTGTTTCACATTTGTAAAACAAGCACGATATACAAATGCCAGAGTCATATTTTTCTTGAGAAAAGACAGCTAAAGAGCAGCCAGGAACAGTTTGCTGAATTTAACAAAAAAGACCATCGAGTCCAAATCACAGCCACAGAATCACCAGTAAATCTGGGCAGACATTGTGTATTGTGTCTTCTTCTATTCTTTCCAATTGCATTCAATATGGCATGTTTCACAACTGTTTTTTCCCATGCACACTATTAAGACAGCTGCCTGAAAATTTCTGACAGGTCAGAAAAAACACTCGGATCAGACAGGAGCTTTTAAGTTGATTGTTATGTCTTCTTATTGCACCTTGTGAGTCAGTTTATGCTACAGTTCTTCACAAATAAAGACAGGAATTTGGTTCAAGGTTTATCAGGTCTTAGTATCTTGGGCCTAAAATTGTGTGAAAATCACAGTGCCCACTTAGGCAGCAAAAGGAATTCAGTGTGTAAATGCTTGTCAAGTTGGGAACTACATTCATAGGCTTTGGAGCATTTTTTCTGTGTTCACCCATCACTGCTGTGCGTTATTTCACTTCAAGTTGTAGACCACTTGAAGTAATTAGACCACTTCAGTTCACTTGAGATCACATTACTCGACTTATGAGCTCACAAGGTCAGTTTAAAATCACTGCAGTTCAAACAGACCTTACTGATATAAAAGACCTTATTAGTGTTGACCATAGTGCTTGTTTGTAAACTTCCAACATAAGTTTGGAAAAGAGAAACTCATGTCCTGATCTGCGTGTGTGTGTGTGTGTGTGTGTGTGTGTGTGTGTGTGTGTGTGTGTGTGTGTGTGTGTGTGTGTGTGCACGTGCCAGTCCAGAGTCTTGGTATAGCGCTCTGTCCTAGTTTTCTGTCCCTTTACCCCTTCACTGATCTGATTGCAGTCATATCTCTCTATGAGCAGAGGGTCCGTAATACAAATCAATCAGAATTCCCAAACTAGCTGCTCTGGTCACATTAAATAACGCCGTTATGTGTGTGTGTGTTTGTGTGTGTTTGTCTGTGTGTGTTTATTTGTGTGTTTGTGTGTGTTTGTCTGTGTGTGTTTATTTGTGTGTGTGTTTGTCTGTGTGTGTGCGCGTGCGTGTGTGTGTGTGTGTGTGTGTGTGTCATGTTTGATATACAGAGTATTATGAAAAGCGATTGCTCCACTTCAGCTAATTCAATTAAAATAACCAAGCTAGAGTTCACGTTCTATTAGAGGACACATTTTCCCCTTCAGTGCACTTTCTGTCTCATTTCATTCTCTCTGTCTCTGTCTCTCTCTCTTTCTCATCCTTTTTTTCATTCTCTCTGTCTCTGTCTCTCTCTCTTTCTCATCCTTTTTTTCATTCTCTTTGTCTCTGTCTCTCTCTCTTTCTCATCCTTTTTTTTCATTGTCTCTCAGTTTATTGCCCTTTGATTCTCTGTTTTGTCTTTGCTAATGATAATTTCAAACTTTTGCGTATTTATACATAATTTGTGTGTGTGTGTGTGTGTGTGTTCTGTAGCTCCATCCGTGCCTCCTCAGAATATCCAGGTGAACTCTGTCTCCTCCTCCCAACTGGACGTTCTGTGGGAGCCACCCCCCGTCGAGACCCAGAACGGCAACATCCAGGGCTACAAGGTAAACACACATACACACACACACACACACACACAGCAGTCTCATAGTCCTGTTCGGGGATCTTGTAATCCAGGCATATCTCTTCTTGCAATCTCTCTCTCTCTTGCTGTTTTCCTCTCTTTTTAGTTTGCCTAATTTGTCTTTCTTTCTTTCTTTCTTTCTTTCCTTTCTTTTCTTTCTTTCTTCTATATCACACTCTCTTTCCCTCTGTCTCTTTCTGTCTGCCAATCTCTCTCTCTCTCTCTCTCTCTCTCTCTCTCTCTCTCTCAAATCATCAGTCATGCTCTTTCTTGCTGTAACATTTGTTTCATAGCTGTCCAGGGTGTACACAGTCTTACATGCCTTGGCAATTGGATTTCTTGCATTTGGACTTGACACATTTACACGCAAACACACACACACACTGAGCAATACTGCTTTCTTCACACACATTCAAAAGCACAATGTGATTTCATCCATGAAATCAATACGTCTGTGCACATATACAGAAACACTTTTTTCTAGTGCATGTGGTGACTGTATATGTGTGAGAGAGTAATTTTATTGTTGTTGGTGGTGTGTGTGTGTGTTGTGTGCGCACACGCGTGTGTGAGTAGGTGAGAGCGTGGAAGTGTGTGTGTGCAGGCGTTCTCCACACCACAACCTTTTTTATTTAGCCTCTCTCTAATCAGTATGCGGTGAAGATGGCACGCTCTGAGCTTGCGCTTCCTTCCTGAGGAAATTACATTCGTCTTTCTCTTTATTCCCCCCTTTCTTCTCTTTATTCCCCCCTTTCTTCTCTTTTGGAAAGCAATACGCATGAGGAGTGACAGATAACCTTCACTGCAATGTTCTCTCTCGCTCTCTCTCTCCCTCCTTTCCCCCCTCTCTCTCTCTCTTTGCCCTCTTTTCTCTCTTTCTCCCTCTCTCTTTCTCTCTCTCACACACATACAGACTCTTGTTCTCTCTCCCTCTGTTTCTCTCTCTTTTCTCTTTTAACTCTACTTTAATATAGTCTTTCATTACTTTTCTACTCTTCTTAAATTTGCTCTGGCTGAGATTACTGGGACCAGAACCACAGTGGATGTAAAAGCATGTGGGGAGATGATTGAAAAAAAAGTGTGTGTGTGTGTGTGTGTGTGTGTGTGTGTGTGTGATCTTGAGTTGAACTTAGACAAGAGGATAGCTAGTGTGCCACTGAAAAATAGCCCTTTTCTTGTGATGCTGCAAGTGACTTCAGAATTTAACTCAGCATCTCAGTATTATTCAATTTATTCTACAGAGAAGCAGATGAGATCTAAATATGTGTGTGTGTGTGTGTGTGTGTGTGTGTGTGTGTGTGTGTGTGTGTGTGTGTGTGTGTGTTTCAGATCCACTACTGGGAGAAGGACAAGCAGAACGAAACAGAGAAGGTGAAGGTGCTGTTTGTTCCGGACACTTCTGTGCGTCTCAAGAACCTCACAGCCTACACCACCTACCTTGTGAAGCTGTCGGCTTTTAACGCAGCGGGTGATGGGCCTATGAGCGTGCCCCGTAAAGGACGCACCCTGCAGGCCGGTGAGTCAGGAGAGGATCATATTGAGACATACATGTATGTATATAGGGGGGAAATCCACAGAAAATGTACTTTTCGTCATGTCCATAACACCAATGAAATGCTAACTGGTATTTGTTACAATACATTTATGCATTTAGCAGACACTTTTATCCAAAGTGACTTACATATTTGTCAATTTGTCAGTTACATCAGGGAGCAACTGAGGGCTAAGTGCCTTGCTCAAGGGCACAAAGGTGGCAAGCAGGATTAGAATTTTCGAGGCTACTTGCATGCTAGCCAGGGTCCTTAACCACTATGCCACCACAGCCTGTTTTGTTTGTATGATGTGAATGATTCCATGAACTGTTTAGTACATTTTTGTCATGCAAGTTCTACAGCCAAAAATGGCAGATGCTCAAATCTCATGTCATAATTCACATCCTACCATACCATCACATTTTACTGGTGTTGTAGACGTCTTTCCATAACCTATTTTTTGGTCTCTATTTCAATTATGTTGTATGTCCAGTTTCTCCCACTGAACTTGGGCTCTAATCAGAACATACTTGTTGATTAGAGACCCTTACGAGTTCCGACTTTTATCCACTGAACTTGGGCTCAAATCAGAACACACTTGTTCATTAGAGACCCTTACAAGTTCAGACTTATTCATTAGATACCTTTACGAATTCCAACTTCCGACTTTTATCCATTGCCAGTGAAATCACTTGTATTTGGGTCCATGTCTGGGACCTCAACAGTGAATCTAATAGATATGTGTGACTGAGCTGCTGGCTCTCCACAGGGATTGACATTAATGCAATGGGTTTCATGGTTTACAGTCAAGCCCTAAAATTATTTTGACGTTCAGACGTTCAGTTCTGTTCGATGACAAGTTTAAAAGTCCTAAAGGTTGTTTCTTCTTTTTTTAAGATGTTTTGTTCCCTACTTCTCTTTGGCCCTGTGCTCCCCTCCTCTTGGCTTTTGTCCTCTCTTGCCCTCTGTTTTTCTTTCCTCTTGGTTATCTATTGTCTGACTGTGACATTCTCCCTTTGTGAGAATTTGTATGTCTCCATCCTTTTCTGCCCGGCTTTCCTCTCAGCCTCTACCTATCTGTCTGTCTGTCTGTCTGTCTATATATCTGTCTATCTGTCAGTCTCTCTATCTACCTATCTGTCTGTCTGTCTGTCTATATATCTATCTATCTGTCAGTCTCTCTATCTACCTATCTGTCTGTCTGTCTGTCTATATATCTATCTATCTGTCAGTCTCTCTATCTACCTATCTGTCTGTCTGTCTGTCTATATATCTATCTATCTGTCAGTCTCTCTATCTACCTATCTGTCTGTCTGTCTCTATATCTATCTATCTGTCTATCTATCAGTCAGTCTCTCTATCTACCTATCTATCTGTCTGTCTGTTTGTCTATCTGTTTGTCTGACTATCTATCTATCTATCTCTATGCTTCTCATCCTCTCACATTTCTTCGCTCTCTCCCCCACCCCGTTAGCACCCGGAGTGCCCAGTTTCCTGTCCTTCTCTGAGGTGACGGGCAGCGCCCTCAACGTGTCCTGGGGCTCCCCGCAGCAGCCCAACGGTGTGGTGGAGGGCTACCGCATCATCTACCAGCCCACAGCACCCGTCCAAGGTAGGAGGGGGTTAGGAGAAGGGAGAGTGAGGAGGTGTGGGAAGGAGGGAGGGAGAGAGGGAGAAATAAACAAGCAAAGAAATAAATAAATAAAATACTTTGACTTTGAATGGGTCGCAAGATGGTATTGAAGGGTTTTTACTAAAGCGAAAACTCATTAAAACATTAAAAGGAAAAGAAACTTTGTATTTTAATATTTAGCATTTCACTTCCAAACATGTTAAAAAATTACTACTGACCATGCCAACAAAACACTACTGATGATTATTAATCCTTTTCATGAATAAATGAGTTCATGTCTGAATCTGACATTGAAATGATTCATGGAACATAGACTGTATCTCATAAATTATCCCACTAAAAATGCATAGAATTGTACCAAACTTCTACAGTAGTACAAATAGGATCTGTACTCATAAAATGAGGCACTGAAAGTTTATAAGAGCATCAGGAGTTTATTAAAAATAATACTTACCTGATGGCTTCTGCTCTCTGGTGTTAATGCTGCCGCTGAGTCGACGTCACTTCTGTGATTTGGGAAAAGCTCATAATACAATCTATATGCAATACAGTCTATGTTCCATGAAGGACTGCACTAAGCCATTCAGTGCATACCGCTAACTCGGCCTATATTTGACCATGGTTAAAACAACAACAACAACAACAAAAAAAACCTTCAGAGGGGTTATTTGGTATCATGGTGCAAAGGACCTTAGTAAAAATGTACTGCAAACCATCATTTTAAGAAATGGCGAGAGGTGGACAGAGACTGATGGGGAGAGTAAGAGAGAGATTGCGGAAAGGAGACAGAGAGGAAAATCAAGAGAGAGAAAGGAAGTGTCAGAAAAGGATATAGCTGGATGTCTCAAGGGGAATAGAGAGAATGAGGGAGAGAGAGAGAAAGAGAGATGGAGAGAGCGAGGGAGAGAAGAAGTATAGATTGAGAGGCCGAGGGAGAAAGAAAGATGGAGAGGGCATACTAAATGCAGCTGATGGAAATACTGATAAATTGCTAATGTAACAGAAAGGCTTTGAATAAGAGAGAGAGAGAGAGAGAAGTGAGAGAATAGATACTAGAGGTTAAGAGGGGTTGCGAGAGTGGGAAAGTTATAGTTGGCAGATGAGACACCATTCTTTAGTTTGAAATGACCAACCAAAAAATGATTGAAAATGTGTTGCATTCGAGCACCTGTGTTCCATTTTGTCTGGCCCATTTGACCAGTTAAACAACAAAACACACACACACACACACAAGAAAACCTCAAGGAAATGTCTGCCGGTAACATGCTATTATTATGCGTGAATGACCGATGACAAGACATTTAATGCATGAGCGACCAATAACATGATATTATAATGCCTGGCTGGCCAATAATTATAATATTACAATGCATTAAAGAGCAATAACAGTTATATATGATAGGGTATAGCAAGACACTGTAGTCCATTATTAGTCTTGACTATAATACAAAAAAATACAAAAAAAAAGAAATAACAGTGATGAAAAAGGATAGAAATAAAGTCAAGATGATAGCAGAGTTACCAGTTCACTTAAAAGAGAAATTGGAACCAGCCATACAGTACTTGTTTCACTGCAGACTAGACTAAAATTTTGTAGAGAATTTAAAAAATAATAATAATATAATATTTTTTAATGCCAGCCAAGAAAAAAAAGATTTTTATCGATTACTTGTTCTATTCCCAGGACAGTGGAAGATGAAAGCATTAGAAATACTATACCTGTGGTTGTGGTTCTGATTGAACAAACAGAATGACAGTAAAGAAAATAAATAAATAACAGAATAAAAGAATAATTTTGAAAATGATCTTTTAACCATACCATTTTAGCCAACTAAATTTCAAAGGGGATATAAGACATTCTTTTAGGAGACACATCTGAAATTGCTACTTGTCTCCAAACTGTCCTTTGGCTTTCAATGTAACACCTGATTGACAGCCTTTGGTATGGAGCAGACACTGATGTCTGTACACCTATGCTGTCTTCTCATTTGCAAATGTGCTGCAGGTGGATGATTGACAGCAATGAAGCATTGTTTGTCTTTGTGTTTACCCCCTATGATTGACATTTGAAACAACCAATCACATCTGCAATACCCATCTCATTGACCCTTTGACCTCTCGGGCTTGAGTAAAATGATAACCAAACAACCGTTGTGTCCTCTGGTTGATGTGCCATTGATGTAGCTGTGAGCTAAAAAAAAAAATACTTTCTCAAGCAAGATGTGAATTTTGAATTTTAAATACCCTTGGGTATCAGCTACCCATTTAGCTGTCTGTCAGTTCCTCTGTCTGTATGTACTCTCCTGGGCAAACAAAAATGAGACAAACACAATTTATCACATTTCATGATTACTTTTCTTCTTCAGCAAATACCAGTGAAATAAGTGACAGTGTTTTCAGAATATTTAATGCATGTTCTGTAACTAGGGACAGTTTAGGTGTGTGTGGTTTTTCCCTTCTCTTTCTCTCCATTTGGGCATCTGTCTCGTATCTCTATTTTGCCCTGCAGTAAATGAATGAATAAACTTAAAATTAACTTAAAATTAATTGTGATTGTAAGCAATGCAAATGGATGGTGGTAGCGTAGTGGTTAAGGAACCTGGCTAGCCTGAAAAGTTGTGGGTTCGAATCCCAGCCCTTGAGCAAGGCACTTAACCCTGAGTTGCTCTAGGGGAGACTAGCCCTGAACAATTGATAGTTGACAAGTTTGGATAAAAGTGTCTGCTAAATGCATAAATGTAAATAATGTGATTGACAGTGCAGCTCCAGTGAGTGTATAACTTAGAATTAAGGTTGAAGTTTAAGTGGCCTGGCCATGCCTTCCTATGCACTTCTGCTTGATATCATCTCCCTACACAGCTAATCTGGATTAGTTTGTTGTCTCAGGAGGCATTTTAACCTGTCTAATCAGCAAACAGAGGAAGGGGTTGTGAATGCAGAGCTACAGTCTATCACTCAAGAGCTAATCCAGTCTTTTTAAACTTAAACACCTCCAGCAAGCAATCGAATCTCACTACCGAATGTCCAGACCCTCTGTACAAAATGAAAGTGTTGAACGAAGGTCTGTTTCTATTACCAGGCTAAAGTTTAAGTTAATTAAAATAAGTATTTATGTAGGTCTGCCTGTCTGTTCTTATATATCTTTCTCCTTTGACTGACAGCTCTCAGCACCTACCCCCTGTCCTCATGTGACCTTTGACACCTCTATCTCTCTCCTGATTGGCAGGTGTGAGTAAGGTGGTGACGGTGGAGGTGCGAGGGAACTGGCAGCGCTGGCTGAAGGTGCGCGACCTGAACCACGGCGTGACCTACACCTTCCGCGTCCAGGCACGCACCGTCAGCTACGGCCCTGAGCTGGAGGCCAACATCACTGCCGGACCCGTTGATGGTGCGAAACACACACACACACACACACACAACAGACACACATGCACATGCTGACTCAGACAGACACCTTTTGATTGGCTGGGTACTGTGGTTATTGACTGAACCAAGTGATTCTTGTGGACTGTAACACACAGTCCTATTGGTCAAGGTAGACTCTTAATGATTGAGCAGTGACTGAGCCCATTGGACAAGGTAACAGTGTAGACTCTTTGTGATTGGTCAGTGACTGAGTCCGTTGGACTAGGTAACAATGTAGACTCTGATTGGGCAGTGACTGAGCTGGCAGTTCAGTTGACTCTAATGAACCACACTAGAATGGACAAGCCACCAAGAAGACTCAATGGACTATAAAGATTGTATAAGTGCAATTCTAATGGATGGTATGGGACACACGTAATGCATGACTGGTTAAGCAGTGGGAGAAGACTAATATCCCGTCTTCACTGTTGCCTTAACTTAATTTACTTCCCCTACTTTAACTCATTTTGATTGGCTGGCCCTGTCATTGTCATGCATGGAACAGAGTCCGAGTATTGGGAGGGTGGAAAGGAGGAGAGGAAAAAAATGGCTTATTTAATATTCATCACTGTTGGCTCAGAGGAGTTGGAGTTCATATAGCATACCACCCTCGGTGGACTTGTGGAGTGTGTGTGTGTGTACGTGTGTGCACGCGTGTGTGTGTGTAACTAATGGGCAATTAACCCCTCCCCTCCTCCTCCCCAGGGTCTCCTGGAGCGCCCTTACAGACATCAATCACCAAGTCCTCCTCGGCCTTGACACTCCATTGGTCAGAGGGCAATGAGGGGGCGGGACCGGTCACAGGCTACGTGATTGAGGCTCGTCCATCAGGTGATGAGACTTACTGCTTCGTTGCTGTTTCTTTTCTTTTTTTCCCCTAATTTGTTAATCTCATTTTCATTCTCTCTCTCTCTATCTCTCTGTCTCTCTCTATCTCTCTCTCTTTCTTTCTCTCTATAGTTCTCTTGTTTTTCACCAGTTATTCCCCACATTTTTTTCATCCTTCACACTTCACACAACCAAGAAGTTGTTAAAGAAAAACACCAAAAATATAGAACTTAATGTAGTTCTACAGCAGACAATATTTGTATGCGTGTGTGTATGCCTGTGTGTGTGTGTGTGTGTGCGTGTGTGTGTGTGTGTGTGTGTGTGTGCGTGTACATTTGTTTGTGCAAGCATGTCTGTCTTGCCTCCCTGATTGACTCTCTCTCTCACTCTCTTGCCTCACTGATTCTCTCTCTCTCTCTCTCTGTATTTATGTATCGATCTCTCTTTCTCTCTCTGTGACCCCTGCTCAGATGAGGGAGTTTGGGACACGTTTGTGAAGCAGCTTCCGCCCATGAGCACGTTTCACTCCATCAGCCTGGAGCGCCTGCGGCCTGGCGTCAGCTACGAGTTTCGTGTCATTGCCGTCAACGGCTACGGCTATGGAGACCCTAGCCCTGCCTCTGCTGCCATGTCCGGTGAGCTTGCACACAAATACATACACACACACACACACACACACACACACACACACACACACACATTCGTGTAAGCACTCAGACACACATTTGTATGCTTGTAAACAAATGCATTTCTTACACACAGACACATTGTATCGTAGTCACATACAAACACATGAGATCATACACACTCATGGTAGAGAGAGAGAGAGAAAAAAAAGCTCACAGAGCTCGATATGCAATAAACAAAAGATTCTGGAACATACACATACCAATTAAGATTTGGCGCAAAATATTTAACTGTATAATTCAGCCTATTGCGCTGTATGGAAGTGAGATATGGAGTCCTATGGAGCGACACTAGATGGGACGAGCATCCTTTAGAGGCCCTGGGTGCAGAATTCTGCCGATTGATCGTAAAATTCGAAAGAAAACACCAGCCAATACATGTAGGGCAGAATTAGCCATCAACATACAAAACAGAGCTCTCAAATTTTGGATGCATCTTCAGACTAGCTCCACAGAGACACTGCATTTTATCAGAGCAAAAACCTAAGATCTGAACCTTGAAAAGAGTCCTCTAAGACAGTTTGTACGGAGCCTGGCTAATCCCCATATAACACATACTAACAACTTCTCTCAGACAAGTACTGCTTTCAAACCAAATGTCAAGAAAATTTTCCAAACATCTAAAGAAAAATACCTGGAACATTGGCAAAATGAAACAGAAACCCAAAGCAAACTAGAATGTCATAGAACCAACAAATCTAATAACAAACTGAAGGAATCTAATTACGAATTGGAGGAATATCTCTTTACTTTCAGACTACTACTTTCATATAAAGCATCATCAAATCCTGACCAAATACAGACTCAGTGACCACAGATGGGGTAAAATAAAAAAATGGGTCCAAGTGGAGGGCCGGACATATTTCGTGACAGCCTCATCCACATCTACACCGCACCGCACACAAGGCAGACAGGTTTCCCTTTTATATTGGTGAACATCCACACCGCACCGCACACAAGGCAGACAGGTTTGCCTTTTATATTGGTGAACATCCACACCGCACCGCACACAAGGCAGACAGGTTTCCCTTTTATATTGGTGAACATCCACACCGCACCGCACACAAGGCAGACAGGTTTGCCTTTTATATTGGTGAACATCCACACCGCACCGCACACAAGGCAGACAGGTTTCCCTTTTATATTGGTGAACATCCACACCGCACCGCACACAAGGCAGACAGGTTTGCCTTTTATATTGGTGAACATCCACACCGCACCGCACACAAGGCAGACAGGTTTGCCTTTTATATTGGTGAACATCCACACCGCACCGCACACAAGGCAGACAGGTTTGCCTTTTATATTGGTGAACATATATTCAGCCTTCCACCTCTCTGGAAGACTTCTCCATGTTCTCCAAGCTAACCTATAGTTTAGCCATTTGTTTCATGGAAAGCAACAGGTAACAAAACATTGAGCACTAGTAGGCTAGGGTACTTCAGGGGACAGTAATGACAGACAACTGTGGTGGTAGCGTAGCGGTTAAGGAACCTAAAGAAAAGTTGTGGGTTCAAATCCCAGCTGCCACCATTGTGCCCTTGAGCAAGGCACTTAACCCAAAGTTGCTCTAGGGGAGACTGGCCCTGAACAATTGATAGTTGACAAAATGTAAGTCGCGTCTGCTAAATGCATAAATATAAATATATAAATATAAGATTCTAGAGCAGGTAGCGGGGACAGGGCTCGCACTTGACGTAATACCAGCACAGTATTAACGATACATGTGAAATACTGGCGGGCGAGTGCTGATAGACATTAGATATTACATGTGAAATACTGGTGGGTGAGTGCTGATAGACATTAGATATTACATGTGAAATACTGGCGGGCGAGTGCTGATAGACATTAGATATTACATGTGAAATACTGGCGGGCGAGTGCTGATAGACATTAGATATTACATGTGAAATACTGGCGGGCGAGTGCTGATAGACATTAGATATTATCAGAGGGGCCAGATAGAGCTACAATGGCTTGAGTTTGACAGCTGTGGACTAAGGCAATCATGGCTGCCAAGAGAACAGTGTGGTCACTGTACGACAGGTGAGGTTGAGGCAGTGGTGCACTATCCTCTTCATTATGAGAAATATTGAGATTTTAGGGAACATACTTCGATAGAGTCAGACATCTTATCCCAGGTTTCCAAAATCTGTGCGAACAGTAATTACTGTCTATCTTACTTGGACAGCAAGGACAGATAGCAGCAACAACTGTCCCTTTACACTAATCCACCCCATTTTACTGCCCACACATACTCCCCTCCACACACACACATACACGCACACACTTTGAAACACTCACTCAACTTTGCATAGCCCTTATCCAGCCCTCCCTAGCCATGTGTTCTGCTGGTATTGGCTGGAGTGGCTGGTTGATTAAAACCCTTAATTACCCAGTTTGGACGTGGCCAAAGTGGCCCTCTCACTGAAGCCCCAGACTGTTTGTCAGGAAGAAAGGTGTTTATTTATATCAAATACTTAACGGACAACAGGGCCCAGGAGATCAATTAACGCGCTCTGATTTAGTAACTCAATGACTCCCCCTGTTTCAAGCACACACACACACACACAACACACACACACACACGTACAGGGCGGCTGGGGAAAAGAGTTGGTGTCCTTACCAGTGATGGCAGGTAGTTGGAAGCAAACACAGCCATTATATTGAGCGCCAGATCATGCAATGGAGAAAATAGATGAAAAAAAGAAAGAAAGTTAGAAAGAAAGAAAGAAAGAAAAAGAATTTTGTAACAGTTGCAGAGAAAAAAAGAGCGTGTGGAAATTAAAGAATGAAAGTGTGACAGACATGAAGTGAGAGAAAATGAGGACAGCTGTAGAGAGATGAAGATTCGTTTTTACATTAGTCTACACTGCCCCCTACTGGCCTACAAATGTATTACCAGGTGTTGTTCACCTCATGGCTTTCCTCTTAGTTGCGCTTATCCAGTTGTGCTGATGAAGTATGGTATACTAATGATAACTAGGATAATGATGTTGCATGATCTGTTTCGTTGTATTTATTGGCATTTTCTTTATTTTTGTAATTGTTCAAAGTTGTTGTACATACTCCATTCATCGCACCAGTAAACAATTGCTTTTACAGTTTTTCAGCAGCTTGTTATGGCTGCTGTCACTCTTTCAGATTATCTCACCTTGTTTGTTTGTTTGTTTGTTTGTTTGTCCCAGCACTGTCAGAGAAGCCATTCTATGAGGAGTGGTGGTTCCTGGTTGTCATGGCGCTGTGCAGCCTCATTCTGATCCTGCTTGTGGTGTTTGGGCTGCTCCTGCATGGACAGAACAGGAAATACCGTAGCTGTGGCACAGGTAAAACACGTTATTCAGTCTGGCTTCCCTCCTGCCTTCTTCCTAATTATGCATGTAAATGTCCATAAATGCACTTATGGTATTTGTCTCTAAACATCCCTTTCTCCCTTCCATTACCCACTTAACCTCACACACACACACACACACACACACACACAGTCCTTCTGATGTCTCCCTGACATTCCTGTTTCCAGGGAAGCACATCTCCACAGTGGAGGAGGCGGTTACCCTGGACAACGGAGGCTTTACAGCATTGGAGCTGAACAGCAGGCACCTGAACATGAAGAGCTCCTTCCTTAAGAAGAACGGCACCAGGTGAGAGAGGGATGGAGGAGAGGAGGGAGGGAGGGAGGGACTTAAGATTGAGAAAGGGAAAGGAAATCAGAAATTCACAGAAATCTACTAGAACAAGTGGAATAGAAAGTCATTATCGCCATGTCTACACTACAGGCATGTTAACAAGCACTCTCCACGTGTGTATCTTCTGCAGTCTTACCAGCCACTGTGTTATTAGGTATTTCTTAAGCATTCCTCAGAAGTCAGCACTCGTGTGTCCTTCCCTTGTGTCCTACTGGCTTGTCCCCTTGAGTTCTACCATAAGAATGTTTGTGTGCCCAAACATTTTCAAGCACACTCTGAGATAAGCATTCATCTCCTCTCCTCATGTCGTTCAGCAGGTCCCCTCCTCGCCCCAGCCCAGGAGGCCTCCACTACTCGGACGAGGACCTGTGCAACAACTACAACGGAGCCGTCCTCACAGAGAGCACCACTCTCACAGAGAAGGCTGGAGAGCTGTCCGAGTCTGAGGTGACATGCTACTACTACTACTTTACTGCTACTACTACTACTTTACTGCTACTACTACTACTTTACTGCTACTACTAATGCTACTATTACTACTACTACTGTTACTACTGCTGCTACTACTACTAGTACTGCTACTACTAATGCTACTATTACTACTATTACTGTTACTACTGCTGCTACTACTACTAGTACTGCTACTACCGCCACCACCAATACTGCCACCACCAATTACCACTACCACCGTACCACTGCCACCACCACCACCAGCACCGCTGCCACCAATACCACCATACCACCACCACCACTACCACCAATGCCACCATACCACCACCAGCACCGCTACCACCACCAGCACCGCTACCACCAATGCCACCACCACCACCGTTACCACCGCCGCCACCACCACCAGTTACCACCGCCGCCACCACCACCAGCACCGCTACCACCAATGCCACCATTACCACCATTACCGTTACCACCGCCGCCACCACCACCAGCACCGCCACCGCTCACCGCCACCACCAACGCCACCATTACCACCAGCACCGTTACCACCACCGCCACCACCATTACCACCAGCCACCACCACCACCACCATTACCACCACCACCGCCGCCACTGCCGCCACCACCACCACCACCGCCACCATACCACCAATACCACCAGCACCGTGCTGCCACCACCACCAGCACCGCTACCACTACCACCGCCGCCATACCACTACCACTACCACTACCACTAATGCCACTTACCACTGCTGCTACTACTACTGCTGCTACTACTACTAGTACTGCTACTTTACTGCTACTACTAATGCTACTATTACTACTACTACTACTACTACTGTTACTACTACTACTGCTAATTTACTGCTGCTACTACTACTACTACTACTACTACTACTACTACTACTGCTATGACTACTACTACTACCACTACTACTACTACTACTACTACTGCTACTACTACTACTGCTACTACTGCTGCTACTGTTATGTAAGCAATAACCCACGAGAGGCTGTCAGTTATGCTTATTTTAGTATGGTTAAGGGGACTTGTTAGAGACAATATGGAGCATAGCAGAGCAGAGTACCATTCAACCACCATAGACATGGTAAAACTGGCATAACTCACAGACTTGAGTGGGTTATTGCTTTCCTAAAAAGGTTACCACATTAACCTGGCATCATTTCATTAAAGGAAGACGCAACAACTAAAAATGTAGCAAATTATTCATAGATAACAAGTCCTCCGCCGAGAAATATATTTTCTCTAGCTGATTGGTTGCCAAGTAATACATAAACTCTGCCACTATTATTCTTTCTACTACTTGAATTGCTGCTACTACTATTTGTATTACTACTACTACTACCAGTACTACTACTACTACTACTACCACTACTACTACTACTACCAGTACTACTACTACTACTACTACCACTACTGCTACTTCTTCTTGAATTAATATTACTGCTACTACTTCTACTACTACTACTACTACTACTTCTACTACTACTACTACTACTACTTCTACTACTACTGCTTCTTGTATTACTATTAATATTAATACTACTACTTATTCTATTACTATTACTAATACTACCACTCGTACTACTACTTCTTCTATTACTAATACTACTACTTCTGATACTGCTGCTACTACTAATACTACTACTTCTGATACTGCTGCTGCTACTACTACTACTTCTACTATTACTTGTATTACTACTACTACTACTACTACTAGTGTTTATGTAAAAACTTTTTGGCATTCTTTTCTTCCTTTACCTTTTGCATTTTCTAATTATTTTCTCCTACCCCTCCACTCCCTCATCCTTTTTGCACTTCCTATTTCCTGCCGGTCGACTGCAGATGACAGACAGTGACTACGAGGACGAGGCGCCCAAGCACTCCTTTGTGAACCACTACATGAGCGACCCGACCTACTACAACTCGTGGAAGCGACAGCCCAAGGGCGTGAAGACGGCCTCGGCCGCACTGATCGGGGGCATGGGCACACCGACGCCGCCGTTCAGCTATGATGAGCAGCAGCGTCGCGGCAGCGGGAGCAACGGCGGCGGAGTCAGTGTGGGCAGTAACGGTGGCGGCGGTGGAGTCGGCGATGGGTACTACCAGACAGTGGTGACCCAGCACAGCGCCGGAGGGGTGTACACGCCCGGTGGGCAGCCGGCCGCCACCGGAACTCTGACTCGCACGCCCGTCACCGGCTTCTCCTCTTTCGTCTGACCGAAGACAAGAGACCCGGAGGGGGTGGGGGTTGGGGACAGGTGTGTTGGGGTGGGGGGTGGGGATGGATGTACGATTTGGGATGGGAGGGCCGTGTGTGGACTCATCACGACAAAGACACGCTTCTAATCCTTTGCCTGAACGGGGACAACAAACATGAAAGTTGGATTGGGTGGAGGAGGGTTTAGTCCTGCTGGACCGCTCTTTATTTTTCTGTAACTGTGGCAGAGAACGAAGGAAGGAAGAGTCACCATGTGCTGAGCAGAAGGGGGTCAATTGTGCGACAGGGTCGACAGCCTGATACTTGACAGCCAAAGGGCCACAAAGCTGAACTGCTGAACTGAATCTTTTTTAGGAAAAATGGAGATTTGGATGGTGTGTCTTTCGTGGGGGTGGGTGGGGGTGGTGGAGGTGTCACAGATTTTTCCGGTAAGAAGGAGAACTAGCTCCATGTGTGGAATGGATTCACTGAGTGTGGAATGGATTCACTGAGTGTGTTTTTTGTTTTGTATGGGGGAGGGAGGGGCATAACAAGATATCTCTGTGATGAGATTGTGTGAAAGATTTTGTTATATACAGTATGTGACATGAATTCAGCTTCACACAGTTCATAGTCTGGGCTGACTGGAGAGGACACAACAGACGGCCTCCAGACGGCTGCAGACAAACAGGAGGCATATGTATAGTTCTATGTGTGTATGTGAGTGCAAGTGTGACATTTTACAAATTCCCCCTCACAAATTCCCAAAAATTCAGCACAACACAACATAAGGCTGAACCCTGAAGACAAGAGTCACTTTTTGGGGACGGTCTCTTTTTCCTCCCACCATGGAGTCAAAATAGTAATATGGGATGTGTCAAAATGGGGACACATTATTTCCCCATACCACCATTCCCATGACAACAGCTGACCTGTTCCGAAGAGGGCAACTGGGTGTCGTTCATGGACGGATGACATCATGTCTAGCAGTGTTTTGTGTCTTGCTGTCAGGGAGACAAAGACGGTGCTGTTGTCCCCCTCACCCCTGCCCCTGCGCAGTGTGAAAGCTGTGAAGAAGAGGACAAAGAATGATGATAATGATGGTGGTGATAATCCCTGTTCTAGCGTCCACTTTCTGTCAGAAGTTTCACACCCTCTGCAAAGAGCAGCGGATTGCCAGTGTGAGTCTGTGAAGGACTTGATGGTTGTCGGGCCGAAGTCTGTGAAGGACTTGATGGCTGTCGGGCCGGACAGCACAACAAATCACGTTGAAGGTCTCCAGTGAGGAGAGGACAGACAAGGGAACTGAGGCTTCTGCCCCACACACACACGAGTACTGCACTTTCATCTACGATGGTGACTGAGTTACAAACTTTGGTTATGGAAAACAAAACAAGATAAAACAAAACAAGACAAAAATGTGTGCTTGCTCTGTGGTTATTTTTTGCTGTTGTTGTTGTTTCTTCCTCTTTAATTTCAGTTTAAAAAAGGAAATGTTTTAACAGCAATCCAAAAATCTTTTTTTTTTTTATTTCTTCATTTCATTATTATTTTTGTTTGTTTGTTTGTATTTGTAGCAGCGCTGTAACAGAAATTCCTGTGTGTATTTTTAGGACAAAAAAAAATATTTTGTACAGATGAAGTTTTTACTGTAGGTTAGTGTTGGTGCCAAGTCTGTGTGTCCCTATAGAGCCCCTTTCACTGTGCTCACTTCTACCACAAGCTCTGGCAAGAAAGGGATTTAAACAAACAATCCAAGTTATCATTTGTTTGTTTTTTTGTTTGTTTGTTTTTTTATTGCTTGATTGTTTTTAATAAAGCTGTTTTTTACATATTATTTATTTCCATTTTGTCACTCCACGTTGATTAAAATTGTGTCCCATTGTGTTGGGGTGAAATTAAGAACGTGTCACTGTGTGTTTGATTGGCCTTGCTTTTGATGAACCACAAGTACAATGTAATTTTTTTACTTGTATAAAAAGTGAAAGTAGCCACTGCAAACCTGAAGACGCAAACTAGCGAAGGTGTTGTTAACTGTGTCTATCCCAAATGTGCTAGGATAAGGTTACTTTATGGACCACATGTAAATCCATGAGTATTTACGCCACGTTCTTAGGCAACAGTGGTTTTAGTAAATTGTCTGAAAGTCAGAAGAACTACTTAGGGTTATGATGTTTTAGGGAAACTACACTTTGAAGCTACACCTCAAGTGGCATCAAGGAGAAGTGAATCGTAGTTCAATTATTTGATCATGTTTTAATTGGGCAGACATTACATCCATAAACACAAGAGAGCCTTTACACCACAACCAGCTTGGTTTTTATTGGAAACTATTACATTATTGGGTTTAGCATAAAAACTTAACTTAATATTTGAGGTAGCTGTTAAAACAATCACTGACATGATTGAATGTTTTATTACATTATTGAGTTTTATAACCTCTTCAGTGGACTATAATGGCAAAATATGCAGGTATATGAACAGCATTGAGAGATATTGCAGTATTGAGAACATACTATACTGTAACATCTACTTTTCTATCATACATTTGTAATGAGAAGAGATTGCGCCACTGTTGGTTTCAAGCAGGTTTCAAGAGCGGACACAAATACCCGGTCTAGGATTGTTTATGTTCATTCTTCTTCATCCATCATTCTTGTTTGGAGATCTGCACTCCTATAAGAAGAGACAAAGCATGTCAACTCTGTAAACATGTTTATGTGTCCAGAGGTATATTTAATTACACCTAATCATTTACATCTTTTTTAACCTGTTTATAACACTTTTTAATGGTTCTTACATTTAAATGTATGCATTGTGGAAAACAATTTCTTTCCAAAAAGAAATTCAACAGTGACAAAGTTTCTGCTGCAGAGATTGGTATCATTGTCACAGTATTGTGTTTTTAGGGACTCGCCCAAACCCTCTGATTCCCTGACCTTAGCATTGGAGTGGTGGAGTTTTTACATTTACAGGATCTTTGCAAATGTGGGCATTTAAGAGCAGCAGTAGTGGCATGATCATCAGGCAACCCAGGTTTCATTCCCAAAGCTGCTGTTGTGAGTGCATGTCACAGCAGATAGAAACACATCCATGCTAAAAATGAACAAAGATCACTGGATACTGACCAAGACAGAGCAACATAATGCATTGCTATGGGAGCAAAGTCTGGAGCTTGACTGCATAAAGGGGGATCCCCACTCCACTTGCAAAAAAATAGAACACAGAAGTAGAATGTTTGCGCCTCTAACTCCTTTCACCTTCTCTGATACAAATCAACGTTGACATGCGGGGTGCCTACTTACAGGCTTACTTACATCCACAGAGTTTATAGATCCTCAAGATGTCAGTGGGGGAGAGACCCACTCTCTAGCCGAATGGCAATGTTTGGGTTGGGGAATGGGGTGATTGTTTCCTTCCTTCAGTGGTGAAAGCAGTTCAACAGAGGCCAATAAGTGAGAGAGGTTATTTAAATCATGTAGTTATTTAAACAATTAGGGAACCAAAGCTTGACTAATCAACTGAGTCATGTAATGATGGGCAGATAGATAGTTAAATGGATAGATAAATACTCATTTGATGGCAGATACATGGATTGATTGGTTGATTTTCATATTTATCTGAACTGAGTCTATTAATAACAAATAGATAGATACTAGCCCCGGTCATGTCTGGTCTGTGCTCATGGAAGAAGCCCAGGATGTGGGCAAGCTCATGCTGGATGATGCCGGGGTAGACACAGTCATGTTTTAACAGTCCCTCTACAGGGACAACCCCTGCTTGCTGCCGAACCTGCCAATGTACGAGTAGCACCTGGAAAAAAAGAATGAGAATTCAGAACTGAGGTAGCCATTCAGTATTTTTTTAGTTTGATAGTTTAAAGTAGTGTAGTTTTAGTTCATGTAATTATTGCTATGGAGGGAGCTTTGGATCTGGAGATCTGTTGGGAAGACCAATTCAGAGAGTCAGTGTGCTCCAATGATGTATGTTCCAAACAAATGGAGATGCACAAACTCACCCTTCCCTGTTCTTGATGCTGATTGCTAATTGAAGGACAAAGCGGATACAGGTCTCTTTCTCAAAGGTCATCATAGCCTTTCAATTTTCATCTATTTCAGATGCCCAATTGTATGGATAATCTATGTTTAATCTGAAATGTTTAATTAATAAAATGTTGTTCTTTAAGTGACTCATTGCGAGCCCAATCTGTTGTAGAATAGAGATAGTCATGCCATAAAAATGATGTTAGAGGCTGTCAGGCTGTGTCTTTTTCCACATGGGATTAGCCTGTTTAATACCCCACTAATTTACACTTTGTGTAATTTTATACTTTATACTTTGTGTATTGGGATTCCTCTGTCACAAACTCAACAGCTTGTAGCCTTGGCTGCTTAAAGCTGGGAGGGTCATTTTTGTGTGTATGGATAATATGCCCCCAGTTGCTGTCAGACTTACTAACTGTGAAGGGTATGATACTTATTTTGGCTGTTTTGTTTGTCAGGTTTTGGCTGTTTTGGTTGTCATGATCTTAGACCAGCTACTACCCAAGTGCTTAAGGAACTCAAGCAGTCAGTAACAGGAACTGAGAGTCTCCACTAACAACTCTAATCTCATATAAGCCGTTACATCTTGAAGTGTCACAAAGTCTTACTTTAGTCCACTTTACTTATTGTCTGTAATGGTGTCTTACTGATTGATGAGTAATTGTGTTCATCTCACTTTACTAAGAGTAGGCTATGCATTGAGTGCTTGTAACTCTCCATTATTTGGCAGGAGGAATTGGGCATATAAAAGCACAATTAACAAACTGAAGCTCTATAATACTTTATGACACTTCAAGATGTAAAGGCTTATATGATAACATTATAATGCCATATAAGTACAGGCATGAGAATGTAAAAACAGTTATGAACACTAATGACATTACAGTTCTGACACTAATAACATTATAGTTATGACATAATAAATGTGTTTACAATGCTTTATGAATACTGACCTCATAGAAAGTGTTAACCATGGCATTTATAGATGGTTCCAAGGCCATTAAAACAAAAGTCAGTCAGGTCCTGTGCATCCATGTACAGCAAACAGAAATTGTGTTATAATAGTAATAGTGATGTGTACAATGACTATCCCATTTATTGATTGATTTAGTTATTTATGTATTTATTTACATAATTACTTATTGACTCACTTATGAATGTATGTGTATGGGGTGGAAGTATCTGTTCCACCAATCTGTATTTTTCTGATTTAGAAATAGATTTTCAGATGTTGTTTTTAAAGTTTTTAAAGTTGTTTTTAAAAACTTTAAAAAGTTTTTAAAGTTTCAGATGTTGTTTTTGCACATGACTGCATAATGGAGGCCCATAAGTGTGAAACATCCACAAAGAGGAGAGGAAGTTGATTTTTTTGGTTCCTTTCAGACCACCAACCCACTTCCTTTCAAGCACCACACAAATAGCAAGCAATTTAGATGGGGTAAGTGTCATCGTTTTAAAGTAGCCTAACTCTCAGAAACATGATCATTTCAATGAAACATTAATATAGCAACATTGTTAATGACAGGTTTTCACCAATGGACCAGAAAATGCTTGGAATCAGATGCATTTGTTTGCTTTTGATGCACTTTCGGTATGTGTATATATTGTTCAAAAGTAAGTACACTTTACTGCAACGCTAATATCTTTGGTTTGGCTTACTTTGCCTAGATTATTATTATTATTATTATTATTATTATTATTATTATTATTATTATTATTATTGTGTGCGTGTGTGTGTGAGCAGGCGCGTAGGAATCAGTTTGACATGGGGGGGGGGGCAATATGCGGGGGTTGGGCTGGTCCCGAAATTCTCTGACTGCCGTATCGAGACATTCATAAATAGGTGCATTAACTCATTATTTCATTCTGAAATTCTGCAACAATCTCTGCAACATTCTACAGGCTTTTCAACATTACATCACAAACGGAGACGTCATTGTAGGCTACTTCATATCTTCACTAAGCACTCAGGCGCTTTTCAGAACTAAAGAAATAATAGCCTAGATGCAGCTAGATGCAGCTTTGGGTAAGACAGAAATGCTCCCGATTCGAAATGGCATATAGTGCCTGGGCCATTAAGCCTTGATTTAGCCTATGTATTTATAACGTCAATAAATGTTTGGCCTAGATGAAAACAAACGCAGCATGCGCAGCACAGGTTAGATAGTTATGGTGTTACGCAGGATCATATATGATTGAGGAAATCAACAATGTCACTGCATGTAGCCAATTGTGTTACTATAGTTTTGTTACCAAGAACATCCGTCAGGTAAGGTGTAGGCCGAGTAGAACTAACCTTGGCGAGAGAAGCAAACAGGTTCTCAGTCAGGCTACCAGACGTCAGCTGTTAACACAATCCTATAGTGTATCGTTCGAATGCAATATATATTAGGGATTAATTTGCAGTAGTGTACCGTTTTTGTCTATTTGAGAGACATGTTTACCAGAGACACGTAGCTTATTCGTCCGATCTGCACTACAGCATACCTGTTCTAATCATCTAGGACTAGGACATGCTTCACATTTCTAAGGGGGCTGCTGACCACGTTGCTGATTCTGACATGCAAGTAGCACATTCTGCCATTTAGTGGCCTACCTATGAGTCCCTAACATTCTGTAAAACCATAAGCATTGAGCATATTTTTTTAACACCAAGTCACATTGTTTCAGCATAAAAGCGCTTTTCTCTCTGCAATTAGCGCTAACGTTGCATCCCATCGTTGCTAATCCTGCCTGTAGGAACCAGCACCAATACTTTTATGAAGGTTGTCCATGTTCAAAAGGATTTTTTTAAGCTTGCCGCGCACCCCGCACTTACATTCTTGACTATAAAGAAAGAACGAATATCCCGAGGGGGACCGTCCATGATCAAGCCAGCAGGTTCATGCGAGTCGCAGGGAAAGCAGAGTGCTGATCTAAGTCCTTCTAGCGGACATTAGGGTGCATATAGACATATGGGGGTGCGTGCGAGATGGGGGTAAGGCTTGGAGGCGGGGTTAGATGGCGTTAATCACTTGGCAGAGACATGTTTGCAAGAATAGGCTGCGGTAGAATTCTGTACCGTGCGCGTAGCGTCCCCCCCCCCCTCACACCCGTGTGTGTGTGTGCACGATTCATGACTCCATTGTTGTTTTTATTTTAAATACTGAGACTGATTTTAAATACTGAGACACTGATTTGACCCCAAATTGTGTTGTTTGAAGGAAAGGTGTGTGTGTGTGTGTGTGTGTGTGTGTGTGTGTGTGTGTGTGTGTGTGTGTGTGTACCCATTAAAAATGTGTTTGTGTTTCAGGTGTTCATACACAATCACTGCTCACAGTGACCTATACTCCCCAGAACATCTGTGCTCTTACTGGCTCCTCAGTGCTCCTTACCTGCGGATTCACACTTCCGCCACCTTACAAATTTTCATTTGGAACCTGGTTTAAAACTGATGATCACAAACAAAACTATCTGCAAGAATCTGATAGTCGTATAGAGTATGACCACAATAATCCTGTATGTAGTGTGAGAATTAGCAATCTGAAACATAGTGACTCTGGTGTATATGACTACAGAATTCTGGTAAAGTATCAAGCAGGTGACATGATGTACGATTCATATGAAATCAGCGAAACCCTAAAAGACACGCACGGAGTAACTCTCACAGTTACAGGTAAATACAGGCTACACTTTTAGTTATCACAACAGTAGTTATGCATGTAAATGTGTTATTAAACCAGGATCAAAAGTTAACACAATAGGTGTTCCTTCTGAGATGGATTTCAGTGCATAAAAGATAGCTATGGCTGTTTATTTCTTTATGTGTCTTGTATTTCTCATTCATCTTTGACAGGAAAACAGACTCCTGTTGACCTCCATTCATTTAAACCAGTTCTTCTCAAAAAGTGGGGCACTCAGGGGGGTGGGGGGGTTTACATATGACCATGGGAAACACACTTTTCTTTTGCCTTACTAGAATAAAGTGTAACAAATATTATTTATAGTCATAACGGACATTGGAAGGTGCAAAATGTTTTCTTTTTCTTCCATTTACATACATTAATATGAGAAAATAGAATTATTGCCTTAGTCCGACTGTATGTAAATACCTTGGTTGTGCTGTATACTCAGACAAGGACAATTGTCCAGTTGAAAAATTAGCTCAACGAAGTTGTGTGTGTTTGTTGTGCATACTTGTTAACATGCTCAATGCATTCAAGCACTAACCATACTACTACTACTTCTACTACTGCTACTACTACTACTTCTACTACTACTACTACTACTACTACTACTACTACTACTACCAGTACTACTACTACTACTACTACTACTACCAGTACTACTACTACTACTACTACTACTACTACTACTACTACTACTACTACTACTACTACTACTACTGCTACTACTACTACCAGTACTACTACTACTACTACTACTACTACTACCAGTACTACTACTACTACTACTACTACTACCAGTACTACTACTACTACTACTACTACTGCTACTACTACTACTACTACTACTACTACTGCTACTACTACTACTACTACTACTACTACTACTACTACTACTACTGCTGCTACTACTACTACTACTACTACTACTACTACTTCTTGGAGTTCTATAGTGCTTTATTATCAAGATACCCAAAGTGCTTTTACAGTGAAAGAGGGATCTTGCTAACCACCGCCAATGTGTAGCACCCATGTGTATTCATCATTGATAATAAATGAAATGTTGGGGTACTTAAATTTGGTGCATTTATGATGCACTTATAGCTTGATAAGCCAGACTCAAAATGTATAATCTGGCCATGACAGATAGACCAGGCTCAATTTAAGGGGCGGAATCTGTGGTTGTCTTTCAAACTGCCTCTTTTTACTGGCCAAAAAATGGAGATTGGTTTGGCAGTGGTCAATGTCAGACTGAACACAATATTTGTACAAAATGGTGTGTTTTGGACTTACCCAACCTTCATTTGTCTATTTGCTTTTAGTATTATTGCTGCCTTTTTAAACTACCACAAGGAAAGAGCAATGTGATTGGTCCAACCAAACTTGGGAAAAGAGCTACTGAGGCCCTATGTCTCGTTTCTAGACATTGTTGCTGTCATGAACACTAAACACTCATAACAGTGGACACTTGGATAGCTTTGATTTGTTACAGTGATTCAGTAGCACCTTTTGTGGTATACAGTGGTATTCTGAGACACACTGAGGACAGTGGTGCTATATCTTGCTTAGCATGCATGCATGGTGTCTCAGTGATGTAGTACATTTGAAGTAGTACAAATGAAGTACATTTACATTTACATTCATCCATTTAGCAGATGCTTTTATCCAAAGCGACTTACAAAAGAGGATAACATTCTCTAACATAAAAAGGCACTATTTTAAGTTGAAGGTGCAATAGTGTAACAAAAGTGCAGTATAAAAGAGAGATTAAATATAAGAGGTTAAGTGCATTCTCAAAATTCAAGCCAGGAGATATTCTTGGAAGACCTGGGTTTTCAAGAGTTTCTTGAAGGTGGAGAGGGTATCTGTTGATCTGGTAGCACTTGGAAGGTCATTCCACCAGCATGGAACAACACATGAGAAGTAGCACCATCTTTTTTTGGCAATAACACTTAATTTGTCTTCTTCTCTAGATGTTCCACGTAAGGACTGCTGGGGAGTCTCCTACTCCTCCACCAGCTTCTGTGTCTTGAGGAGCTCAACAGTGGACATTCCCTGCTTTTATGGATACCCCAGTGACCATAAAGTCACCACATCCTTCTGGTACAGAGAAGTTAAGAAGGGTGAAGATCCTACAGACCTGCGTCTGGAGAGAGACGATGAGGGCAGAGTGGAATATCTGAGCACTGAAGAGCCTAAGAGCACTCTGAGAATCAGAGACGTGAGAGAAGCTGATTCTGGAAAGTATCGATTCAGATACAAGACAGACAAATCAGGAGGAGCTTGGACTGGTGAATTAGTGACAATCTCAGTCACTGGTAAGTATATTAAAGAAGTCATATCATGATGACGGTATGAGAGAGTAACACCTCTAATTCTATTTGCCAGATCTGCAGGTGTTAACATCTGCTGATAGAGTTACTCAGGGAGGCAACGTGACACTGACCTGCAACACCAGCTGCAACTTGGGAAATGACACCACCTTTATCTGGTACAAGAACACCCAGACTACAAGACACAGAGCCACCAACAACATCCTCCACCTAAACCCAGTCAGCAGTGAGGATGCAGGCCACTACTCTTGTGCTGTTAGAGGACATGAAGAACATTGTTCACGTGAGACGGCTCTTGATGTCAGATGTATGTGAGAGTGCACCTACTAGATACATTATAATGGATCAATTTAACTGGCATAATTATCAACAAAGGTTAAACCGATAAGTGATACAAATGACAATGAGAACAATGAGAAAACAAGAAATAAGAAAAGTCAGAAATCTTACTTACTTTGCGTTAACAGATCCACCAAGGAACACCACTGTGCTTGTTTCTCCTCATGGTGACAAAGCGGAGGGTGATTCAGTGACACTAGTCTGTCAGACTTTTGCTAATCCAAAAGTTCACAGCTACACCTGGTACAGGAAGAAGGGAACTGAAATCTCACCACTAGGCCAGAGTTACACCATTGCCAATGTCAGCTTGGAGACCAGTGGACTCTACTACTGTGTTGCACAGAATAGTGTCGGTGAACAGAACTCGACTACTGTATTTGTGGAAATAGCAGGTAAAATAACCTTTTAATACTACTGCAGGTAGATACCATATGCATGCAGGTGACACTAATATCACGTCATGATTTCACAGTGGCTGAAATCTCAAAACAAACAAAAAAACTCAGTCATGCTGAGTCAAGGGAAGAAAACTAAAAATGTTGCAAACCTGACGCCCACACTGGGACATCAGCCCACAATCTCAGATTAAACATCATACAGAATTTCTAGCCTACTGTCTTGCACCCTTAATTACCTGATATTCCAGAGTTTTATGATCCATGACCACTGAACAATGGAGGGGAATGTTAGTGTTAGTGGTTCGAGTTCCTGTTATAGAACCTAGTGGTTAAATATGTTTAAATATTCTGCTGTTCCAGGACAAGGCTCTGCTAAGGAGGTAGCCATTAGGATCCTAATTGTAGTAGCTCTTCTACTGGTCCTGGGCCTTCTGTGGCTAAGGTGAGACATTATTATATGTCAATATGTTACTATAGTGACATTATGAATATTTAGTAATGAAGTAAAATATTGTAATGTGGTAAAATTATATGATTTTTGTTGCTCCTAAACTCTTTTTCTCCACAACAGAAGACAACAGTCTTGTGCTGTCTTCAAAAATGAAAGGCCAACGACTTCACAACAGGTGAGCATGCAGACTGTGCGAAAGAGGTTAATAAATGACACCCTTTGACACTAAAAGCTGTGACAGCTGAGTCGATCCAGAAAGGATCATGTTAATTTTTATTCTCCTAAAGCAGCACTATGCAAAGATTATGTCTCAAATGAGTGAATTTGCAAACAATCATTACTGTCACTGCTATGTATTCAGCAGTGTTGTAAAAAGTTTTTTTTTTTTTTTTAGTTTTTTTGAGTTTTTTGAGGTGTGCCCTTTGCCTGGTGAACCAGAATCTTTCATTTCGCTTTATTTTGTGCATAGTCTGCAAAGAGAGTCTGGACTCTCTCAGCAAATGTTTACTTCATGGTGGTTGGGCATCTTGTTTGAACTTTAAACCTATTGGTTCTGCCTTCAGTTTGCTGATTGGTTGCTAGAAAATCTAGTTCGGGACACTGAAGCCTTAGGAGAGTACCGTGACATAGTACGTAACAATGTACAATACTGAATGGCTCTGGGGCACTAGCCGGGCTAGTTTTGCCCCAGCCCACCAGACAGAACTCTAGCCTGTTATGCATATCATGAAAGGTGAGAATGACCAAAGGTGAATCATTATGGATAAAATGATGCCACTTCCAGATCCCCCCAAAAAGACGTTTTTTTTTTTTATTATTATCCTGGTCTTGGTTCTTACCCCAGTACACTATGTATGTTTCCACCTCTCCTGACAGAACTTGACAGATCAGCAATGCTCTTGATTCCTTGACAACCTTGGGCACTCTTGATTTAACACACATTTGAGGTTGAAAAACTTGTTTCCACGTAAGGACTTGTGAATTTGAAAATCTCACAACAATTTACATTCTCATCTCAGATGTGCTCTGGGGGCAAATATTTTCCCAGTGTCCTTGTTTTACCAGTCCTGTTCATATTGTGTGACCTCAGTGAAAGAAAACAAACTGAAACAGCCAAGCGGAGTCAGTTAAGATTCACTAGACTCTAAAAGCCAGATAAAGAGGCACTAATTTATGTATTGCTATTCCTTTGAATGCTTACAGTTTGCGCATCTTTCTCTTCCTGCAGGCAGACCCAAGTCCGGCATATGATGACGTAGCTGCAGTAACGGTGGTTACTGACCCCTCATGTAGACAAGCTGCAGAGGCAAACGATGATGTCCAATATGCCAGCGTTCAGTTCAAAAAATCAAAAGGAACACGGGTGGACCCCTGCATCAATGCTCCACTTTCTCACCCCCAGATAACACATGTTTTGTATGCTTCAGTGAACTGCTCCAGACCGAATACTTCACAGTGAGTAGCTAATTGCCTAAGATTAAATTATCAACAGACATAATATTGCATGTCTGTAGTAATTCATTATGAGGACAAAGAGTTTGTGTTACATGTCTACCAAACTCTGTCACTCACACTTACACCACATACAGTACATGCACATGCCCAAAACCAAGTAGCTGTTCCCATAACAACTAACACTTCATAGCGGCACTTCCTGTAATTCTATCAGATTGTGTTGCTACTGTTCTGAGGTAGGAATGTATTAGTCACAGTGCACTAATGCCCTCTGTGTGATGTGTGTTTAGTTGCTTAGTGCTTTATGTGCATTTCACCACTTTGTGTATGATGTGATTACATGTGTTTGGTTGTCTGCAGAGTTAAAGTGGATCCTGTGATCTACAGTACAGTCAACAAACGCCCCAGAACACAGACATGACATTGTGACATCACAGTGTGACATGACTGACTGCCACTGTTCCCATGTGTTTCACCACAAAACATTACATTCAGCAGTCAGGCTCAGTTCTTGAATAAATAGTGTGTGTGTGTGTTTGTGAAATATCACCTTCGGTATTCTCCTTAATTTTTGAAAAAGTCTACATGTACTATAAAAGTCTACATGTACTATAGTAGACATTTTCTTATGAAATAAGAAATGCATCTTTTCTTTCATTTCATTCATGTAATTTTATTTTTAATGCTTGATTTGTGTATACATTACAGTATAGTTCAGTGATTTACAGTGACAGTACAGTGATTGTCATTCTGTCTTTATATGTTCCATGTCAAATACTTTATTAATACCAGTAGAGGGAAGTGTTGGGTTGTAAAATTAAAGCCTTAACTCACCATTCCTTGTGACACTGAGATTCTTGAAGGACAGGTTCTTTTTTACATTTAAAACCTTGCTTTCTGATAGTTTGTGATGACATACAAGAAATTTTGTAAAACAAAAATTTTGACGAATGCCTCTGTTCTGAGAATTTTCGTCTGTTGTGGTATTATATTGCATAGGTCTATTGTATAGGTCCCCAAGTGAGAGTGAATGGTCAAAAGCTTGTTGGAAACCATACTTTGCAGATATTTTTGTGTCAGCATATCAGTGAACATTACTGACCACTCGGTGAGTAAAATATGGGCAAGAGTAAATGTTGCTAAAGCAATTTCCCCCCACACTTCTACCACACAAAAGAGGAAGTTAGAGAAGGCCTCCATCTTTCTTGCTGAGCAACATTCTCAGTTCTTCTTCAGCATCTTTATAGTGTTGATAGCCTCAACTGGGGGTAAGTGTGGTTGAATTTCTAAGAACATTTGAGTGTTTATTTGAGTGTGAGTCTCGACCAACTGACTCCAAATTAATATCTTATGTTTCATATGACATTATATTTTGGGAGGACAATCATTTATCAGGCTGTTTTTCTCGCAGCTGTGGTCTCACTTCCTCTGTATGTGGGGTCTGTGTGGTCAAAAATAATTTTCCATTTTTTTGTAACTTTCAAAGACTCGATGTCTAACCTTTAATACAACACAGTCAATACAGCTGTACCGGAATCAATACAGCTGTGATTTATAACATTAAATTTTTGATAATTTGTTTCTCCTGTGTATGTAAAGGACTGACTGTTCTGTATTGTGCAACTAGGGTACGTTTCTGCAGGAAAGAGCCCCCATTCTGAAGCACCATGACAGAAAACACTCTAACCCTTTTACTGTTATGCGCTACTGGTGAGTCTTTCATATTGAAAAGTTAATAATTTAACAATACAACAATATTATTATTATATGCTTAGGCCATCTGCTCAGATTATGCGGTGATAATTTTCCGATGGTTGTGCAAGTTTAGGTTAAAATTTAAAATGACTTAGAAACAGACACTGGATGTGAAATAACCCCATTGACCTAATGTCAAAAAACGCATCGGTCTAATAATGTCACATTCTATGTGCTGCGGATGTAATAAATACAAAGTAAACTAAATGTATGTATGTAGACACTGTATGTGGATAAACATGCATGTGAAACATACATATGTTGTTGTATGCATATACTTCCCACATATACACACATGCCTCTGTCATATTGCCATGTGTGACTGTGCCTAAATGTCTAAATGGATCCATGTGTTTCAGGTCTTGGGGCTCTGACTATAAACTACACTTCTACAGAGATTTGTGCACTCAGAGGCTCCACAGTGGTTCTCAAGTGCTCCTATGTTCTTACTAGTGGGGACCGTTTTATAGCAGGTTCTTGGTATAGAAATGATTTGAAGATTTCAATGCAAACCAATGGCCTAAATGGAAATCATTTTGTGTATAATTCTCAAGTATGTATCCTACGAATAATCAACTTGACGGTACAGGACTCAGGTCTTTATCAATATAAAATCTTAACGATGAATTCCGAAACAGCCCTAAGTACCTCTGGTAGAGTCACAGTCCATGTTACAGGTAATTATTTGTCTTGTGCATGTTTATGGTGTGTTAATGATGGGTAACTTGTTTTTAGACTTCCTGTTGACTGTAGAACCACTACGGTTCATACTTTGGGTGCAGTCAGTAGTGTAACTTTTTGTTATATTTAGTTAAAGGCAAAGTAGACAAGATTTTATGCTGTTTTTAGGTTTTTGTACCAGTTTCATAGTCAATTCAATGACGAATCATTATGGGATAAATGAAGGCTTTCTAAGCAAATCTGTTAACTTTTTGAACAAAGGCAACTGTAGAGGAAGCTCTGAAGTTAAAAAAAATGCCTGGTGTTCCTTTAATATCTCTCATCTCATTGCTAGCTCTGTATTCTTCGAGGACACTGTCAAAAATAATGTCTCTGGTGTGTTTTGTTAGGTCTTTTGTTCAAACAGTGAAAGTTGTGCAAGACAAAAAGTGTCTGCAAATAAATCTAAACAAACACAAATGTAAACAAATCTGATGTCAGCTCTAACTGCACGTTAAATGAATGGAAATGCTATAAGCATGAAAATATTTGATGGACAATGAAATTTTCTGCTGACTGTTGACATCAAATGTACTTGTGTAAGGGGGTTGATTAAATTCTAAAGTGTACTAGTGTGGGATTGGATTCTATCTTCTTCTCTAGATGTTCCACGTAAGGACTGCTGGGGAGTCTCCTACTCCTCCACCAGCTTCTGTGTCTTGAGGGGCTCAACAGTGGACATTCCCTGCTTTTATGGATACCCCAGTGACCATAAAGTCACCACATTCTTCTGGTACAGAGAAGTTAAGAAGGGTGAAAATCCTACAGACCTGCGTCTGGAGAGAGACTATGAGGACAGAGTGGAATATCTGAACACTGAGGAACATAGGAGCACTCTGAGAATCAGAGACATGAGAGAAACTGATTCTGGAGAGTATCGATTCAGATACACAACAGACAAACCAGGAGGAGCTTTTTCTAGTGGAATAGTGACTATCTCTGCCACTGGTACAGTAATTAACACAGTGATCAATGCTGTTTCAATTCACTGGTGACAAGTCTATAGAAGGTATTTATAGTTTTGAAAGTCATTTTAGCTATTGTGTTGTATTCTACTCTGCAGATCTACAGGTGTTTAAGACTCCTGGTACAGTTACTGAGGGGGACAAGGTGACGCTGACCTGCAACATCAGCTGCAACTTAGGAAATGATACGACCTTCATCTGGTACAAGAACACCCAGCTTACTAGACACACCAACAACACCCTCCACCTAAACCCAGTCAGCAGTGAGGATGCAGCCAACTACTCCTGTGCTGTTAGAGGACATGAAGAATACCAATCCCCTGAAAATACTCTAAATGTCAGATGTATGTAAACGTGGACCTACTGACATTAAGTTCAATCAATATAAAACAATAAATGTACAAACAAATAAATAAACAAGACATAAATGAACATTCTGAGGAAAAAAAGATTTGTTTTAATAACTGCTTTCTTGTTTTTGTGTGTGACAGATGCACCACGGAACACAGTAGTGATGGCTGATGCACATGCTGAAAAAGTGGATGCTGCTTCAGTAGCTCTCACTTGCAGCAGCGATGCCAACCCACCAGTACACAACTACACCTGGTACAGGAAGATTGGAGATGAACTCATTTTGATAGGGGCAGGTCAAAATTACGTCATTGTTAACATCAGCTATGAGACCAGTGGACTCTACTATTGTGTTGCACATAATAGTGTTGGTAAACAGCATTCAGATGTCCTGTCAGTGCCAATAGCAGGTAAGACCACTTGTGCCTTCTTAAGGCCACCTATTCAGACTGCCTTCTTAAGACCACCTGTCAAGACTGCCTTCTTTAAAAGCATTTTTCTGGAGTTCGCTGATTATGCTATCAAACAGGACATTGCTGGCAAGTAGTGCTGTAAAAACCTAGCTGGCAAAACCATCTGAAAACATCTTAAACCAGCTGAAAAAGTATATGCTGGTTAATCTAGATTTTTATTGCAGGGGAAACTAAGATGCATGAAAACAGCCAGGCTAGTGCCGCCTAGCACTTCTGCTCAATGTCACATTTCACTACAGCACTGTGTCGAGGACCCTTCCAAAGGCTTAGGTTTCCTTTGTCAAATGTTCAGACGACCAATCAGAGAACAGAGGAAAGCGTATGGGAGGGCTAAAAGCGATTTCATGATCGGTAGTGAACCAATAGCGGTAGGACATGCCCAATAGTTTTAAAGTTCACAGAAAGTATCTACCCACAAGGAAGTAAATGTACACCAATTGATGGATCCCAGACGCTTTGCACAAAGTGAGACGACTTTTGGTATGCCTGGCTAGATAAATACTGGGCTAGTATTTTTGCATAATTCTGCTGATAAACATTAAAAATAAATAAAATTATTTGAAAATAGTTGCCTCATGGTTCAAGACCAAGACTAAGCCATCATCAGGATGTTATGATAAAGGCTTAGAAATATGTCATTGTGGGTTGTGAAACAGCAACTAATGTTCTTAAATGTTCCAGGGCAAGGTTCTGCTAAGGAGACAGCCATTGGGATCCTAATTGTAGTAGCTGTTCTACTGGTCCTGGGCCTCCTGTGGCTAAGGTGAGAAATAGTTTCCCTGAGCTGTTACTAAGACAGTGGTAAGATATAATAATGTAATTATTGTTGATTTCACAAGTAGAACTGATTCTCATTTGCTCCTCAACAGAAAACGAAAGTCAAAAAATTCCCTCATAAAAGAAAGCATGGCAATTTCGCAGCAGGTGAGCATGTTGACTATACTTTTGAGAATCTATAAATACAAACAAGTAGCCAATGACTTTCTAAGTTATCAATGTCACAGTAATAGACAGTCAGTTGTGCCAATTTCAGTTCTGGCAGGTGCCCCCCCATCAGCCTTCGGACATTAGTTTTCACACCTGCAGTTAACTTTCCAACCTACACCATCCCAACCTACTGCAGGGCTCTCCATAGTTGAATCCCATGCATAATCTAATCTCTAAACCCTGCATCCTGGCATGAATCCACTTAATTTTAGTTAAGTCTTTAAAGGTTTAGGGCTTAGTGTTATGGAGGACTAACATAATGCACCAAAAGCTTTGGCATTGTTTCACTTTGCACAAAGCGTTTGGAATCCCTTAATTGGCACACGTTTCCTTCCTCGTGGACAAATGATTTCTGCAAACTTGTGAAATATTGGGCATGCCAGAGACCTCTGGTCACTGCCCAGCTAAACATTTGTCGTATGGAAACCTAAGCTAATGGAGAGATCCCTGACGGTGCTTTTGTGAAATGTGATATTGAGGACACCGGGATTCAATCTCTGATCAGTGATATTGAGGCCTGGTGTGACACATCTTGCACAGAAAAGCATTTTAGTCACACTGATTTCAATCTGTGTGCCTCAGATTGAGGAGAAGACCTTTGTACTCCATAGTCTGTTCTTTGAACCAAATGTAGACTTTTTTTTAGTTGTCCTCAGTTTGCGCTTCTTCCTCTTTTTTGTCCTGCAGGCAGACTCAAGTCCGGTGTATGATGACGTGGCTGCAGCAGCAGTGACCTCTGATCTTATACAGAGAGCAAATACTGAAGTAGGCACTGATGTCCAGTATGCCAGCATTAAGTTCAAAAGCATGGGAAGTGCAGTAATGGGGCCCTATGCTACCGGCCAGCATCAGACCCAAAAAGCACAGGAGGATGTTCAGTACGCTTCAGTGAAATTCTCCAGACCAAAGGACACTTCCCTGTGAGTAGTTTTACCATCAGACATGACATGAAGTGACAAGGTGTATTTTTGTTTTTGCATGGGTGGGTTGAGGTGATGATGTGTATGTCAGTGCTTTGTGTATGATGTGATTAGTTGTGTTTGGTTTATCTGTAGAGCTGAAGTGGACCCTGTGATTTATAGTCCAGTCAACAAACCTGCCAGAACACAAATACGATGAGCATCATCTGAATACAACATGAAGATATTATTTTCAGTAAAATATTTTCTTGTAAAATGTCATACATTTCCTTTTGGGTAGCCACATTTGAATATTCATATTGCTATTTCTAATTTCTGGAAAAAAAATGTGTTTAATAAATATTGACTAGTGTAATCACAAGGTTCTAAAAATACACTTGTTATGTATTTATTTATTCAATTGTACTGGATAGAATTACTATTTAATGACAGAAGAGGGAATTTCTATGAAAAGAGGCCTGTTTGTTACATCCATAATGCATTTGTGTGATGCGAATGACTATATGGAATATGGGGACTTTCTGTATTCAGCTGTATAGAGGTTACATGAAATGTTTCAATAATACTGTACCGTGCCAGCTCACATTCTACTCGCATTAGCCTACATTGTTAGGCTATTTTAGCATACTCACATAGCATGAGAGTTAGGAAATAACTTGAAAGTCTGTTTATCCTTCCTGCTTTCAAATGTTATAATTCTAGTGCAGGTCGGCAACAGCTTAAGTAGTCCTTTTGATTTCTATTAATATACTTTTACCAATTATCTATTCCAGACCTATTTCATTCATCCATTACTTTGTCTCAACTCTTTCTGCTTTTACCCCATCTTCATCTTACAGTGATCTTACCTGAGCCTTAGCTAAGTAAGGCATTTGCTTTCTTTCTGGGACACACGTAAGTAATACACTGTGGGGCCTCAGAAAACTAACTGGCTTATAGCCCAAAAATGATTGACAATTCAGAGAATGGAAAAGATGTCTTGCAAAAATCTGCACCCAGAATCATAAAGATTAATGAGCCAATGACATTCCTTTTTACCTGCGTCCTTCATGGACTTGACAAGACACCAAAACATGATCTTGATTTCAGTAGCCGCCTTCACACTGTGGGGCCAGGCCAGGCTAGGCTGGGGCTAATTCTTTTCACATCGTCTTGAGCCGGGCTGCTAAACCCAGATTTCTGACCCAACTAAAACCTTGGGCAAGTTGGGGCTAACTGGTGCTAAAGGTGACGTCAAGGTAGAAAGAAGTAAGTAATTTAGGCTATATTTAAAGCACTTTGCAGTTTATTAGATTGCATTATTAGATGGGATTTGCTACCAATTGTGCAATAAAATATTGAATAATGGCTTAATAGCACAATTATTTTAAAAAATTAAAATATTTAGTTGCACAAGCTATAGGCTTTTTAATAAAAACAGTGTGTGTAGTGTGGTACCTCCAGTATCTCATCAAATTTGGGTTGCACTGGGATTAAAAGAAAAAAAATAAAATAAAAAAGGCAGAAAAGGCATATGCTGTTTAACAAACCTCTCCAGCGGCTGAATGCGGATGACGTTACTCAAGAGATTTCAAGCCCAACAGCTGTCACACTATGACTAATCTAAGTGCAACTGAACATGTCCAAACTTTTCAAGGTCTGGCAAAGGGCATTTCAAAATGTCATACTTTTCAAGACCTCTGTGCGGATGAAATAATAGTTTACCTCTGCACATTTCACTATTTCTACTTGCATCGTAGAACAGGGTATATGCAGGAATCCTGGAGTTTTTACTATCTTTTACTGCCTTTTTTTACTACCTCCACAATATTTTTTACTATCAACACATGAGCAGGGGTGGGCTGGGGAGTAGCATGCACAGCACTTATCCAAGCATCATTATGGCCCATCCCTCACCCTCTTATCAGAAGGCATAAGTGTGACACGGTCTTGAGACATCACACCCATCATAAATATTAAGTAAACTAATGTTTAATTGTTATTATTAAGTATTGTTTAATGAGAAAAAGAAAAAAATCACATTACGAAAAGTGTAGCGGAAACGAAAAAGTTTAAAACAACACAAACAAACAGAAATAACAACCCCTTAGTCTGCATAGAAGTGAATCAAGTTGGTCAGTTTACGGTAGACAAACATGCCATTTTCTAATTTTTTTGTCTCACACCTCACCATGTGATTTACCCTGATTTTGCTGCATCAAGTGGAAGACATCTTTACCAGAATATGGAGATGATTGGCTTTAAGACAAATTTTAAATATGTGGTAAAAGTTCTGGGGAAAGGTTTCTTTCAGAACAGTCAGTCAAACCCTGTTCCTTTTCCCCTTGGAGGCCTCCCTTCATTGGAGTTTAGAAGCTGCCTGAATCGTCTCTCTGTCGCTTGGCAAATAGTAACAATGCAAACAGATGTTTTTTTAAGCCACCTATGTTCTTCAGAGTGAGAAATCCATGCACAGTACCATCTGTGTGGGCTGTGCTTGTGTATATGCCATGCAAGTGATTTCTTGCATTTTCCTCACCTGTTGTTACCTCCATGTGCTCGAATTGCGAAGGAGTGGTCCTTACTTAATTGTACGTCAGAATGTATCTGCTTGGGACAGCAGGTGGTTCAACCAGGTCTTTATAAATGTCGATCACACTTTTGCAAAAAGGAATGAAACCACAGACAGGTGTTTTAGATTTTTTATGCTGTAACTGTACAAGGGTGTATTTTTTTCTCGCCCTCAGCCCACAGGGAAGTGTCTCTGCCTCTTTATGTACACCCTTGGCCCGATGTATCGTTGATGGTTTGAATGCCGCTTTGTGTCCTTTCACGATTGTGGCTGTTTAGGACATCAGTGGTTGGACTGATTAGAGATTATAATATATGAATATAATTTGCTCTTTAACTGTACATATTGCATATACTGTATATACTGCACTTGCTGGTCTTTGCATTTCTGATTAGATGCCAAACCGCATTTCGTTCCCTGTATTTATACATGAGTAATGACAATAAAGTTTAATCTAATCTAATCTAATCTAAGATTATAGGCCTAAACTTTCCTCAAACTTTTATTTGACAGGTGTAGGTCAAAGGTTATCATAAATCATATTTATATGACAGTTATGTGAAAAGGTTAATATTTATTATCAGCATGATGTCCATGGGATAGTATAAAATGGGTTGAGGTCATGTTGAATTGAGGATATTAAAGCTTGTGATGTTTTTATGGTTTGACTGATGAATTGTGTGGGGAGTTTGTTTGAGGTTTATGAGTTTGTTTTTTTTTTTTCTCCCCCACTCATCCCCCCAAACCCCCCATAGTCGTTGCACCTGCTGCACTTTTAAGAGAGATCCTATGGTGCGTGTATGTGCTGTAAAAAGAAGTGCTCAGTGGGAAATAAATCGTTTGCGAGTGAAAGAGATAAAAAGGGGGAAAGGTGCGGAAGAAGAAGGTGGATGGTAGATCGCAGGATGGTAGATTGCAGTGTTCAAGTAGGATTTGATTCGCTATTTATGTATACATTGCGCTAGCGTAGCGTGTTCGTTGCGTCATCTTAAAACTACAGGCCCTGGCAGGGGACAACCGGGTAAACATAGCTCCGTCTTTTGAGTTTTTACGTTCAGTTGCAGAGCAAGCAGAAACTAGGCCCAGACTCACAGGGAGGTCACGGCTAGAGAGAAATGATTGAGGGTGCACACTACTTAACAAATGTAACAACTTTTCCCAAATGGAAGGAGTGACTTAGGGAAAAGAACTTCCGAGATGTTGAAGTTGTCTGCTTTCTTCTCGACAGGTAATTCAAACAAACTAAATTGAAATGATTTGTTTATATACCCTAAGCTTAGTAAGCCTAAGCATTCATTCCACGTCGAGCTCTCATCACTCTGGAGTATTCCACAATAATGACCGCCTCGCAGAACGTTTTCTAAGAAGAAATCTGCTGATTTAGCCAAAGAAGAAATCTGCTGAATCAACAGCTGAATGTATTTCCACAATGCAGACCCCAAAGATTGCTGCAGGTTAGTCTATGCAGAAGACAGAAAAAATAATGGCAATATATTTTTTGTTTAATGTCACAAAATCTGAGCTATAAGTTCCTTGGTGTACCAGTGAAAAGTTTTACACTGGCATCTCAGATTATATTTAAACTGTAACACCCCCCCCCCCCCCCCCCTCCAAGATCTGGACCATACAAAACTGCCCCCCATGATGCATCACCTTGTGGAAACCATGACTGAGGAGTAAGAAATAATCTCCTCCTATGATAATAATGATAATAATAATGGTTTGATAGTAATGTTCCAGTTTTCTGAAATTCATTATATTGAATTTTTCAGACATTGGAGAATAGTTATCATTTGCATTTCTATCAATTAGCTCGCATACAAAGTGTAGAGAATACAAATTCTATTGAATTCTTCTTCATCTGATTCTGTTCTCAGAGGACCAAAGTAGAAGTTGGCCATCTTTGTGCAGACATTGTAGTAAAAGTGGTCCAGATGACTCACTGTTACCTGCTGCCAGCCCTCCTTGAAGTTCTTGGTGTTCCTACTGCACATGTGCTCACATGTGGACCTAAAAGGTGATTACTGGATTTGCCTTTTGATTTTTACAAAACATAAAATTTTAATCTTTATTACACTAATGAAGAGGACAATGCAAACCTAAAGTAGCTCTTTCTGACTGCATCTCGCACCCAGATAGCATCTTTATTCCTGTCCATTAGCCACTCTAACAATGTGTAGTTCCCAGATTCTGACCATAAACTGTAAGATAGGAATCTACATGTAGTGCTTTTGCCTTGGAACAGGGCAAAGAATACTGCAAAGCCATTTCTGGAACAAGGAACCCATGATGCTACAAATGTAATGCTTTTGGCAGCAGCCAAGAAAGAGTTAGATAAGATTGTGCTTGAGTCTGTCAGAATTGTCAGTGGTTTGGAGTCAGACGTGCCTATTTTTGTGGAGAAACCCAGACTGTCTGATTCTGTTAAAGCCTCAAGCCTCTCCGGTGCCATTCCTTTGCTGAACCACCTGACCAATTCTGAATTTCAACAAAGGGCAGCCAAACAAGTGAGCGAAATTTTGCTAAAAAACCTGGAGAATGAGTCTTGCCCTGAATCACCAACTGGGATATCGCCTGAGGATGATGAGCCGTTGAACACAGAAGTGGAAAGTCTGACAGACCTCAGCCATCTTCATGACTTTTATCCATCAGACCCTCTATCAGAATCAGTGGCGGAAAATCTAGTTGGTGAGGTTTTTGATTTCATGAATGAGAGAGTCTCAGACCAAGACGTTCATTCGGCAGAATTCAACATCGTGGGTCATGTTATTGAGGAGGTTAAGGGAGCTGTTGAGTCAGCACTCACCATCGGAGCTGTTTCGCTGAATAGAGTCTATGCAGCATCTGAAAGGCTGTTCAGCGCCATGAAGAGTGCTGTGGGGAAATTGTCCACTTCCTCTTCCAGTAAAAAGGACGTGACTATGGCTGATGCCAGGAACCTCATTGGCCAGGTGATTGTATCCATGCAACATGAGCTTCCACACCTTAAGACCACAGAGGATTTAGAGCAAGGACGGCTGGTTCATAGGATTCTTGGTGCTTTGTTGAAAGAGGTCCAAATGGCCGAGAGGCCACAAAGCCCTCGACTGCCGTCGCCACACTCGTCAAGGTCAGGTGACTCACAGAGAGATGATGACAACAACAAAGTTTGTCCTAAAGTGACTACTGAAGGGATTCCCCTTCCTCTCGCGTGTCCCTGTGGTGGTTTGTCTCCAGTGAGTGCAAATGAAACAATCTCTTGCGTGGTGGACACCATCCTTGAATGGGAGAAAAGTGTTCCCACCACTAGAAGATATGAGCAAGTGATCCCTGACACAAAGATTGAGCAGTACTCCCATGGCATAGTCTGTGAAATACAGAAGATCCTTAAAAGCCATCCAGGTCTTCAGACAGTGTATGTGCCAGTAGGGAAGAGCCTCTCGGACTCCATCTTGCTCAGGTTGCAACCCAGAGCTGGGGAGAAGAACGAACTTCCATCTGGGCTTGTTTATGACTATATTGAGGAGGCTGTGAAGTGACTTGTGCTGTCCACTTTGTTCCCCTCAGCTTCCAACTGGCAACCAGCACAGGGTCAGCTAGAGGCTTCAAAGGCTTTGTCTGGAGAGCTCCGAAACACCGTTGATAAATTCACAAATGTGATTACCCAAGAAGTCATGATGACCCTCTCCACACAGCTGGAGGAAAACATGGCTTCACATGATAATGTTGAAAACATTAAGGAATTGGTCAGGGAGAATCAGAAACTCTCAGTGTCATCCCTATCATCAATTAGCTCTGTAGGTCTTAAAATTTTACACTGCAATACTGTCTATACATTAAAGCATACACTGTACCCAACTAAATGGTATATCTATCATACTATATAACTGTATGTTCTTCAGAAGTCAGGTGCTTCAAAGGCTCGGGCAATTGAAACATTGCCTCAGCTAAGTGTGGCTCCTGTGACTGTCCAACCACTGGACGCATCACAAGCAACCACAGAGTGTTGTTGCTTTAGGATCCTGAAGCTTCATCAGAAAATAATGAAACGTGCCAAGGTTGGGTCTTGCAACCACATTAGTTCCGAGAGCAGAAATGTATCAGGTAATAAAAACAACTTGGAATTCAGAGTATAGACAAACACACAGGCTTTCGTTTTTTCATGGTAACACTTCTTCAACGTCTTCACCACCTTTCCTTCAGGCTGTGCAGCATCCTCATCTAAAGCTCAGCTGAATGAGGCAACTGCTGAGCTGCCTCCTTCAGGAGGTCTACCTGAACAGGAGGAGACTGGATCTGGGCTTGCCGACATGTCCTTTTGGGAGCTCTGTGAATCTACTACTCTCACTTAGCTGTTTACTACACAGCTAAATCGACCTTTGGATCACCAGATAGTTTTCCAACCAAATCTGACTATTTTCATTTCAACTGTTTTTAATTCGAATACTTCAGATTTCATTAAACTTCTCATTCTGTGCATATCTCAATACATTGAGTCGAAATGGTTCTCATATTGACTTCAATACCGACCCACTTTGCTCTGCATGTCTCATTCACAGACGTGTGGTCTTTCGGAACGTGTACCTCAGAAACATTATAATGGCAGAAGAAGCTCCAGTCGCTGCTCCAGCTCCAGCAAAGGCCGCCAAGAAAAAAGCGCCCCGGCCCAAGAAAACCAGCCCAAGTGTTGGTGAGCTCGTCGTTAAGGCGATCTCCGCCTCTAAAGAGAAGAAAGGCGTCTCTCTTGCTGCTCTGAAGAAGGCACTGGCTGCTGGTGGATACGATGTGGAGAAAAATAACGCACGTGTGAAGCTGGCAATCAAGAGTCGAACAGACCAACCAAGTAAGCCTCTTGCACTTGCAGGTAAAGGAGGCAAAGGTCTGGGAAAGGGTAGCGCTAAGCGTCATCGTAAAGTTCTCCGTGACAATATCCAGGGTATTACCAAGCCCGCCATCAGGCGTCTTGCGCGTCGTGGTGTTGTGAAGCGTATCTCTGGTCTAATCTACGAGGAGACTCGCGGTGTACTAAAGGTGTTTCTGGAGAACGTGATCCGTGATGCCGTCACTTATACCGAGCACGCCAAAAGAAAAACCGTCACAGCCATGGACGTCGTTTATGCTCTGAAACGCCAGGGCCGTACCCTGTACGGTTTTGGTGGTTAAGACCTCATTCCTTTGACCTAAACCCAACGGCTCTTTTTAGAGCCACTCATTTTTTCACGTGAAGCCTTATTCCAGTACGATTTGTGCTTAAAGTTTAGGTTACATGGTCTTAAATGAGGACAAAAAATGGCATGTGGTAATTTTTCATTTTATCATGCATGCAGTTACAGAACTATAGATATAAATGAATGTACACGTTATAACATGTAGTTTACGCCTGTTTACTCTTGGGCATGGGCCAAAATAGACACTGTAAGCCTGTCTTGTCTGTTGTCTGTTACTTATACTGCATTAAAAAAAAGAATATAAACGATAAATATACGTTTTACAAACTGTAGATTACTAGGTGAAAATCTTCCTTTTGCTAAAAGAATTACTCAATCAATAAATGCACTTATTTGCGATTACATTGAGCATTTCAGTATGTCTTCAACAGATATTGTGATTGTGACAGGCCAGTAAAAAAAGACAGAAAAATAATAATACTGCTGTTTAACCACTCAGTATATGCAAACTCCTTCTATCTGGCTGTGTGTGTGTGTTGGTACAGACCTTTTACTGAGCTTACACTGCTGGATGTTCCTCAGAGTAAATGAAGCATTGAACTTTTACTTTATTCTATTCTTCTTCATTTTAAAGGAAAATATATGTTGTTTTTCTTGTTGATGATTTTTCTTCATCTATTGCAATGTGTGCTGACTAGCCATTGTGTGACAGTTAAAGAAACCTAATTAGCTATGCTATGTTGTTACTTGTCTCCAATTAGAATGAGCTTGCTTATGGAGGATATGCCATTGTATACTATACTACCAAAAGGGGGTAGGGGGAGTGTTGGTTGTTAATTTCTTATTGTTTTTTTTTGTTTGTTTGTTTACCAATATAGCACAGCAATATCTAGGCCTAACATGCACACTAGTATGTCCGTGTAGCCCAGCCCTGTGTCCTAATGGTTTCTAACTAGAAAGTGCAGACGCATATGAATCACATTTTAACTATTTTTACGAGTTACTGGTAAAGAAGGCAACTTTGGTCCAGACGAAAGGAATCGGTGCCTCAGGCTCCTTCAAGCTGAACAAGAAACAGGCAGAGCCCAAAAAAAGAAGCCCGCTAAGAAAGCGGCACCCAAAGCCAAGAAGCCAGCAGCGAAGAAACCTGCCGCGGCCAAGAAACCCAAGAAGGCAGCAGCTAAGAAACCAGCTGTCGCGAAGAAGTCCCCTAAGAAAGCAGCCAAGAAGCCCGCCACACCCAAGAAGGCAGCAAAGAGTCCCAAGAAGGCGAAGAAGCCCGCAGCACCCAAGAAAGCTGCAAAAAGCCCCAAGAAGGCAAAGGCAGCGAAGCCCAAGACGGCCAAGCCCAAAGCAGCCAAACCTAAGAAGGCCGCACCCAAGAAGAAGTAAACGTGTGTCTTTAGTCCCTGAATTAAACGGCTCTTTTAAGAGCCACCCTAAGTTTTCTTGAAAACATTTATTCCAGTGATAATACTAAACCACATCTATAATCATGCTATAAAGGCAAGCACCTCTGTTCCAAGTAGATTTAAGGTATTGAGTGTTTAGGAGTCCGTTTTCCTAATAATTTCCACTCAGTGACCTTACCAATTCTCAAGATGACTGTATTTACAGTCGATGCGATCACATTAATTGTCAGAATTTCAGAAAAAATGTTATACATTAAAGCTATTAAGCAGTGTGGTAAGGAAAATGAATCGTCTTTCCACTTGTAGCTCTGAAATAGGTAGCTCTACACATCATCAGTTCAAATCACCAATTTAAAATACTCCCAATAGGTTGTTACAAAGTAACAGCTACGAACAGCTAACAGAAAATATCATTGTATCATATGCAGTGTATACATTGTATCAGCACGCGTGTCTCAAAAGTATAGAAAAACACAATCACTATTGCAGAAAATGGGCCAATATGAAAAACAAAGCAAAAGAAAACGCTTCGATAGGCTACGTCATTCATTCATATATATTAACTTATTAGTTTCCTGCTCAATGTTTTAGCATATTCTTCTACCATTTCATACGGAGTCTTTCAGCGACAGCAGGTGCTAAATGGGAGGGGGAAAAAGAACGAAGGCGCCAAATGATATTCACTGGGTTGTCCCAAAGCAAGCTAGAAGTTGATTGGCTTTGAGGATTTTAACCCCAGCCACTGAGGCAATGAGTAAAGCCAAGCTGCTGGGGTATAATGTAGTGCCCCTTCTCTTACAGTTTCATTTGAGGTTTCACACAAACTAAGAGATATGAGCGGACGCGGTAAGACTGGAGGGAAGGCCAGGGCGAAGGCAAAGACACGTTCATCGAGGGCTGGGCTTCAGTTCCCAGTTGGTCGTGTGCACAGGCTTCTACGCAAAGGCAATTATGCGGAGCGTGTTGGCGCTGGTGCACCGGTGTACTTGGCCGCAGTGCTTGAATATCTGACTGCCGAGATCCTGGAATTGGCTGGCAACGCTGCCCGTGACAACAAGAAGACCCGTATTATTCCCCGCCACTTGCAACTGGCTGTGCGCAACGACGAGGAGTTGAACAAGCTGCTCGGTGGAGTCACAATTGCCCAAGGTGGTGTACTACCCAACATCCAGGCTGTGCTCCTGCCCAAAAAGACTGAGAAGTCCAAGTAAAGCTTTTCATGACCGACAAAAAGGCTCTTTTAAGAGCCGCCCACATTATCTAAAGGCATGTTCTGAGTTGCTATTAACACTTAAGACTGATGTTCAGTGGTTTTGTATTCTTATATCGAACTTGGTTACTTAATCAAGGCAAAACTCAAAAAGTGATTTAAGGTGTGGTCCAGGCTTGCAGTGCACCTCCCACAAAGAAACCAACGTATCTGGAAATGTCTGGCTATGCTGAATACGAATAGTCTAAGCGATTGAGCTTGAAAGAGGGTCAAAGGGGGAAGTAAATTAGGCGAAAGCACACTGGGTATAGTTCGAAACGTCGTTTTCTGTAGATTAAGAATTTAATGTATCTACAACGCCAATCCTTACCGGTAGAAAATCACAGAGCCCTAGACAGACCATGTCAAATGTTAGATCAAAATTGCATTCTGGTAAATCTTGACATTAGTCTATTGTTCTCCCGAACACCAAAGAAAAGACTGCCACTCAGGGGCGCAGATGAGGGGGGCGTGTCCAGATTCTGATTTACGTCGATCCGCACCGCCCCCCCCCAGTTACAGGGAAAAAAATATATAGGTCTGATGTGTCTGATTTGTGTCTGATAGGTCTGATTTCCGCTCATGTTAAGGGGTCCTGAAACTTAGGAGCCGCCTCATTGGTGCCTGTCAAACTTGTAGTGGTAATACCACTGGCCATTGACAGGCACCAATGAGGCAGCTCGTAGGTTTCAGGACCCCTTAGAAAACGCAGGTGCTGCTAGAAGGAGCTCAATTAATCACCACCACATTGCCAGAGTTATAAAAAAGTCGAAAAAGGAAAACACAATTACTGCTTTTTTCCCCCAAAAAACAATGTAAGTAGGCTATGCCTGACATGCCCGATCACCTTACAATTTCTGATAGCCTTATTTGTAATGGGGGGCATAGTCTTTGGGAGCAGCTAACAGACTAAGAAGAGATGCATTTCTAGATATTATGCTGATGTTAAAATTATGTACTGTAACTGTGAGAATTTTAAATGTAAGTTCATGATTGTTTTTTTCTCATCAATGCTTTGGTTTAGAGACAAATGTGATATCGCCTGGAAGCTCAGGTTATGTTCTTTCGAATGTTATGTGTGTCCGCTCTGATGTACGCTTCGGGAGTAAAGTAACAGAAGAGGGGGTGTGATTTTGAACGCAAATCCAGGGGCTCTAAGGGTTAACACAGGTTTTAACGCAGATTTTTTTAGGCTCTCCCTGCCATAAGTTCAGCGAGCATAAGCGTTTTATTACTCAGGAAAATTAGCGAAGAGACGTTAAAGATTGCCATTCACACACACGCAACAGTCATAGGAGCAGGCACTAAAGTCAGGACGCAGGTTCACACACAGCCACACATAACGGGGAATAATTGGAACTTAACGGTTTTAAAACAAGTTTTACAAAATTTTGAGGGAATTCTTAATAATAATGTGTCAACTTTCAATTTCCATATAGCCTAATATCTTAGATTTTGCTTCATCTTAAAGTGGCAGTGCCTTTTTACAGCATATAGTACAGTAATCGGCATTTTCTTTCAAACAGAATTATTCGAACGTGGCCTAGGCGTTTTGGCTTTGAATAGGTATGTAATTTATGTTGTTTTTTTTTAATTGAAAACCATTGGTCCAAATTACACAAAATGGGAGGGGGGCTGACAAGTTCAAAAATCCTATCTGCGCCCCTGGTCCCACTGTAAAATGCTGGCTGTGTGGGTCTTGTGGGGACAAATCAAGCGAATGTGTGTGAAAGAGTTTGTTCTCTCTGTGGTGAAAAGAATCATACATATTTAAATTGATTAAATCCATTAAATCGATTAAAAACAAATGGCCACATGGGCATTGCATAGTCTCAAATGGAGCAAATAAAGCAGATGGAGTTGGAAATGTTTTTAAACCTAAAAACATTAACATAATCAAAACCAGACAAATTGTCCACGGTAGACTCCTTGTCGCAGACGTATCTTTAAAACAAAAGAGTATACGTGTCATTAATATTTATACATCTCCAGACAAATCAAAGAAGCAGCCCACCACCAAGGCTGCGCGTAAAAGCGCAACAGCCACCGGCAGCGCGAGGAAGCTTCACCGTTACAGGCCTGGTACTGTGGCTCTGACAGAGAAGTTCACTTAACTCATTATCCGCAAGTTCCCCTTCCAGCGCCTGGTCAGAACAATCGCACAGGATTTCAAGACTGATCTGCGTTTCCAGAGCTCCTCTGTCATAGTGCTTCAGGAAGCTAACGAGGCTTACCTGGCTGGACTGTTTGAGGACACCGATCTTTGCACCATTCAAGTCAAGAGAGTGACCATCATGCCCAAGGACATTAAGCTGGTGAGCGTGCTTCAGTAATTACCAGCGACGTAAAGAACACTAAAGGTTCTTTTAAGAGCCACTCAGAATTTCCTTTAAAAATGTACATTCCAGTCTAACAGTTGTACACTGCTGAGGTTAATTGAAATGCCACTTCCTTTTTACCTTCACACAAGGACAGTGCGCATTTTCTTTACAGATGGGCACGCTTTGTAATTATACACGAAAGTGTATTGTAAATCCTGTCGGCTTTAATTCGAACAAACTTATCTAAAACATACACATTTCGCGGTATGGCCAAGAACAAAGATTACAGCTTCACATTATATTGCATTATATTATAGTACACATTTTATACATTATATTATACATTTTATATTAATCATTGCATTATACATTACATTATACATTATATATCTAGATAACGGCAAATGTGCTGTCATCTGCTGCCATCTAGGGTAAAAAGCATAAACTGCATTTTCCAAAACGTAACGTTGCACGGTCTAGATGTGGTTTAACTTGCATTGACTCAGCTTTCTCCATACCATGAACTAAGCATAGTTCTGCAATGTATTTACATTAGGTTAAAAAGCAATGATTTTCAATGGACATCTATTCGTGGCTTTGAAATGTCATGCATGCCAAATGCATCCTTGTTAACGCTCAAATTTTGGTCTAAGTTAATTAGGTTTGAAGGTGGAAGTAAATAGAGCGAAAGCATATTTGGTATCGTTGGATTTGTCTTCCTATGTACATTAAGGATATCAGGTGTCTACAATGCCAAATCTTAACAGGAAAAAAAAAGAAAAATACTAATTAACCCTATTAAAATCAATAGGTCAAAATCAGATGTTAAGATATCATGATTTTTTCAAATATTGCCAGAGCTGGTGGAAGGATCTTCTTCCCTTTCTGCTAAGTTAATGTAAACTATATAGTAAGGAATGTTTTGTCTTTGAATTCCTACTTTTCAGGTCCAATCTGGTTAGCCCATTAAGCTTTCCTCAATAGAGCCCTAGAAATAGGCTATAAATGGACATTTTTCTTCTTTAACAGAAACACTTACTGGAAACATTCTTTCAGGTGGACCAACCTGTACTGCTTAAATTTACAATCATTTCATTTACTCAGGTACTTCAAGCACTTCTTCATAATTTTTAAAGTGCTAAAGATATCCATTTACTTACTTAGTTTCAATAAAAACTGCATGATCATCAGCATATTCCAATGTCTGAATCTTGTTTTTAGGTGTCAATTGTACCCTTAGATTTGTATCTTCTTTTATGTTCTGTACAAGAGGACTAATTTCAACATATACAGCTGCTCTCAGCATTCATCCTTGTGTTACACCTCTGATGATTAAAAATGGTTCTGTTAGAGTTCCAGTAATACTTGCTTGGATAATGGAGCTACAATGCAGAATTTCCACAACATGAATGAAATTTTCAGGTAAACCTAACAACAATACTCCACATATTAAAAGGACTTTTACATTGTTTTTTTTGTTTGTTTGTTTTCCATCTCTTTTACATTTTTCCCTTAAAAACAACACATTTTCCCACACTTCACAATTTCTCACAAATAAAATAATCTGAATGTCGTTTTTTAGAATAAAATCACAGTGTTTTGTAATGTATTGTGTCTGTGTGGTGCTAAAAGGTTGTGTTGTTAAGAGAGTCCCGGGAATTTGTGTAAAAAAAAAAGAAAACTCAAATACACTTGAAATATGTCAAACATCAACCATAGTCAATGACAAGGGGCACTGTATTATATCTCAGCTGCTTGGGGTTACTCATTGCCTCAGTGGCTGGGGTTAAAATCCTCAGAGCCAATCAACTTCTAGCTTGCTTCGGGACAACCCAGTGAGTTCCACTTGGCGCCTTGGTACTTTTCTCTACCATTAAGCACCTGATTTCACTGAAAGACGACGACGTAGAGGAATATACTGACAAATATAGAGAAATAAACAACATTTAATATATATGAATAAATGACGTAGCCTATCGAAACGTTTTCTTTTGTTTTGTTTTTCATGTTGGCCCATTTCCTGCAATAGTGGTTGTGTTTTTATAGGCCTACTTTTCAGACACGCGTGCTGATACAATGTATACATTGTATATGATACAATGATATTTTCTAGCTGTTAGCTGTTCGTAGCTTTTACATTGTAACAACCTATTGTGAGTATTTTAAATTGGTGATTTGAACTGATGATGTGTAGAGCTACCTATTTCTGTCTAACGTCTACAAGTGGAAAGACGATTCATTTTTCTTACCACACTGCCTACTATCTCCATAGCTTTAATGTATAACTTTTTTTCTGAAATTTTGATCGCAAAATGTTTTTAGAGGCCTACTACGGCACACGCGCTGATACAATGTAACAAAGTCAAATGGTTTGCTTGGCAAACGTCTTGACAACATGTACGTAGCTGTTGCATTGTAACAACCGAAAGTGTGAGTTTTTTTAATTATTTGTATGGCTTTCTATTTCGATCTAACTTCTACAAGTGGAAAGACGATACATTTTTTACTGCGCGACTTAATATCTTTTTCTAGATTCATAGCTCTACTGCTCAACGTGACAACGTCAAACCAGCCATTGAGGGGAAATCATGAGGAAAACGGACTAGTAAACACTCAATAGCATGATTATAGATGTGGTTTAGTATCATCACTGGAATATTTTTTTTTCAAGAAAACTTAGGGTGGCTCTTAAAAGAGCCGTTTAATGCAGGGACTAAAGACACGCGTTTACTTCTTCTTGGGTGCGGCCTTCTTAGGTTTGGCTGCTTTGGGCTTGGCCGTCTTGGGCTTCGCTGCCTTTGCTTTCTTGGGGCTTTTTGCAGCTTTCTTGGGTGCTGCGGGCTTCTTCGCCTTCTTGGGACTCTTTGCTGCCTTCTTGGGTGTGGCGGGCTTCTTGGCTGCTTTCTTAGGGGACTTCTTCGCGGCAGCTGGTTTCTTAGCTGCTGCCTTCTTGGGTTTCTTGGCCGCGGCAGGTTTCTTCGCTGCTGGCTTCTTGGCTTTGGGTGCCGCTTTCTTAGCGGGCTTCTTTTTCGGCTCTGCCTGTTTCTTGTTCAGCTTGAAGGAGCCCGAGGCACCGATTCCTTTCGTCTGGACCAAAGTCCCCTTCTTTACCAGACTTTTGATTGCCAGCTTCACACGTGCGTTATTTTTCTCCACATCGTATCCACCACCAGCCAGCGCCTTCTTCAGAGCAGCAAGAGAGACGCCTTTCTTCTCTTTAGAGGCGGAGATCGCCTTAACGACGAGCTCACCAACACTTGGGCTGGTTTTCTTGGGCCGGGGCGCTTTTTTCTTGGCGGCCTTTGCCGGAGCTGGAGCGGCGGCTGGAGCTTCTTCTGCCATTTAATTGTTTCTGAGGTACACGTTCCAAAAGACCACAAGTCTGTGAATGAGACATGCAGAGCATAGTGGGTCGGTATTAAAGTCAACATGAGAACCATTTCGACTCAATCTACTGAGATTTTTCCGGGTTGTTCTGCGGCTAGAAAATCACTTGTGTTTTCTCCACGCGCATTCTGTAAAAATATGCTCAGCCAATTGTTTTTTTCCACAAAAATAAATAGTTGTTGTAAAAAGCACAACCTGTACATCATAGGAAATGCAGTGGTGTTTGTGAATGTCCTTTATCCATTTCGCATCGCCGTTAGAACTAAGGAGGTCCACTGTGAGAGTTTGCATCCAGAGTCTGTTTTGTATGGAAAACATGCACAGTAAGATGATAAAATTGTAATATGAAATAGTAATAACCTTTCGCAGACCAAGAGATGAAACTCAGTAACTCATAGAAACAGTTACAATGTGATTCATACGCATCTGCACTTTCTAATTTAAAACTATTTGGACACAGGGAAACACAATCGACAGATCGACTAGTTAATGTGCATGTTAGGCCTAGATATTGTTTGTGCTATATTGGTAAGCAAAACAATAAAAATATTTTTTTTGTCCTCCCTGGTACAATGGCATATTCTTCATTGGTAGTTCATTCAATTGTATGTAGGCTATTTGTGCATGATGATTTGGGGACCTGTTCCAGTCAGGTAACAACATGGCAGTCATACTTAGGTTTATTTAACTGTCACACGATGGCAGTCAACTCACATTGCAACATAGTAGATGAAGAAAAATCAACAAGAACAACAACATATATGCTTCTTTTAAAATTGAGATTAGAAAATTTACATTTTATTGCTTCATTATTTACTCTGAGGAATATCTGAAGGCTTGCAGTGACAACTCAGTAAAAGTTCTGTACCAACACACACAATTAGAAGGGGTTTGCATATACTGACACGATTAAACAATCTGTTAGTATTATTTATCTTTTTTACTGGCCTGTCACAATCACAATATATATTGAAGACATTTACATTCATGCATTTGGCAGACGCTTTTATCCAAAGCAACTTACAACTCGTCAACTATCAAGAGTTCAGGGCCAGTCTCCCCTAGAGCAACTTAGGGTTCAGTGCCTTGCTCAAGGGCACAACGGTGCAGCACCTTAACCACTACGCTACCACCGCCCCACAAAGACATATTGAAATGCTCGATGTAACTTGAATGCATTTATTGATTTAATCACTCTTTTGGTAAAATGTTTTTCACTTAATAATGTACAGTTTGTTAACTAATTTTATAATTTTTATTCTTTTTAATTGTTGACCAAAACATTTTACAGTATGCAGTACAACATGCAGTATAATTAACAGGCAACAGACAAGATACACTACTTACATCACAACTTATTTTGGCCCATTACCTGGAAGTAAACTCCATGTTATAAAAGCCAATACCCTGTGTGACGTTAACATACATTTGTATGTACAGTTCTGTAACAGCGTGCAGTACGTGAAGCAGAATGAGTATGTGAAAGATGATGAAATGAACCTGAACATTGAAAGCAATTCGTACTGGAATGATGCTTGTCATGAAAAAAGTGAGTGGCTCTTAAAAGAGCCGTTGGGTTTAGGTCGAAGGAATGAAGTCTTAACCACCAAAACCGTACAGGGTGCGGCCCTGGCGTTTCAGAGCATAAACGACGTCCATGGCAGTGACGGTTTTTCTTTTGGCGTGCTCGGTGTAGGTTACGGCATCGCGGATCACGTTCTCCAGGAACACCTTCAGTACGCCGCGAGTTTCCTCATAGATGAGACCAGAGATACGCTTCACACCACCACGGCGAGCAAGACGCCTGATGGCGGGCTTGGTAATGCCCTGGATGTTATCACGGAGAACTTTGCGATGACGCTTTGCGCCACCTTTTCCAAGACCTTTGCCTCCTTTACCTCTACCAGACATTTCGTCTATTTGAGAGTCGTCGACTGAAAAAACAATAATCGATAACGGACTTAGTCATTCGTGGAGAGGACTTTGGCGAAAACTACTAAACCCACCCCTTCCCATGTCCCTCCTTTTTATCAATCGTCACTCGACGGGCTCGCGCGCCAAAATACGTCACTGTAGCAAGAAGCTAAAATTTAAAACGGATAGATTGAAAAACATCGCAAAACGTTTTGTGACTGTGCATGCCCCTTTGCAATTCTTGCTAAACGTACTAGAATCACGTTCCAACACGTGCAGTCGCACGCAAGCCAAATGACTTAAGTAATGAAAGTTAATTTTACAGAGGTAGTTTTTTAGGCCAAGACCGTTTGATATTATCAGTGGGGCTACTGACGCTACAAACGGTGTACACAACGTCGATTATAAAGTGATGTTGCGTGGGCAGAGAAGACCTTTACTTAGACTAAACAGAATAGTATATAGAGTATGGGAAGCTGGATTGTACCTTACAACAGTTGTCTTTATACCTCAAACTAATAATTTTCAAAATTCAGACATACGATGTAACATATTGCAAATGGTATTGCAAACAGTACGTTTTCAAATTGCATTAGCGTAAGCTTTGGGACACTGTCACAAATATTTCAAAAGCTACATTATATAGCATGGCTGTGGTTATTTTAATAGACGCTTACTCTTAATTAATGTACTGAATTTAATATCACTATTAGCGTGTCAAAGTCCGCATGGTGTGCTACGTTATTTTGGCTAGGAAGAAAAAGTGCGAGAACTAGAGACAAAATAGGGTCCACAGTCCACCCCTAATGGGCCGTCCCGTTTCAAACAACTAACCGTGTTTCGGGCTTTCGGTTTTAGCTATTTTCGAAAAGCTGTGGCATTTATAACATTTAATCAAAAACCTCAGCTTATATTGACCATTGTCTAAAACTGCATTTTAAAATTATTGATTGGAAGTTTGATACAAAAAAAATAGAACGGAACACAGCTTTTTGGAATATGTGGTGGCTCTTAAAAGAGCCTTTGTTATTTTGAATCTTGTGAGGAGTTTAGGCACGCTCTCCGCGGATGCGACGAGCCAGCTGGATGTCCTTGGGCATGATGGTCACTCTCTTGGCGTGGATAGCGCACAGGTTGGTGTCCTCGAACAGACCAACCAAGTAAGCCTCACTGGCCTCCTGAAGGGCCATCACAGCAGAGCTCTGGAAACGCAGATCGGTCTTGAAATCCTGAGCAATCTCTCTCACTAGACGCTGGAAGGGCAGCTTGCGGATGAGCAGCTCGGTGGACTTCTGATAACGACGGATCTCTCGCAGAGCCACTGTACCAGGCCTGTAACGATGGGGCTTCTTGACGCCGCCAGTTGCTGGTGCGCTTTTACGCGCAGCCTTGGTGGCGAGCTGCTTCCTCGGGGCCTTGCCACCGGTAGACTTACGGGCTGTCTGCTTGGTTCTAGCCATTGTTAGGTCTTCTTCAGTCGGAAGTTTCTGAGAGCGATGTGGAACGTGGTTATTTAAGGTCTACGGTCTTAGCCTGCCCCCTGTATACGTAAGGTGGTTGGTCTCATCTGATTGGACTTTCTGATTCAACCGGAGTGGCGCCTAAAATTCAAAAAACAAAGCCCAACCTCTGTCAGAGGGAGTAAAGGGTAGTAACTAACATCAGCCAAAATGAAGGCCCTTGAACGGTAGTAATAGGCAACAAATGTAATTTCACGGGGTGGTAATTTTTTCATCGTCTTCTTAATACATTACGAGTTTCCCATTTATGCTAAATACCAAGCTCTCACAGCTGAAGTTCTTTGGTGCTTGAACACTGAAGTCAACCATCATTTATACAATTCAAATGAGGGTATTGGAGAACTATTCGAAAACATGTTCAGTAACTCTGATATTTCTAAGTTTATGTTAGAATGTTTATGTCATTCGACAGATGTACATCATACATTTGGGGCTATATGTACTCTTGTTCAATCTCTGAACTAGTGCAAAGAAAAAGCAATTGGATATTCACGTTGGTTTTTGGAAAGATGAACGTGTGATGTCTACATACTCCAAGTCACAGTTCCTTGGACATGCAAGGGCTGAAGACTTGCTGCAAAACATCAAAATAAGTTGTTTTCTTATTGCATTGGTGTTCTTATTATTCTTTCTTATTGTTGTTATATGTCTTTTTGAACATTTTTATAAAATTAATAAGCTTCAGGCCACAACCCACAAGACTGAGTGTGGATGGATAGTGTTATGACCGTATGTGTTACTGAGAATCCTGCCCTTTGTCCTTGTGGTTGGCACAGTGTGTGTGTGTGTGTGCGTGTGTGTCTGATATGTCACTAAGGGTCCTGGCCTTTGCTCTTCATGCAGTGTATGTATGAATGTGCTGTATGGTGTGTTAGTGTGAAGGGGTGTATACACTCTCCGACCACTTCATTAGGAATGGGGTGGCGCCTGACATGGTCTTCTGCTCCTGTCCATCTGTTTCAAGATGGACAGGAGCAGAAAAAATTCCAGTTAAAAAAATTGCCAATTCCCAGTTGTTAAAATACTCAGACTAGCCCTTCTGGCACCAACAACCATTGCATGTTCAAAGTCACTGAAATATCATTTCTTCCCCATTCTCCCCATGTTCAGTTTGAAGTTTGAACTAGTCATCTTCAACACATGTAAAGGGCCTAAATGCACTGAGCTGCTGATTACTGATTAGCTATACTTAATTACCTTATTCGCCTAATAAAATGCTGTAAAGCTGTATGGGAATGCACATGGGGATGGTGTGTCAGAGTGGTTTCCCTGGTTTCACTACAGAAACTCACCCACATACAAAAACAGTCCACCCCTTCATATCCGTTCATCTATTGCTTCCCTTATCCCCCCCACACACGTGTGTATATTTCTTCTTCCACCACTGTCACTCCTTTCTTCAGACATCTCAATTCCCGCAGCTCTCTCTCTCATTTTTTTTTTATTTGCCTGTCTCCCTTTTCTCTCTCTTCCTCCCTTTTTTCTCCCTCTCTCTCTCTGTCAATCTTCTAGCTGGAATTGTAGCTCATGAAGGCACAATGCCAACACTTAAAGACTGAGCATATTCAACAGATTTCTCTCTGCCCGCCACTTACATTTCACATTTTTTGCCTTATTGCTTTTACCTATTTATTGGTTTTATTTAACAGACATTTGGAGGCCATTCTGACTGCTTCAAAACAAAAATACAAAATCTCCACCAACTTTGATTAATATATTTTACTGGTGCCCTGACAGGAAGCAAGAACACAGAAAATAACAGAGTCAACAGTGTAGTGCCATAGAATGATCTTGTTATTTCAGCCCCTAACTGGATTAGCATGTCTCTCATTGAAATCATTGTTCATTCTTCTATCCACTATGAAAAATAGTTACAACTACAAATCTAGATAGTGGTGACTTACTTCATATGTTAAAAGTAACAAAGGGTGGTATACAGCTGAATTATGAGAACAGTAAGGGTGACTCACAAGTAACTTATTTGGCTGCTTTGAAGTTGGTTCAGTGTTAAGATTAGTCTACGCATGTATGTACGTATGCATGCAGGCTACCATCGTCTTTCAGAGGCAAACTGTCCATATCCACATTCTGGTCTGTGACCTTGGCTTTAACTTTTCCAGACCTTTTTGGGCTCTCCCTCCATAGATCCTAAATTAACTAGAAAATATTAACATCTCATCTAATGCTTGTAAAGTCTGAATTATTCAGATTTTTAAAAAGCTCGAGCATGTGTATCTTACTGCAGCAGTGTAGACATTTTCAATATTTAATTTCAAATGGAAAATAAACTTTTCAGAGATTATGTGGGTGGCTCTTAAAAGAGCCTTTGGATTAAAAAGTGTTAGAAACACTTTACTTGGAGCTTGTGTATTTGGTGACAGCCTTGGTTCCTTCAGACACGGCGTGCTTGGCAAGCTCACCGGGCAGGAGGAGGCGCACTGCGGTCTGAATCTCCCTGGAAGAGATAGTGGAGCGCTTGTTGTAGTGAGCAAGGCGGGAAGCCTCACCGGCGATGCGCTCGAAAATGTCGTTCACGAAGGAGTTCATGATGCTCATAGCCTTAGAGGAGATACCGGTGTCGGGATGGACCTGCTTCAGGACCTTATACACGTAAATAGCATAGCTCTCCTTCCTGGTCCTCTTGCGCTTCTTACCTCCTTTCCCTGCAGTCTTGGAAACTGCCTTCTTGGATCCCTTCTTCGGGGCGGACTTTGCTGGTTCGGGCATGTTACTTATCGCAGGGTCAACCCAAAAGTAAACTGACAAAGCCCCGCGACGCCACTCATAAATATACACCGCTCTATGGGCGGATCGGAGTACGTCGCTCGGGTCGTACGTGACAATATCACCGCTTAATTTCCCTCCAAAATCAAGAAGCATTGGTTGGTTACTTTGAAGCGTAAAAGGCGGTCCCGTAGTCCGGCACCGCCCACAGAACATTGGTGAAGTTTTGTTTTGTTTCCCGCGCTTTTTAAAGATAGGCCTATTGCGAAAATGTAAATGTTCAGTCTCACATCTCACACATACAGTTTTGTGTATAGTTGCACTGGACGCTATCTAAATGTATAACCACTGTTGTGGAGATTCAGGGATTAGACCACCATGCACCAACTGCTATACATATTTGAATAGCAGTTTCATAGTTTCACTACCAAGTTTTACTACATGCGAATTTGTAAAGTATCATCATTGTCAAAAAGAATAGATGGCGCATGCTTTTGCTGTTTGTTTTCCCTACGCATACTTAAAACATGGACTGTTATTTATACTTCTGCCGGTCAGAAAGCAAATGTGCAACGGTTTCCGAAGATGACATTACGCGTACGTGGACTGTAGTGGGTGAACCCAGACGAATCTCTTCGCAATTTGCTGCCTTATACTAACTAGGCTATGGTGTGGGGCGAGTAATATTTAGATCTCTAGATCTCTTGTATGCATTACATAAAGCTTCGCACCACCACGACGCGCAAGACGCCTGATGGCGGTCTTGGTGATGTAAATGTAAATAGGAAATATTGCAAAGAAACAAGACCCTAAGTTCTTGTTAGAGATATAATTAATGATTTTATCTGAAATTATTGTGTTCTTTAAACTTTGCTCCCATTTAAAGTCACATTTTGCAGAAATTATATAAACAGACAAATCTCAATTGTGAGGTAGAGAAAGAATGACAAGATACAGGAACTATTCTTAATGTCCTCAATCAATCATGGTTTAACAATCTCAGGATGCTTTTTGAGGTGGTAAAAGGGATATTTAGATGTCAATGGACTTTTGGGAGGAAGAAGAATATCATTACATTTTGCGAAGCCATGCAATAGCCCTGTGGATATGCTAGCAAAATTGTAAGTAGCCACTATTTCTTTATGAACATTATGGGACTCTTGGACAACCCTCACTGTTTGCTATGGAGTAAGTGTCCACTGAGTTAATCTTGTGGACAATGCTTTTGAAGGCATGGGGTGAAATTTCATCAGCTAGAAAAAAGTGGCATTTGGAATGCCTCGTCTTCCAACCTAGTTGCCAGAAAAGGTACCTTTTCTTTCCTAAACTGTTAATTGATTAAAGTATCCATGCACCATCCTCAGATTGCAAAATGCTGGTGGCCGGTCGGCAACCCGATTGTGTTTTTGCTCGTCGATTCTCTAACAGCCTGTAATATAATATACAGGCGTAATCCCATAAACCATAACATAGCCTATTCTGCTGAGTGAACTTGTATAACGCAACATATCGATGTGGAAAAGCAGTGTTTTTAAAAACATTGCACTCCACTTTTCACGATGTTGCTGTGTATTGACCTAAACTCACAACGCCACAGCATAAACTCCACGCGTTGCTAACTAAAAGGCTTTGGAAATGAGGGCATTTTTCCTCATTAGCAAGTGAGCGTTTGCATTTTGACGCATGAGAGCATTGGCAATGCTTTTAAAAAAAACATGAGTGGCTCTTAAAAGAGCCGTTGGGTTTTGAAGTTGGGTAGACACTTCACTTGGAGCTAGTGTACTTGGTGACGGCTTTTGTTCCCTCAGACACGGCATGTTTGGCGAGCTCACCAGGCAGAAGAAGACGCACAGCGGTCTGGATCTCCCTGGAAGAGATAGTGGAGCGCTTGTTGTAGTGGGCCAGACGGGAAGCCTCCCCAGCAATGCGCTCGAAGATGTCATTCACGAAGGAGTTCATGATGCTCATCGCCTTGGAGGAAATACCGGTATCGGGGTGAACCTGCTTCAAGACCTTGTACACGTAGATAGCATAGCTCTCCTTCCTGGTCCTCTTGCGTTTCTTTCCACCTTTACCGGCGGCCTTGGAAACAGCTTTCTTTGAGCCCTTTTTCGGGGCGGACTTTGCTGGTTCTGGCATAATGCTTTGACTAAAGATCCAAACCAAAAATAAACCTATAGTCTGTGGTAGTCAGAATATATTGGCCTATGTTAATACGTCACTTGAGACTTCCACCACACAAATCGATAGTTATTTCCCTCCAACATGAAACAAACAATGATTGGTTACTTTGAAAGCGCAGAGGACGACCGGTCTACCAACCGGGTCCGCCCACACTATGTCAAGGAGTCAGCCTGCATCTTGTTTGTGATCTTGTACTTTTTAAGTAACACTTTGAAACGTGTTTGAAAAATGTAAAAAAAATAAATACCAAAACCTAGCAAAAAATAAGTTCCTTTACAAATGCAGAATATATCCATGTGCAATTACGACAATGGTTGTTTGGGCTAATTTACCCACGTTTTCATGTTACTAAAACACACAAAAATACAAGTAAGACTACGGAAAGTAGTTTTCGTACATAAAGTACGAAAAAAACTAGTATGTGTAAATTTGCAAATGGTTGTATGGTGGTAATACTTTTGGAAAGATGTCCAAAGTCTATCATGTGTTGTTCCACGCTGGTGGAATGACCTTCCAAGCGCTACCAGAACAGATACCCTCTCCACCTTTAAAAAACTCCTGAAGACCCAGCTCTTCCAAGAATATCTCCTGGGTTGAATTCTGAACACCAGGAATGCACTTCACCTCTTATGCTTAATACTGCAATTTTTATGTTAGCAATATGCACTCTTTGTTAGTTTCTTTCATTCTGTTGTAGCTTGAATGTTATCCTCCACTTTTCAAGTCGCTTTGGATAAAAGCGTCTGCTAAATGCATACATGTAATGTAAATGTAATCATAAAACACAAGAGTCGGCAAAGTTTGTCCCCAAAAGGCGTTTGTGTGACTACCGGTAGTCTATGTACTATGTAACTGGCGACGCCCCCCTCAAACCAATCAGTGTCCGTCTGTTCATGTCTCATTTTAGAATCGACTCAACACGGTTAGAACCCGGCCAAAGCAGGTATGAAAAATCGTAACAAGTACCAAATACAATTTACAGAGGGTTTTGTTGTGAAGGCCATTATAGGGGCTGAGCTTCATATTTTGAATTGTGGGCGCCAATCGAATTGTATCCAATCAGAGGGGACCTGACGTCCACAGGGGGCAGGCTAACACCGAAGACCTTAAATAACCACGTTCCAACTGTACCAAAAAACTTGACTGAAGAAGATCTAACAATGGCAAGAACCAAGCAGACGGCCCGTAAATCTACCGGTGGCAAGGCCCCGAGGAAGCAGCTGGCCACCAAGGCTGCGCGTAAAAGCGCACCAGCAACTGGCGGCGTCAAGAAGCCCCACCGTTACAGGCCTGGTACAGTGGCTCTGCGAGAGATCCGTCGTTATCAGAAGTCCACCGAGCTGCTCATCCGCAAGCTGCCCTTCCAGCGTCTAGTGAGAGAGATTGCTCAGGATTTCAAGACCGATCTGCGTTTCCAGAGCTCTGCTGTGATGGCCCTTCAGGAGGCCAGTGAGGCATACTTGGTTGGTCTGTTTGAGGACACCAACCTGTGCGCTATCCACGCCAAGAGAGTGACCATCATGCCCAAGGACATCCAGCTGGCTCGTCGCATCCGCGGAGAGCGTGCCTAAAGTCCCCACAATTACGATTCGGAATAACAAAGGCTCTTTTAAGAGCCACCACATATTCAGAAAAGCTGTGTTCCGTTCTATTTTTTTTGTATCAAACTTCCAATCAATAATTTTAAAATGCAGTTTTAGACAATGGTCAACATCAACCTGAGGTTTTTGATTAAATGTTATAAATGCCACAGCCTTTCGAAAATGGCTAAAACTGAAAGCCCGAAACACGGTTAGTTGTTTGAAACGGGACGGCCCATTAGGGGTGGACTGTGGACCCCATCTTGTCCTGCTATTTTGTCTCTAGTTCTCGCACTTTTTCTTCCTAGACAAAATAACGTAGCACACCTTGCGGACTTTGACACGCCAACAGTGATTAAATTCAGTACATTAATTTTAGAGTGTTTAAAATAACCACAGCCATGTAGCTTTTGAAATATTTGTGGCGTCCCAAGGGTGCGCGAAACGCTTAATTTTATCTAAATAGGTCTACAATCTAGTATGTTCTAATGAGGCGTTCACTAAACTTTTGCAAGTGTCAAATCCTTGCAAAAATGACAACCTAAACCTTCCCCCTAGTCATTCAGGACAGCGTTAAGTTAACAACTACATCCGTGTGAATTGAAAGTAGTAATATCCTTGTAGTTATGTTTGTTAATACAAGCTTTAGATTTCTAACGAACCATTACTAAAATAAGTCTACGTTGAGTTCTGTAGATTGGAAACGCTTTTAGGAAAACGAAGTGGGTGGCTCTTAAAAGAGCCTTTGTTGAGAAGGATAGAAGATTTACTTTGAGCTAGTGTACTTTGTGACAGCCTTGGTTCCCTCTGACACGGCGTGCTTGGCCAGCTCACCGGGTAGAAGCAGGCGCACTGCAGTCTGAATCTCCCTGGAAGAGATAGTAGAACGTTTGTTGTAGTGAGCCAAACGAGAAGCTTCACCGGCGATGCGCTCAAAGATGTCGTTGACAAACGAGTTCATTATGCCCATCGCTTTAGAAGAAATACCAGTGTCGGGATGAACCTGCTTCAAAACCTTGTACACGTAGATAGCATAACTTTCCTTCCTAGACCTCTTGCGCTTCTTGCCTCCTTTCCCTGCAGCCTTTGAGACTGCTTTCTTCGATCCTTTCTTAGGTGCTGACTTTCCTGGCTCAGGCATTGTTTCAAAAGTGTCAATTACTGCGTTTGTCAAGTATAAATTCGTCTTTGTATGGAAATATCCTCCGGCGTCTCCCCCACTCAAACTGCAAATCATTTCTCACTCGAGCAAACATCGAAACGTGGTTGGTTGGTTTGAAACCGGACGGCCCATTAGGGGGTGGACCATGGATTCCACTCTGCTGCGCAACTCATCTCAGCTCTCTAGTTCCCGCACTTTTTGTCGCCGACAAAACAACCTAGATTCTTTAACATACCAATGGCCATTTAGGATCTAGTTTCAGATTAAAGGCTCTCTTTAAATAATTATAACCACTATCTTATAATGTAATACATTTTGTTTGTGTAATGATCCTACACCTGCCCCTTGTAAGAAGTTACATCAGTGTGTCTAAATCTCTGCAAATAATTCGTTTCCAAAACTTACGATACCAAACCTAATTTTTATATGCCGCATGCTATTGTGACTATCTATAGGCCTATAGTTAGCTGAATTAAAGGTCTTCATCTTTGTAAGCATACTTGAAGTCCGCAATCAGTGGTTTCAGTAACTCCGCGTTAACAAAAGAAATGTTCTTGGACTAAAAATTACTTTGGCTGTAAAGTTGACTGCTATTACTGGATCCTTCTGACTTGGTTTGGAACGTGTTTTTGTGAGTTTTGTAAAAAGTGAAAAGTAAAACAGGCTATACATATTGTAGTCACAAAAAGTATCAAAGTTTCTAAATGTTTCACTTTAGTTCTACTTCATTTCGTCGAGAGAGGTTTAAAGTTCACGGGTAGGCGTATTTTGGTGCGCGAGCCCGTGCAATCACCCTTGAGGGAACACTAAGCACGCTAAGAGAAAGACTGTGACTGCTATGGACGTGGTGTATGCTCTGAAACGCCAGGGCCGTACTCTGTACGGATTTGGAGGTTAAAATTATTTCTTTTTTGACCTAACCCCAACGGCTCTTTTAAGAGCCACCCAAATTTTCTAAAAAAGACAAAGCCCCGTTTCAGGATTGTTTAGAAGGTTGTGCATTGGTTATTTTGTTCAGAGGGAACTATTCATTGTCGCAATAACGTGGACACAAATATCCAGAAAATGCAAAATATCAATTTACACGTTGAATAGAAAGTCATTGTGGTAAGACTTTAGAACAGGGGAGAAATGGCCTACACATAGTCCACTGGTGAATATTATCACTTGGCTTGTCTCGCAGGTACCAGGGTTCCTTCTGCCTAGCAACTGCCTAGCATGCTAACAACAACTGGCAACAGAATCAACAATTTTGTCTAGCTGAATCTGACTGCAGTGACCCAGGTTATTTGCTATTTTGTTTTCTGCCTGTTACTTTTAAATGAGTTTATGGGTAACTTCTTGGTTTTATTTAAAAAATAATAATAATTGGAAACTGGCCATGTGGTAGTGAGGTTCAGAGAGTTGTCTGGTTTGGAAAGGGCACTCTAAGCAAAGAAACATGGACATAGATTGAATCATTGATTTCAGACTGGAAATAACACAGAGCTCTCTGTGTGTGTGTGCACATGCTGAGCTCTGAGTGATCAGTGGTGGAGTGTTTTACAGTACCGTTTTACAGAGTCTGATGAAACAGGTCCTCTATGAAAGAGACGGAAAAATATCCTTGAGTCAATTAGGGGAAAATTCATTTGCAATAGTAAAAATGGTTTAAAATGGTGAGTGCAAGGATTGTGGTTATTATAACACAACAAAGTGCCTCTAGACATAGATCTACGTTCTGTACCCATAACAATAACAATAACAATTAACATAATTGTGAGTGCAGAGCTAGAATGCTATCAGTCAGAGGCTAATCCAATCCTTTTAAACTTAGACACCTCATGCAAGCAGTCAAAATCTCCCTACCGAATGTCCAGACCCTCTGTATGAAAATGATGAAATTAGAAACGATAGTAAATGCGACCAGGACCCAATGTTCCCCTACTACTGCAGTAATGACAGGCCTCATTCTGCCTGTTGAGGGAGAGAGACAGGATGAGGGTAAGGATGACTTCTAGGAAACTACAGAGCACAGATGCACGTGGATCTCACAACTGTGCTTCATTCAGAATCAAAGGACAGGAAGTGGTAGTACCTTCAACAGCTACCAGTTCAAGCAGGTGATGTATGTTCACCAATGGGATTCTGTGCCACATAGTACTAGAATGGGCTTGTCTGGTAGGTGATGTTAGCGACAGCGTAAGTCTGTCCTCCAATCAGTGTAACGTCATCTCCAGTCTTCCTGTACCAGGTGTAGTTGTGTACTGGTGTATTGGCAGCACTGCTGCACCAAAGCACCAATCATTCTTTCAGCAGAGGAAAAAACCTGCTCAGTAGTGTTCTCTGGTGGACCTACAAGCACAAACACCCACAATATAATTCAGAGAGGTTTTGTTGCTCTAATTCTTCCATGTTCGAGACCACATATTCTTGTTCAATTACATATTTTCAAAAGTTAAACACAAAGTCGCTGTCATGTCAGGAGGTTTCATGTACATCTGACATCAAGTGCAGGCATAGGACGATGTTCTTCATGCCCTTCATGCACAGGACTAGTCTGCACCCTCACTTGCAAAAGTCACAAGCTTTATATAGCTAAATGTAGACCTTCTGGCCTAGCCTTTTTGTTACACATGTAAAAGATGAGGCAGGGGCGCACAAAACACTGTATCACTGTATGCATCACAAGCAGCATCCACTATTGTCCACTTCAAGTCCAAAATAGTCTGTCTTTATTATGGTATAAAACATTTACAATCACAATTAAAGCTATAAACCTGACAAGAGATGTATGGGTTCATACAGGGCTTGACATTAATGTTTTTGCTCATTCGTTGTGAAATAATTGTAATTTTTATTTACAATGGTGTGTTCAATTTAAATTAAATAGGATCATAAAAGTGATTGTTCGGCCTTCTAAATTAAAATTTAAGTGACTTCTAAATTTAAGTGACACGTCAATTCGTAGACATTTTGGCCTTTTTGGCCATCCATAATATGTGAGCGTTTCATTTTCTTTTCTCTTCATGACAATTTAAAAGCACTCAGCAGCTCTTCAATGCCATTCGCACAGTTTCTGTCACTAGGACAGCAGTGTATGGCTAGTAATTTACATTTTTAGTTGTAAACCAGAGTCTTTACAGAATAATTCAATGGACCTGTTCATCTTAAGGTAGGGTAACCAGATAACCCAGATTTCCAGAGACAGTCCCTAATTTTTTTTTAAATAGAGTGGCATTTGCTCAGTGTCTGGATTTTTTTATAAATACAGAGAGCATTTCAGCTGCACCTAAAAAGAGATATGGAGAGACTGAGCCAGCCAGCCATTTCAAACAAGCCCTCTGTCTGTTTTTGTGTCCCCCACTTGTTGCTCCCACATAAGATGTTCATGTGTTCTTTCCCAATTTCTTGAACCCGAAAATGCTGAGTAGACTAGACTTTTATCTCTGAAATGTCTTTAGTAGGCCTAGAGGATGAAATTTTATTTGCTACTTGCCACACTATGGGATTTTGCATAATTTGGAAAGGAAGTGAATTTCCCATTGATGTGAATGATCTCTGGTGGATTTTGGAGGAAAATGTACACAACTAGAATTTGGTCTAAAATATGAAGGGGAAACTGATTTCATTATACATCCCATGTATTTGGGATGCATGCAACACATGCACCCTCAGGAAGTGATACATGTCAATGAGGCATGCCCCACCCTCCTTATTAAAATAAAGCCCATAATTTTGGTGTTATGCTGTTTTTAATGCCATTTAGGCCAGTGGCATTTAGGGGAAACAGACACACTTAATATTTTCTGCTAGCTTGGACCACCAGGATTAGATAGATTAGGACAGATGAGTTTAGACAATTCTACATTTCTGGTCTACTATGTTGCCCGATGTAGCTTCCTATGGGCTAAATGGAAAAAAACAGAGGAAAGCTTTTTGCCAGTGCCCTGTGTCTGCCTGAATGCACAGTCTGCGTGTGTGAGTGTGCCACAATGAGGATTAGGTTTTCAACCAATTGCAGCCGAACATTTCGAATATCCCGCCCTCAATTTAGATTCTATGCTCTGACCATTGCACAACATTCACGTCTGTCTTCAAAAGGGGCGTGGTCCTAGACATCACCCACTCACTCGTAGCAAATTTACTACATTCCGGAAAGGAACGCTTCAGTTTGCACTGGCAACATGGACATGGGTGAAGCAGGACCACAGACATATCTCTATGGTTGGTAATTATGAACTGACATGCATTAGTAATTTTTTGTCGAAGATTCATTCAATATAATGTAGTATAGTATCATCCCTGTTGTATGAGTTTCTCGAAGGAAAGCCAACTGCTTATTGAGGTACTGGCCGCTATTCATAAGATGCATTGCATGAGCAAATAGAAAACGACTAGCGTATTATGCCAAAAACAACCGTGAAATTAAGCAAGACAATAAGTTAGTCTTAGGTTGAATAGATATGGTTTGTGATATTGGCGCAGCTGCTAATTTTCGTGAGTAAAGTATGGAATCTAGTCAACTAGCCAGTTAGGCTAACATCACATTACAGTGGGTCATTTTATAGAATCGGCAGACGTTTGTTGTGGAATCGGTTGCCATTTACTTAAGTTGCTTAAGTTTCCTAATATAATATATTATATATTATGTCATAACCGCACTGATGCCAAAATGTAGCGGACAGTGCTTCTCATGTCAAGCGTCATCGGTTGCCATACACGTGTTTTAGGCCTACACGTTTTAGCTAAAATAAAGTTAGCATACTAGCTAGCGCTACCACCTCGTTGCGTTGTGTTAACATTATTTGAAAGCCTATCAACTTGACTTTTGTTTGTCAGAGGATTATTGAACTAGACGATTACGAGTTGGTGTACTGTAACGCTGACAAAGATCACAAATACGACAAATGAAAAGTTGTGTTTCACATGGTAGCTATCCAGCGTGGTCCAGAATTTACGAGAAAAAATGGTTATGGACTTGCAGTGTCGGAGTCTGTTTTAATGTGAACAGAATATTCGCGAACTGTTTATGTATGTGCAAGTAGTAAAGTTTGCAATTAAATGTGACCTGGATCAGATGAAATAGACCAAACCAGATGTTTCAGAAATGCTGTAGCTAGCGTTAGGCTAACGTTCGCCATCTCAATTAGACATATACTACTCCCGTTTATGAACAAGCCGACAATGTCGATAATATTCTTAACTTGGATGTTAATTGTTTTCGAAGGTGTCTCATATGGCATTGCACTTGAATGGCATGAAACGTTCAAGGACGTTATTTCTTTCGTCCTCGTCTCTACTCCAACGTCAAGTTCAGGCATGTCTCGTACCACGTGGGTAATTTAGAAGTCGGCCACAAGTCCTCTATGCCCCCTTTACCTTAGGTGACTCCCTTTGCTATTCAGCGGGTTTCGAAATTGTGGCGTGGTCCTCATCAAATGACTTGTGTAAATTCAGTAAATAAAGCACATTTGAATTTGAAATGTCTTAACTGGATTTCTTTCCGCCTCTTATTAGGATGCGAACTCACATCTGGAAAAGATGTGAAGTTCAATCCAGAGGACGATGATGTGGAGCACCAGTTGTCCATTAGAATGGTATGTGCAATATGTATATGCAAACACGTGGTAACAATATTTGAAGATGATATTAAACTGACATTAAAAATACTACTTCACATAGTCTAAAATAAAATACATACAGCTATATTTTGCTAACAATTTACCCAGTCTGCGTTTTCAAGACGTTTTATTTATTTATTTTTTTCTGCCTTTTCAGGTGTGCGTCGACCCAAGCACAAAAGATGACCTGCATCTTGTTGAGGTGGAGGGGCAAGGCCCAGAGGGAAACAAGGTCAAAGCTGTACTGGCAGCCCTTAAGCCATCAACCACGCCCAGCGTAAGTACTTTGGATACCTTCCCGCGTAGCTGTGGTGTTCGATGCAATAACGTTAACTGACCCTTTGCTAAACCTGGTCGCAGATTTGTACGTGTCTTATTGTTCCCATATTTACCTAGGTATGCGTAGGTGGTTTTGAAATTTCACCCCCAGTTGTGTTCCGGTTGAAGTCGGGGACCGGTCCTGTGCACATCAGTGGACAGCACTTAGTCTGTAAGTACCTGTTCTGCCTAAATGCATCAGGAATGTGTTTCATTTGATTAATTAATTGACTGACATCGGATTCACTTTATGAAGGACTTTCTTTTTCTGCTGCAGTTTCACTCTAGTTTTTCACTATTACTGTGCGTTCACCACAAGAGCTACTAAAGCTGTAAAATTGCTTTTGTCGCTCACAAAAATAGGTGCTAAATAATGTGTTCACTCTAATCGCTCATGACATTTACAGCCAAAACGCGTCATAGCTAATGTGCATCAAGTTAAGCAATTTTCTCTTAAGCGCTCTAATCGTCAAAGTTTTGATGCTTGTTGCTTTTGTTGCTCTTGTCCATACAGAGCGAGTTACTTCCAGCAATCTCCCCTCCCCAACTTTAGTCGCTCTTGGTGTGAACACACGGTTAAAAATGGTCTTGAGAGGTTTGACACATTCCTGTACTGATGCATCCCGCCCCCCACCCTTCCGTCTCTTTCTTATTTCTTGTCAGCAGTGATGCCAGGTTTTGATGAAGAAGAAATGGAGGAGGAAGAAGAGGAGGAAGCGCTCAACCCTCTGAAGAGATCGGCACCTGCTGGAATGAGACCTCTGGTAGGTAGATGATCTGAAATGGTTTCATGGCATAATGGGAGATGCAAAGCTTATCGCAGATATGCTGCAGACAACTTGTAGGAATTTGAAGAGTGGAGATTGATAACTTGGTGTTTTTACTTCTTGACAGAAAAAGATGAAGATGGAAGAGGAGGATGATGACGATGATGATGATGAGTGAGTTTAGGCACCATTGTGTACAAGCAAAGCCAAAACACAGTTAAATTTGTCATAAATATACCTTTCCACAGGAAAATTGTGACCAAAAGTGATTTAATAGAAAAGTTAAGTCAGTTTGTGAGGCAGGGACTTGATTGAATATGTTCTGCCTGCTGTGGTTGTGCTTGTAATGATCAATACATGTTCATATTCAACAGAAATGTCTGCAGAGGTGTCAAGTAATGAAATACAAATACTTTGTTATCTTACTTAAGTAGAAATTTTGTTCATCTATACTTTACTGGAAGGAAATATTATTTTTCAGCCAACTTTTTACTTCTAGTCCTTACAATTTCACGCAATTATCTTTTTTGTTTTCTACTCCTAACATTTAAAAAATAGCCTTGTTACTTCTATTTCATTTTGACTTGTTTTCATTCGGGCTTGCATTAAAAAAAAAAACCTATCTAGATAAATCGCGCCTTTCAGATAGTGAATTTGATTGCGTCCACATTACGGTCCATGGTAACCACAAAGAGCCGTGGCTGGAACAAGGATGGGAGAGTTAATCAGCAGGATCGAATGTAAATATCAAGAACATGTAACCCCACTCTTTTATATGCGAGGAAAATTGGTGTAGACCTTTTCAAGTTTATACATAGCCTACAATTTGCATATAGGTGGATTTATCAGTATTTATTGTGATCTGTTGACGCTAGAGGGCCCGAGCAACAGAGGTGCAAATGTGGTGGAGGTGTGAAACTTTTTTTCCATCTTTTTTCCTTTTATAAATCATAAATTTTCATAGAGCTCTCTTGGTAACACTAGTTAATATTTAAGTGCAGTGTACAACGTAGCCATACTTCAGCTCTAGTGAAACTACGCACAAACTTCCTCAGACTGTATCCAAGTATGTGCACAATTTATCACAGTAGATTTAGTAAAACACTGATTTCCGATCCTAAACGCCCAGCGTTGTTTTGTTTTGGTCTGAATCGACCGGCGCAAAATTATGCACGGTAATATTAAGCCATAGCTGAGACTGCTGACTAAATGGCTCCGCAGAATGGCTAACTGCTGTGGAATCCACTATAAACTGAATGTTACACTTTTAACATTACAGATTGTCTGATGTCACATATGTCCTTTAATCCCTGCCATGGGACAAGACGAACCTACTTTGTCAGTTGTCCTCAGGATTTTAACGTGTATCCAAGCCTTGATCCAAAGTGAAGTCTATGTTCTAGTTTTCTAAAACGGTCAGTGATGTCATATTGTTCAGTGAAATCAGTCATATCTTGCCTATATGAAATTCTTGTCGAGAACAGTGGCAGTCTGCATCATCCACTCGCATTTATGTGTTGTGGTGTAATAGTAGCTCTTTTTTTTTGTCTTAATTAGCCATTCTCCTGTCTTGCCCCAACATTGACATTACACATAGTTCCTATTTAAAAGATGGGCAAAGGGTAGCACTTTGCCTTATACTTGTGTTGCAATGGAGGCTACTTCTGATAACTCATTGTTAATTGAAAGGAATGGTAGTAAAGAAAAAAAGATTTTGCACTGTGTTCTGCTCTATTTTAGAGGATTTCTTCCCGAGAGCTTGTATTAGTGCACTATAGGCCCTAGTTGCGTGGCCTAATCTATTGTCCTTAATGACATTTTTTCCCTCTTACAGTACTTTTACTTTTATACTTTTATGTAGTTTTGAAAACAGTACTTTTGCACTCTTAAGAAAAAAGCTTGAGTTGGGGAAAACCTAACCTTCTACCTAAGTAATAGATGTAAATGCCTTAGACTCCTCTGAATTTATTCATTAATAATGTCACATATTTTCAGATGCATTGTTTTAAGCAATGATGGGTGTGAATGTGACTGATATAGATTGATGCTGACATCAAGATGGACAGTATGTGCTTGTATTGACTTAGTATGTGTACTTGTCAGGGATGATGATGAAGACGACGAAGATGATGACGATGAAGATGATGATGACGACGATGAGGAGGAGGAAGAAGAGTCTCCTGTGAGGGTATGGCACCTTTTATTTATTTATTTATTTATGTTATTTCTCCCCTCTTCCCCCACTGGCAAACTGTAAATTCCTGTCATAATTGGTTGATTGCCACAAACGGGCCCTGCCTTAAATATTAGTAAAACTGTTTGTACATTTGGTTGTTTCAGCCAAAGAAGGCACCGTCCAAACCACAAACGCCTGTAGCACAGAATGGCAAGTCCCACAAGCCCGCCACACCAGGCAAGCAGGTGAGAACTTGGCATTGCTTTTGAGCCTCTGTGCTTTTCTCACATTCTTGATTCAGGAGCTGCTGAATCAAAATTTTCGTCACACCTGTCTGTACTGCAATGTCAAAGACGATTCATATATAATTTGTCTAATAGTTAGTTTCTCCCCCCCCAATCTTTAGCAGCAGAAGACCCCAGACAACAAGAATAAGAAGCCGCAGACGCCCAAAACACCCCAGACACCACGCGCTCCCCCAACAGTGGACGAAATGAAGGCCAAGATGATGGCGTCCGTGCAGAAGGTTTGTGCGGATGCTGTCATTGGGGGTCAGGCAGTTGTGGGATTTGAGAGTCAATTTGTATTAATTGTGTTTTTAGTTTGTTTTTTGAAAACCATGTCTTCAGGCACCAGTGTTAATAAACCACACAGTATCTGATTGCAACATACTGCTTTTTCTGATCAGCTACGATGAAGCAAACAAGGACAAAACTTGGCTGTCCTGCATTACACCACAGCTCAATGATTAGGTTGCTAATGAACTGTGTATTGCACCATATATGAGCAGTCTAAACACCAGACTACATTTTAATCCTATTAGATTCCACAGCTTCCACAGGCATTTCCGGGCCATGTAGCTCTAAGTACCCTCCCTGAATCGTCTTGGGCTTCTGTGATTTGAATGGTTCTGAGAAATGGTTAATTGGATGTAAGGTTGGGAAACTAGGACCAACTAGAATCAATAATGTGGTAAAATTTTGTATTTGAAACCGATTTTTAAGTATTTTGTCTACTAATCAGTGCCAACAGACCCTTCTCTAGACGTTTGTGGATCAAGATTGGTATTTTGGATAAGACCAGTATAGGGGTAAAAAATATATTTTGTCTGAACCTCTGACTGCTCACATTTTTTTCATCAAAACATTTTTTCTCTTCCTGCAGGGTGTTTCGCTTCCCAAACTCCAGCCTAAGTTTGAGAACTACATGAAGAACACCTTCAAAGTGACTGACACCAAGGTATTTGTCAACCTTTTTTATGTGTTATGCGTGATGACGGCTTTGTAATTAGTGTGTCTCTAATAGGCCCTTACTAAAATCCCCTTCACACAAGTGCAAAGAATAGTCACTACTATCTGTAGTAAATCGTACTGCTGCTCTTGAGTTCAACGTCACACAAATCTTTCTAGATGGTCTAGACCTTTTGTTGGGGGGGGTCTGTCCATTATTGCCCACAAGTTTACTAACGAAAGTTGACTTGGTAAAAGCTTTCTGTGATTAAACAATAATATGAAGTTACTCATTATGGAAAAGAAAGCTTACGGTACTGTGCTCCTCTGACAAAGAGCTTTCCCACACATTCACTCACACTAAATGCATTTTGGGGTTAGGATTAGTAGAAGCGGTACAAATTGGTAACTTGCCACCATGACTGAAGATGATTGTTTTTATGTATACTGTATGTATATGTGTATGTAAAATGTCATCCATGTTCTTCCACTGTCCTCTAGACCATCGCTGACCTGTGGAAGTGGAGGCAAACAGTGGATGAAAGCAAGTGATCAGCAGTACTCATCTCAGTTGTTATTCGGTTGTCACTTCTTTTGATAAATTATTACCATTTTCCCCTCAGCCCCATTTTGTTTAATAGTTTAGTTAGTTTGAGTCTTGATTACGTATTCTTGCAACCACTATTGTCGGTCTGCCTTGAAACGAGAACCGTCTACATTTCCTGTCGGATTTGACCTTTTGATCCTGCCAAGCCTTATTTGCTAGGGAACTGACCTGCAAGAGGAGGAGGGGGAGATTGTAGTCCAGTACTTTTATATTGTTACTTTTGAAAAAACAATTGTGTGAATGGACCTCAGGTTTATCAATGCTTGTTTAGTGAAAGGAAGGTCTCTCTTAAGTATTCCAGTGATTTTTATTTTATTTTTTTGCTTACGTTTTGAAGTTCAGAGCCTTTATTTCTCCCCTTTGTCATGTTTGTTTGGTTAATTATGTTTCTGTGAGATCTGGTCCATGTTGGCTGAATGAGGTTTTTATATGTGCCCTGTTGGGTACTGAGGCCCTTTTTCAGGGTTGTGTGGGGATTTGGGGAGGGAGATGAATAAATAATTACACAGAATCTGAGTTTTTACTTTACTTAACAGATTGGTAAATATATATTTCTGTGTTTTATTACCAGGTTTATTGGTGTGAGAGAACACAAGAAAGCATAGTGAAATTCTTTGTAAAAGTTTTCACTCTGAGACACCATCAAATTTCATAATTTCCATATTCACATCATAAAAATATGCAATTTATTAGCGTTGAGGTGTGACAAAGTTCACTTTGTATATTATTGCCCTGTTACATTCATCTAAAATGTCTTGTATATAGGTACATTGTAGGGCTATTGTAAAAATGTACCGTGAACCACAGATATCTTAATCATCTCAGAGCTGATTTTGACAGTAGGTTAGGCCTACCCCTTCACCACAGACAAAGATAGTTCATCAACCGTCTGCCACATGCCAGAGACATTTCTTTGCCACAGGTTGACAAGGGTTCTCAAACTTTATTGGACAGGTACCCTTCATGGATCAGAATTTTTTTCAAGGATTCCTCAATTGCAACACCATAAACTGTTGTTTAACTGTTTAACCATAAGCTTTGTAGCTATTTGTTCCCAATGCATTTGAACTCTTATTCTTCAAACATATTTTGCTAATACCACAACAGTTTTGCTAAACATGACAATATGCAGAAGCAGTTTTAAAAGGATTGTTTTATTTGTCAAATGTAGGCCTACTATTTAAATATAGTGCTTGTTTAATTCATTTTGTTTGCATTTAACGTTAATGCCTCAATCTGTTGTGACAGATTGATGTAATTTATCATGTAATGTTATGCTTGTAGGAGTAATGAGCACAATGGATTTTTTTTTTTTGTGGGGGTACTCAATATAATGTTACAAATGAATGCCTAATATTTCTGAGTGAAAGCCTACATAAATATGTATAATACAAGAAGTCAGGGCACTCCGTAGCCCCGCGTTAAACGCCCCATACACCCCTGCTGGTTTTCTCCTCATAAAACAAGGATGTTTTATAGCGAATGTTTTTTACGGACCCCTTGGCAACATACTTCGAACCTCGAGTCCTACTTTAAGAACCAATGGATTAGAGCATTGTGACGCAACGCTGTCAAGATCAGGCCATAATTGCATGTTTTCGATATTAAGTGCTTTGTCAACGTCAGATGAAACTTGTCGTTGATTGAGCACGGCGACAAAGGCAACAGCTCCTCGTGATGAGTCCAAGTACTTTTACTTAAGCTCTTGTCCTTTCGATTTCGTAATGTCGGAAGGAAACGATGTAATTTAAGGCTATTATTTTGACGTGTGGCTTGAGAAGCTGCTCTCAGCCCTAAAATCGTAAATTGGACGGAATCAATAGGCCTAATCGGTACTGATCATTTTTGAGAGATATATAGTCTATAGCCTCCGTTTATTTCCCTGTAGGTTAGGCCTACTTGGCAAGGCTTATTTTTGCCTGCATAAAATTCAGAGGTGGCCTAAACATGGAAGTTTAAGCTTTAACCTGTAATTGTGACAAACAGTTGTCATGACAAAATGACATCATTAAACCGGTTGTTGTAGCTACACAAATGCAGGTTATCATATTAACATGTTGGTGATGGGCATGTTGTCTACTGCTACCTGTCATGATCATAGATAAATGCCATCGCAACAAAATTATATAATCATTGTTGCCGTAGTGCGCCACTCTGAAAAATACCGCTGTTACCAAATGCACTAACTGTCATGAAAATATAACATCATATTGAGCCAGTCCTCATGTCACACATTTGATACATTTGCCTTAGACAAAGAAGAAATCTGCTGAATCAACAGCTGAATGTATTTCCACAATGCAGACCCCAAAGATTGCTGCAGGTTAGTCTATGCAGAAGACAGAAAAAATAATGGCAATATATTTTTTGTTTAACGTCACAAAATCGGAGCTATAAGTTCCTTGGTGTACCAGTGAAAAGTTTTACACTGGCATCTCAGATTATATTTAAACTGTAACACCCCCCCCCCCCCCTCCAAGATCTGGACCATACAAAACTGCCCCCCATGATGCATCACCTTGTGGAAAACATGACTGAGGAGTAAGAAATAATCTCCTCCTATGATAATAATGATAATAATAATGGTTTGATAGTTCCAGATATGTTCCAGTTTTCTGAAATTCATTATATTGAATTTTTCAGACATTGGAGAATAGTCCGTAAGGCTCTGTGTGTTCCTGTGAGTTTAGTTCCATCCAAACATTATCATTTGCATTTCTATCAATTAGCTTGCATACAAAGTGTAGAGAATACAAATTCTATTGAATTCTTCTTCATCTGATTCTGTTCTCAGAGGACCAAAGTAGAAGTTGGCCATCTTTGTGCAGACATAGTAGTAAAAGTGGTCCAGATGACTCACTGTTACCTGCTGCCAGCCCTCCTTGAAGTTCTTGGTGTTCCTACTGCACATGTGCTCACATGTGGACCTAAAAGGTGATTACTGGATTTGCCTTTTGATTTTTACAAAACATAAAATTTTAATCTTTATTACACTAATGAAGAGGACAATGCAAACCTAAAGTAGCTCTTTCTGACTGCATCTCGCACCCAGATAGCATCTTTATTCCTGTCCATTAGCCACTCTAACAATGTGTAGTTCCCAGATTCTGACCATAAACTGTAAGATAGGAATCTACATGTAGTGCTTTTGCCTTGGAACAGGGCAAAGAATACTGCAAAGCCATTTCTGGAACAAGGAACCCATGATGCTACAAATGTAATGCTTTTGGCAGCAGCCAAGAAAGAGTTAGATAAGATTGTGCTTGAGTCTGTCAGAATTGTCAGTGGTTTGGAGTCAGACGTGCCTATTTTTGTGGAGAAACCCAGACTGTCTGATTCTGTTAAAGCCTCAAGCCTCTCCGGTGCCATTCCTTTGCTGAACCACCTGACCAATTCTGAATTTCAACAAAGGGCAGCCAAACAAGTGAGCGAGATTTTGCTAAAAAACCTGGAGAATGAGTCTTGCCCTGAATCACCAACTGGGATATCGCCTGAGGATGATGAGCCGTTGAACACAGAAGTGGAAAGTCTGACAGACCTCAGCCATCTTCATGACTTTTATCCATCAGACCCTCTATCAGAATCAGTGGCGGAAAATCTAGTTGGTGAGGTTTTTGATTTCATGAATGAGAGAGTCTCAGACCAAGACGTTCATTCGGCAGAATTCAACATCGTGGGTCATGTTTTTGAGGAGGTTAAGGGTGCTGTTGAGTCAGCACTCACCATCAGAGCTGTTTCGCTGAATAGAGTCTATGCAGCATCTGAAAGGCTGTTCAGTGCCATGAAGAGTGCTGTGGGGAAATTGTCCACTTCCTCTTCCAGTAAAAAGGACGTGACTATGGCAGATGCCAGGAATCTCATTGGCCAGGTGATTGTATCCATGCAACATGAGCTTCCACACCTTAAGACCACAGAGGATTTAGAGCAAGGACTGCTGGTTCATAGGATTCTTGGTGCTTTGTTGAAAGAGGTCCAAAGAGGTCCAAGCCCTCGACTGCCGTCGCCACACTCGTCAAGGTCAGGTGACTCACAGAGAGATGATGACAACAACAAAGTTTGTCCTGAAGTGACTACTGAAGGGATTCCCCTTCCTCTTGCGTGTCCCAGTGGTGGTTGGTCTCCAGTGAGTGCAAATGAAACAATCTCTCGCGTGGTGGACACCATCCTTGAATGGGAGAAAAGTGTTCCCACCACTAGAAGATATGAGCAAATGATCCCTGACACAAAGATTGAGCAGTACTCCCATGGCATAGTCTGTGAAATACAGAAGATCCTTAAAAGCCATCCAGGTCTTCAGACAGTGTATGTGCCAGTAGGGAAGAGCCTCTCGGACTCCATCTTGCTCAGGTTGCAACCCAGAGCTGGGGAGAAGAACGAACTTCCATCTGGGCTTGTTTATGACTATATTGAGGAGGCTGTGAAGCGACTTGTGCTGTCCACTTTGTTCCCCTCAGCTTCCAACAGGCAACCAGCACAGGGTCAGCTAGAGGCTTCAAAGGCTTTGTCTGGAGAGCTCCGAAACACCGTTGATAAATTCACAAATGTGATTACCCAAGAAGTCATGATGACCCTCTCCACACAGCTGGAGGAAAACATGGCTTCACATGATAATGTTGAAAACATTAAGGAATTGGTCAGGGAGAATCAGAAACTCTCAGTGTCATCCCTATCATCAATTAGCTCTGTAGGTCTTAAAATTTTACACTGCAATACTGTCTATACATTAAAGCATACACTGTACCCAACTAAATGGTATATCTATCATACTATATAACTGTATGTTCTTCAGAAGTCAGGTGCTTCAAAGGCTCGGGCAATTGAAACATTGCCTCAGCTAAGTGTGGCTCCTGTGACTGTCCAACCACTGGACGCATCACAAGCAACCACAGAGTGTTGTTGCTTTAGGATCCTGAAGCTTCATCAGAAAATAATGAAACGTGCCAAGGTTGGGTCTTGCAACCACATTAGTTCAGAGAGCAGCGATGTATCAGGTAATAAAAACAACTTGGAATTCAGAGTATAGACAAACACACAGGCTTTCGTTTTTTCATGGTAACACTTTTAAAACGTCTTCACCACCTTTCCTTCAGGCTGTGCAGCATCCTCATCTAAAGCTCAGCTGAATGAGGCAACTGCTGAGCTGCCTCCTTCAGGAGGTCTACCTGAACAGGAGGAGACTGGATCTGGGCTTGCCGACATGTCCTTTTGGGAGCTCTGTGAATCTACTACTCACACTTAGCTGTTTACTACACAGCTAAATGGACCTTTGGATCACCAGATAGTTTTCCAACCAAATCTGACTATTTTCATTTCAACTGTTTTCAATTTGAATACTTCAAATTTCATTAAACTTCTCATTCTATGCATATTGGTGTAAATTTGCCATTTTGGGCAGCACAATGACTTTGCCCACCCAGTAGTGTCAAATATTAATGACGAATATAATATTTGTTTAGTGAAAATTACATTAATTGACTGATTTACTTTTTTAGGATATTAACAGGGAGTTCCGGCATGATTCAACATAGATGGTTTTAGAGGGCTTGACACTTTCATTCAGAACAAAAATGACGAAAGGCTGTTTTTAAAAATATTTTAAAAGACCTTCAGATCACCTTCATTGTTTCTGAATGTTCAGCATGATTGGATGGCCCATTACATAGGCCAAAACATTGTGCCCTTGAATGACTGATTTTTGTTGTTGTTGTCTTTTTTTCATCAGAGGATTTAGCTAATTCACTCTGATCAGAATGTGAGCCTACGTGAAAAACCAGGCACACCGCTAGCAAATTTTAATTTGCTCTGCAGGTCTATCTGGCTACAAGACCATAAAAGATTTCAAATTTGCCAAAACATCCTAGGCCTACTCAACCACTTATCCAGCATGCATTGTTTTCCGAACTTAGTTTATCCAGACTCACGCTGGGTGACGTACAGTACACAGGAAATTGTCAAATTAGTAATTGGCTCTATACTGTTATAAATAGTTGTAGTGGTAGGAGCAAACACTGGCAATCTCTGTGAAAACTTTGACATGGATAACATGCTGTCGCCTCACACACACACGCCTAATAACCCATCGCTTTTCGCCTTTTGTCCTTCATTGTTTATTGATCAGTATTGAAAACATTACATTATGTATGATAACTAGTGTGCCAGGTGTAAAAGATCAGCTAATGCAAGTGTATGCCCCCCCCCCCCCCCTATAATCTCCTCTGAAAGATATAGTATAACCTGTGATTGACAGCTCTGATTGAATATTATCCAGTTTATGACTCAGGGATTGAGTAGTAAAAACATGCACTAATTTTTACATCATGTAAATTTCAGACTTTTTTTTGTCCCATACAGGTGTATATTGCACAGTGCTTAATGATTGATGATATCCAGTGCACAATGTGAATGAATGGACGTTCAGCTTTCAGTTTCCAACTCAAGTGGAAGCTCAGAGAGCATTGGGGAATGCATGATCAGTACAGTGGCATTCAGTAGCACTGCACTGTTAACTGTTTAGTAGCATGTTCAGTACAGTTTATCAACTTGGTCCACTTAGTTGGTAAGATATAAATCTGTAACATGCTTTGTGTTAAGCCCGGCACTTTACAAGGATGCAAAGCAGTTTTCTAAACTCTTGACACAGAGACAACGCTTCAGACACTCTATTTAGAGTTCCTTGATCTCTTGGTTACAGATTCTGTGATTTGTTTCTCAGATTCTGGGCTTTGATTTTCAATAGGCTAAATTGACACCATAGATCATGCTCACTGGATGAATGTTACATGCATGGTGTTCCTCTCTCACCTCGGTCTGTGCACAGGTGGTGATGGTGAATCTCTGCAACATTTGAAGAGTTAATCAGCAGCTTCATGCTGTTCATGCGATGGCCAGCTTCATGCTGACGAGAGCAAAGCGCATTCCTAAACAGTTCCTGGGGCCGAGTCCAAACGACATGTAGGCATACAGGTCAATCCCCTCCTTGTTCTCCTTACTGAACCTAAAGGATGAGAGAAAGGAAACATCAACCCATTTGAATTACAAAATGATACAACTAGAATGGATTTTCCCCCCGTCCTCCATCTATCTGTTTTTGTCTCTCATGTACCTCTCTGGTTTGACAATGGCTCCCTTGGGGATGATGACACCACCAATGTCTATGGTCTTCTTGCAGACTCTATCAATTCGAGCGGCAGGAGGGTACAGGCGGAGTGTCTCATTTATGACGCAGTCTAGATATTCCATCTGCATCAGGGCATCATACTGGACTTCAGCCTGGAGAGAGTAAAGGAGGTGTTCTCCTCAATAAACCAAAAATGTTTCAGCTGGTTTTGAGTGCATCCTATAACTGCTGCTTAACTCTCTTAACTAACATAATAGCTCAAATACATGAAACTTCCATGACTATTTTATTATTTGAACTAAATAACTGTCTTTGTTTACCAAACAGTTGCTATATTTAATATATTTTGAGACAAAATTTCATGGCCGTTCAGTCCTGGGTGAAAGATGGAGATGGAGAAAGAACACACAGTGCATGCTTATTTTTTTCCAGTACATTTTATACTTTAGAATACTTTGCACATACTTACACTGTCTTTTCCAGACGTGATAGCGCAGTGAACATTTAAATATTTCTCACACTCCTAGCACGGCATCACCTCTGTCCTTTTCCAACTCAGGAATTTTTACAACTTAAAACGGAGACAGTGTTGATGTTACCTTTGTATGTTTCATGTCCCATACTACCATCAACTTTCTTTGGAGACTGAGTCTATCATCAGCTGTAAGAAGTCCACTCATTTCTGCAACCACCAAAATATATACAAAATACATGAGGCCTACATTGAAATGCAGCTCTGGCATTATTGCAGCTGTCACCTGTAATCAGCTTAATAATTATTCAACATAATTAGTTGTTAAACAACAAAAACTATACGTATCACAGAATTAAAGTTAACACTAGCCATTTTTTTTCTTAACATGAGATTTGAAATAAAAAAAAGTTTGACATACATTTTTTAATTTTACAGAGTGGTGTGTTTCTAAAGACAATGTAAATGTTGAATTTTTAGAGGAACTATCAAATGCTTTCTGCTTTACGAAATAGGCACATATATTTACTCACATATACACTTATTCACACTTAAATATAATATATTTATTTGTAAGTCATCAGGTTCCCCATATCAGGGCTCATTCCTCACTAACCATATCAAAGCTGCCTGTTTCTCAGCCCTGATGGTTTGCAGGGCAGAGAAAAAAAATTCTGTCACACAGAGAGGGATGTAAGTAAACCCTATTTTCTCCAGGATGGGAGCCTGAAGGGAAAGAAAGCTGTATAAAAAGATAGAATTATCTAGACAATAGGCTATATGATCAAAGCAGCAAAATACAGAAAAGTCAGTAAATGCACACAAAGAACACATACTTTTTTACTCTTTCTCTTACAGTAGTAATAGGCTACATCCTTTTTGTATTTCTAGTAATTATTTGAATCCAGAAACCATCACACTGGATTTGTACAATTATTACCTGCAATCAAGAAGTGTGGACTTAAGAAGTCGGTCTTGACCAATTTCTTGATGTGGGCAACAAAGGGATTTTTAGGGTTGCTGAAGGAGTCGATGTCCATGCTGAAAGATGTGCTGGTCACCATATCCATACTGTAAGCCCCAAATGCCTGGATGTCAAGAGAAAACATGCAATATAACATGCTAAACTGTTAATGATCTCAGCCCACCCCATAATGGCCCTGTGTGTGCTCACTCTTTAGTGTTTGATGGCCTGCCCTGGTCTGCATCCTTCTTCATGCTGTTCACCAGGTTGCGTGAGTGAGACTTCATGATCCCAAACATCTGATGCAGAGGAAACAGAAGAAAGTAGTATGTAGGCTATTATATCGTCTCACATAAGGTATATCCAAAGATTTTACTGTATAATCATCAATCAGACTTGTATATCAAGAAATTATTGAATATTACAATTATACCTTTTTATAATTTTATGAAATATCTATTTGGTATTGGTGCAATTAATGCATGTTATATTTCTCCAAAACATACAGTAAATACATTGTGTGCTGGGTGTTATGTTATTGGGGAAAATATTCATGATAGCAATTCATTTCAAGAGTATTTATGCAATGTCTAATTAGTGCATAGCACTGTTTAAATAATAACAATAATAATAATAAAAAAAAAGCGGGGGAGAATTGAAGTAAGCACCTCCTTCAGGAGTCCACTGGTGAACGTTGGAGAGAGCAGGGTAGGGATCCTTCTCCAGTCATCATCCTTCGCGTTAAACACTGTATCATGTAGGGGCCCATCAAGACCAAAAGTCTGGATTGCAGAACACAGTCAAACACTTGTGCTGTGTTGGTCCATCCAATTTCACAACCATCTATTGATCCACTATAAATCTTCTACCGAGTCTTGTGTAAGATGCTACTTTATTTTACTGATTTTATTTTAAATGTTAAATATCAGCTGACTGCTCTGGACTGGCATTTGGCACATTTACTATTTTTTTGTGTCTTCACACAGAAAAAAAAAATGTTGCTGAGCGCATGGGCAAGTCGTATGTGGACATGTGACAAGAGGCTACTGTACCCGTCTGTTGGTGAAATATGAGTGGCATTCTTTGACAAGGACATTTTTGATCAATTCTGTGTCCATAATGCTAAGCAAAAAATCTAAAGGGAAAAAAGAACCAGAATAACAGCGATCATCTTGACGCCTTTTGGTTTGTCAACAAGTAATGTTGCTCAGTTTAAATTCATTGTGAAGGATGTTGGTTGGATATTGCCAGTTTTATGTTGAGTCTTGTCTTAAGTTCTGACTTCTGTTTCTCTGTGACCTAGGTTACTGTTATGTGCTGTAAATTTATACCTGGCCCTTCTCCACCAACGGCCCACCGCTGTGGCCAGCTCTTCCTCTCACCTTGGGCCTTCTTTTTTGTTATACCTTTTCTTGTCACACCTCTCCAAAAAGAGTAGCTCAAGCATACCCTAGTCCATACCTTATTATCTCCTGGTCACACCATAACCTTGAAGTACACCTGACAATATCACTTCCTTGTAAAGAAATGCCACTTTCTCTTGATCAGTCAGAGGCTTCCATTGCTGGCCATAGAGGGTGCAATAAACTCAGTCTCCCATTGCTGGCCAGCACAACACATAGAGGCATAACACATAGAGGGTGCAATAAACTCCTAAATCAGTCTCCCATTGCTGGCCAGCACAACACATAGAGGGTGCAATAAACTCCTAAATCAGTCATGTCTCTCCTGTTCACTCCCAAAAATTGCTGTTGTTGCAGCTATTCTATCAATTGCTAATGGACTGACTTATAAATCTGACTCACGATGCAGGGACCATTAGCTACTAGCCTGTACAATATTACCAAAGAGTGCCATATAGATAGAGGGGATGGAGACTATTTCAATCCTTAAAGTCACTTTAGCTTCTCCACACTGTATGCTGTATATGTTCAATAATCTGAATTTCTGTAATGAATACAGGATATCTATGAAAGCAGCAGTACACAGTGAAATCGATAGTGGATGCATGTTCAGGAATCACAATCAACATTCCACCAGAGGTCAGCAGATCACTGGCTACAAACTTTTTGATTACAAAAAGGAATTGCTCAAACTGTAAGACTGGTAGGTCAGGATTTTTGAACAATAGCTTACTTACCCCCATATCCTGCCATAAGTCAAAGTTGTGGAAGCCCTAGAGCACAATAAAACCACCAGTGAATGTCGTTGTTTTGTGCAGATGTGTCCTATCTCTTCTAATAAGCATGGCACTTTCTTAGGATATCAGATTCACACAGCACGACAACGCAGCACAGTGCCATGGATGCTCTCTGACAACAATCCAGCTTTACGGAAAACAGATTGAGACCCACCTCAGTACTATCTTTGGTATTTCAGTCATTTGCTCTTTTGCTGCACTACAGGACAGCTGAGGATAGCAACACCTCTTTTACATAACTGACAATATTCACAGATATGAAATTTGTGCCATCTGGAAGTTATAACAATGACCAACCTATCTGTAGCCGAGCAGATTTCCAAAAAATAACACAGGCTTTGGTCCAGGGATCCCCAACTTCTTGAAGACTCTGTAAGGCCAATATCCAAACCTACATTAACAGCATACTACATTAGTTTTTTTCACTGGCATTTGGGTGCAGACCTTTGCTTCTGAGTGATCAGTTACACTTGCACCAAGAACAGGCCAAGGAAGAGCAGGAGCAGCATCCATGTTTGTGTTGATAAAAATGACAAGTAGCTCAACATCTCTATCATGTTGACAGCAAACTTTTCAAATTCATGTGAGTATTGCTATTTGCTTGCGGTTTGTCACAGTGCTACTGTTCTTTGTCACAGACAAGCACACATACACATACACACACACACAAAGACAGAGAGAAAAAGAGAGAGAGAGACTTAGTTGAGAAACCTCCTTGGACAGCAGCTGGCGTGACCTCAAGTCACTGATATGCACAGGCCTACTTGATTCCCTAACTTGCATTGTTTAATGCCTGGCCTGGCTCCATGATCGAAAAAGGACTACTGTGGAACACCCTCTACATATATAAACACTTTGAGTGGCATCTCTCTCTCTTAGACACACACACACACAAACACACACACACACACACACACACACACACACACACACACACACACACATACACACACACACACACATAAACACACACATGCACACACACACACATACACACACACATACACGCACACATACACACACACACACAGACAGGCCTGAACTCCATGGTTGCACACTCACATATAGTTATCTAACATCTGAAATAACCCAGACATAAACCCTCATGTTTAAAACTTTTCTCAGATGTTTTAATGTTAATGTAGAGTATATTTTGGTCATTTCAAATTGAAGTCCTTGATAAAAACAATATGACACTTTATGCCAGATCAAGCCATGTCAAGTCAAGTTAGCTTTATTGTCAATTTCTCCACATATACTAGACATAGAGGAATTGAAAGTACATTTCTCACTATCCCATGGTGAAAAAGAGATGCACAACAGGTAAGACATTACCTAACATTAAATAAAGAAAGTGCATAACAGAAAAGGACACTTTCCTAACACTAAACAAGACAAAACTTCTTTTTACAGGTATTCCTTTATTCCTTTTATTACGGGTTTATCATACATTGTGTGAATGACAGCTCTAATATCCAGAGCATGATGTAAATAGGCATTCAGCTTCTGGGATTCAGCTGCGTTCCAGACAAGGTACCAGTGATGGGTCTTTTGGGAAACGGTAGGCCATTGGTGCTCAACTTCATTGGGACCTATGGGGAGATTCACATTACTATACATTACAGTCTCTGATTGAGATGGTTGGCAAACTACATTCTGATGCAGTTCCAGATGGCAAGTGGGTCTACGGATTAATGCTATCTTTGTTCTCCTTACTGAACCTCAGGGGATGAGACAGTGACAAAATGAATGTGAATAGAAACACTGTTGTTTTGATGTCCCCAATATCTATGTATTTATTATTTATTATTTAATTAATCTAAACTCCCTTTAATGCTATTGTGAAGAAAAACACTAATGACTTTTATGTGAATGACTATCCAGTACATGTTTTTTTTTTTTTTCAATTTCTGAGTTCTCATGAACACAATTCTGTCTCTCTCTCTCTCTCTCTTTCTTTCTCTATCTCTGTTACTTTCTTATGTACCTCTCTGGTTTGAAGCTGTCAGGGTCACTCCAGATTACCTCAAACCATCCATCTTCCCTTTTTGTGATTGAGTTATACTTAGATATACTATATCTTACTATATATTACTATCTTACTCTGGTGCAGTCTACAGGTAATGTTTAACTTGGCTGAACTTGGTTGAACTTGGCTGAACTTTACCTGAAACTTTGAACTTTCTAGAACTGCTTCACATCTTTTCGTACTTTATCTGCTTGTTGATTTGTGTAGACCCATGTCATTTGATAAAACCATAAATTCATTGGGTAACTTTAGTTATCACCACTATCAATGCCAGTGACCATGCAATTTTATTGAAAAAAAAAAACAGCAGTGGACCAATCTACTATCTAAATGGACACCTTTTAATTACAATAGCAAACATATACTCTTACAAAACTTCTGTCATTTGCATGAGTGTTTTCATCTATGAAAGGCTTTCTTACCCCCATATCTTGCCATACTGTTTATAACACTCTGTGTCAAATTTGTAGGATGCTTGTAATAAGAGAAGGCACAGGTGAGTGAATATGATTTTTTTAATTTAAAAATAACTACATTCTCACCAATCCATGTGGATTTGTTTGCAAACCAAAGAATAGAAACCAGTGATGATAATTCTTGTACAGCTATGTTAACTGATAAGGTAAACGCTAAAGGCGACTGAGAGAGCCTTCATTCACTCTGTAATGAGCCATGTAACCTCAAGTGACAGTGAAGATGGCAAATTGACCTACAAATGTTGTCTGGTGTATTCGGTCAAAGTGTGTAAGACTGTTATGACAAAGTGTGTAAGCTTTATAGCTCATGTGTCTTCCTGGGCTGGGGCTACCGTATAAGGCAAGTCATGTTTGCCAGCCTCACAGCTTATCAGTAAATGTCAATAAAATCATAACTTCTCAGTAAATGTCAGTAAAATTGCAGTTTTGTTGTTTGAATTGGGTAAGGACAAATCAGATAACATTAACCAAATTGCAACTGACCCATTGTTACCTGAAAATTGAATTGAAATTGTTTTTACAGCATATTGGAAAAGGGCTCTTCTAAACTGATGCTAATAGTGTAAAGACAAAAGCTGAAACAATTAAATATTTTCATAAACCTTTTGCTGAATATTGTACATTTTCCATGTTACCGTATGTGTCATGGCTCTTCAAGGGTAAGGACCCAATCGCATGATAACCTTGGAACCGAAAAGACTTTACTAAGGAACATGCAGGAGATTTACACAGGGATACAAGGAGAGCAGTACAGGAAACCAGGAAATTCATGGACAACAATCGCCCAAGGACTGGGGAAGCATGAGGGTTTAAATACACAGACCTAAACAAGGCATGGACTAACAAGACTAATAATGAACGTGACAAGGTACAGGTGAGGGGCGGAGCTAGGGACAGCCTTTAAGTTTCGTCATGTGCTCCAAACCTCCCTCGTGAGCCATAACCTTTAGGCCCATAAATAGTGTGAGGCTGGCAGACCTGTCTTCACTTGCCTTATATGGCAGCCCCAGCCCAGGAAGAGAGACACATAACCTATAAAGCTTACACACTTTGTCATAACAGTTTCATACACTTTGACCAAACAATGCACCTGTGGTAAAACATTAAGAAAATTCCAGTTTGGGCTGGTTTACTCAATTCAGACCAGTTTGACCAGTTTGTTTATGGTTTGACCAGTTTGTGTAATATGGTTTGACCAGTTTGTTTAACATGGCCAGCTATTATTTATGGTATATTTATTGATAATAGCAATGGTATTTATAAGGTGTGTACTGAACCTTCATTTCTTCCTCTGTTCTATTCTTGACCCTTACACTAGTTCTCACCTTCTCTCTCCCCTAATGTCGGTGAGTAACAGGAGTCGGTGCTGATTCATTGAAGTACAAAAGAGAACACAGTGAAAGCAAAGAGGGCGGGTGGTGTATCAAAATGGCCACAGAGCTCAAATGTCAAGTCTTTCATCAGAATCAATGACCTCCTCCCCTATACCATAACACAGTAGATCTGTCCCAATAGCAACAGAAAAAGCAAAACTAAGTTAAATAAAAAAAAAACAAAATCTACAGGAAGTCAGTGTATTCCATAACAAAACGAGAACTTAAGTGCTAACTTCCTCTATATGCATCATCACCTTATTCTGTTTCATCTTGATTCCAATGATGCACTTCATCAATCTCATCATGGAGCTTCTTCAGGATTTCTGGATTTATGGCCAGATTGTAGAACAGGAAATTCATAGTTGAACTGCTGGTTTCATAGCCGGCAAAGATGAAGATCATCGCTGAGACAGAATCTCATCGTCACTCAGCTGTATAGGTGAGAGAAAGACTAAGTTTTATAAAACACTCAAAGAGTATGTTTGCATTGAGGAAACAACAAAAGTCTAGTCTCACAGAAACAATAACCATCCTACTGAATTTGGATTCTGACAGTCTGTAACTCCTAAACATGAATCTAAATGAGGAGAGACACAAAAAAAACAAAAAAACACTAACTCTTAACAAGTTACCTGTTCAAGACCTGTTTAAAGATTGTTCACATAAATCAACAGCTTAGGCATCTCCCTTTCCATTGTCTTCTTTCTGGAGTCCACCATCAGCTGTGAAAAGTCCACTCAGTTCTGTAAACACAAGAGGATGAAATACATCTTCAGCCAATAGCACAATAGAACAGGGACTTCATTGAGCACAGTAATGAACAGTGGAGGGCTTGGTTTGTCCCTGCAGTTTATCCTGTAGGACAGGGGTTCTCAAACTTTATTGGACTGGGACCCTTCATGAAGCAGAACTATTTCCAAGGACCCCTCATAATCACAGTACAAATTTAACCATACAGGCTTTTATTATATCAATTTGTTCAGTTAGATGCTAGATGCTATTTTGTAGCAAAGTCTGTTTCACAGACCCCTGCCATGCCACAAAGGCCCAATTAATAAATTATTGTACATTTGTAAAGTTTTGTCATTGCAAAAATGCCTTAGCTTGCTTTTCTCTGGTTAGATGTATCTAGCATGCTATGAAAACCCTGCTATAAGACTTGTTATGGACTAGATTGGAGAGGAAATACTTAAAATGCTCATACACACCAGCAACCCATGTTGCAGTTAAAGAAGATACCAGGATCCATTCTTCACTGACCTTCTGAGAACGAACATGTACAGTAAAAGACGCTACAGGATCTTCTTCACTGACCTTATGAGAGCTAAGGTGTATAGTTAAAGAAGCTACAAGATCCCCTCTTCACTAACCTTCTGAGAGATAAGGTGTACAGTTAAAGAAGCTACAAGATCCCCTCTTCACTAACCTTCTGAGAGTTTAAGTGTACAGTGAAAGAAGCCACAGGATCCCTTCTTCACTGACCATCTCAGAGGTAAAGTGTACAGTTAAAGAAACTACAGGATCCCTTCTTTACTGACCTTCTGAGAGTTGCCTCCTTCTTGAGACTTAATGGTCTGCAGTGAGGCATAGAAGAAGTCCGTCACAGAAAAAAGAAACGTTCATCCTGTCAAAGATGGGTTCCATGAAGGGAGAGAAAACTGAGGGGGAGAGGCAGACAGACAGAGGATGAAATGTGGTTTGTCCAAAATGTACCAAATTGTAACACTGGTAACACAGGTAGTAACACTGGATTTTTATCTTGTATCAACCCACATTTCCATAACAATTCCTCTTTCTTACTCCAATTAATGCAAAACCTCCAACTAACTTGTTACATGCATCCACATGGTGATAGCAGCACAACACTCGGGTCTTGTGGCAACGCATTACCGATCAGGAAGAATGGGTTAAACAGGTTAAACTTCAGCATTTTTGATAATGTTTGGTGATCTTGATGTGGGCAACAAAGGGGACTTTAGGGTTGTTGAGGGAGCCAATGTCCACACTGAAATCTGTGCTGGCCACCACATCCATACTGTAAGCCCCAAAGTACCTGCATAGAGACAAATAAGGCTTTGATCTCAATAATCGAAAATGTCTCTCTGCCTGCTATTTCCATATACATTTCTTTGTTCATCCTTTTTCCCATGTATCTCTCTCTCTGTGATCAACCCCTCTGCCCGATACTCAAACAGTCCTATTAGGAGTACAAAATTGACTTGTCCAATGTTCATAATGGTATTATTTTGAGCTAAAAGTGAATGGTATGCATTGCATGGTTTGAGGGCTTCATGTAGAACCTTAGATGGAAAAGTGTTTTTTGTTTTGTTTTTGTTTTTGTTTTTTTGCTGACTACACCACATGGTTCCAATCCACATTGTATTCCATTCTGAGTTCAAAGAAGTGCTCACTCTTTAGTGTCTGATGGCCGGCCCTGGTCTGCATCCTTCTTCATGCTGCTCACCAGGTTGTGTGAGTGGGTCTTCATGATCCCAAACATCTGTCAGAGGAGAAACAGAGAAGGCAATATTCTCCTCTGATATTGTTTGGGCACAGATGTGGGTGATTCTCACAAAACCTTGACCTTTTTGTGAACATTTTCAAAAGTTTAAAATCTTAGCTTACATAGTTGAAAGAGTTAATAGTTGTAATAGTTCTAGTTATAGAAATGTTTAGTATATTCATTCATGTTTTAATAGAACATGATGCTCAAACTTTTGTCATTACCGTAGTGTGATTTCACATCAAATAAGGAAGGGATAATGAACATCACGGCATGCATATATCGGTGAATATTGCACGTTTGAGGTGGTGATAAGGACCCGACACAGAGCGGATCATATAGTTTATGACCTAATTTGCAGTTGGGAAGCTCATTTTTCAATGGCCTTTCTTTTCATTTTTCAATGCCTTTCTCAATGGCAACTGAGGCAATTTTGAGGGAGTCTGTGTTTGCTGTCTGAGTTTAGATACAATATTAACATTTAGTGCATTTTAGAATTTTAATTTTAGAAATTTAATTTAGTAACCATTGCATCATTACTGAAATGGCAATGTTATTACACTAATTAGAAAAAAATGAATGCATTGAAAAAGCATTGCAGTAATGAGAGGACTTAATGTTGTTTGTTAAACATAGTTTGGAAGGAGCCAAATGATTTGATTAATGGCCTTCACTCAACCCATGCTCCGGCTCTTTAAAACGTGGTCAGCAATAAAATCTCCCAGAAATTGAAACCAAACCTGTTTAAAATAGCCGAACCTGTTGCCAAACCTGTTTAAAATAGCCGCTCTGAAGGAAATGGAAGCCTTTCTGTATAGGAAAGTGAATAAATAAATAAACCCTTTCGATACAGGGCAGAGAGAGTTGTGAAGTTTAATCTCCGGCTGAGCAAAGCTTTAACACTAACGGTCATTTGTGTGAGAGTCTTTTGTGTGAGTTATATAACTGCCCCAGATAATCCTTTGACCAATGACAGTGAGTGTGGGGGTCAGCCAAGTGTGAACATACCAAAACAGAGACCCTCCCAGACAAATACACACAGAGAGACACTCTTTGTTGGAGGAAGCTCTGAAGAGTTTCCCAAGATCATTTGATCTAAGCCAAACACACACACATACATACACATACATGGACAGTCTTGATTAAGACTTTAACTTTAACCTGTCTATTCTTCTTGTCCAAGTATACCCCCCCCCCCCCCCCAAACTACTACCCTTTACCACACGGAAACAGAGGTTCCAGTGTTTGAAACTGGCTACTTTTGAAAACTCCATATAAAGTGGACATCTCTGAAAACAATGTCTTCAGACACTACCCGTAGATGGGGAAAATGGGGGTTTTATAATTGTGACATGATCACAATGACCTCTTCAGTTTTCAGATCTCTGGTTGGCTACCTTTTGACAGCCATCCCCAGTTCTTTTTGAGTAGTGTGTAAACTAGATTATTTTTTTTAATACGGAAGATGAGAATGTCTGTTTTCATGAATACCCCCTACTAGTTGTAAACATCCCCCCTTCAAAAAGGGAACATAAATGTCATGTACAATATTTTAATTATGAATCTTGCATGTACATTTCATATTATCCTTATCTAAGCATAATTATAAATGTTACTACACTGCTACTGCATATAGTACATACAGCCTTCCCCAATAAGGTTGTATCATATACTGCATGATTAGAAGTGCTGATATTCAATGCTTGATGTGAAACATTCAGCCTCTGGAAGTCGTCTGCGCACCAGACAAGCGAGGAACCAGCTGTAGTTTGATGGGTTTTTTGGGAGAAATGAAGCTTGTGCTGTCTAACTTCACTGGAATCTAGAGAGAAAGATTGGGGAAAATAGAATTGATTTACATTAAGTTTGTCAACCACTCCTCATAGTATGTATGAACTGGGTGTGGGGGGCATGAATGGGTCTGGATAGGCTTAAATCCCTGACACTTAACCCGTCCAATCACTGATTGGACCTTATAGACTTGAAGTTAGTTATAGATTACTGCAATGCAATTTTTAAAGTTTAACTCAGTAGCATAGTATAAGAGCAGTGAATATTACTGTAAATGATAGATTAATTTCAATACAATAGCCCAGAGGACTTCCTACCATAGCCCTGTGTGAGGTCCCCAAATACTGTTGTTTTAATCATCATTTAAAAAAATAGATGTATCGCCCATTAAGGTACATTATATGACCACAGCACATTGCACCATGTTCCAAATAAACACATCTTTTGAACCACAATTCTAACATGTTCGCCCCAGTGGTTATGCAACGAAATCAAATACAATTTGTAACCACTAATAAAGCTGAGAATAGACAAGTAAGTGTACTGAGTCTATTAAAATGACAATTTTGTCAGACTTACCCACCATCTTCTGTTCTGTCCATGTTTGTGGCAAAATACATACAAGTCATTCTATATTCAGGAGTTGTAAATCAAATCTAAAAATTACATTCATAATGTGCATAACTTATTTCAATTGCTTAATCATATTTTACTTATTAGCCCCACCATTGTAGCTACCAGTGAGCTAATGCGACTTTTATTTTAAAGTATTTTTGAGTTCCAAAGTGATATTTATTAAGTGTTCAGATGACAAAATTGAATAATAATAATAATAATAATAATAATAGATTAATGGATCCTGTAAATATGGCTTAGCCTACAACAACAACAACGATATAGTGCCCTTTGCAGAAATGTAAAACATGTAGACTATGAAAAAATTATAATAATAATTGATAATAGGCCTACCATTAACAACTAATGTCCATGGACTTTGTGCGATTGGAGATTTAGTAGCGTAATTTGACCTTAACTTACATTTACATTTACGTTTAGGCATTTAGCAGACGCTTTTATCCAAAGCGACTTACAAAAGAGGATAACATTCAAGCTATGGCAACTTAGCAACTTAGATAATGGAAAATGGAGAATGCATTGTTTTCAATCAAGCTTCTAATGAACAGCAACTCAGTAGTTCTATAAATTACTTCACAAAAACATTGGGAAGATTGCCTGCAACAAGTGCAAAGTTTCTCTGGGCCATTACAATACTTTTAAACAAATAATGTTCATGCAGCAGGAGAAAAACCTGCTTGAGGCAAGAAGAAAATGATCAGGTGCTGGTACCTATATTTGGTATCATAAAACTGGTGTCCATGTAAGCAGGGATAGTGTGTGTGTAGAGACAGACAGGTGTTCCTCTCTCACCTCGGTCTCTGCACAGGTGGTGATGGTGAATCTCTGCAGTAATTCCACAACGGCCAGTTTAATGCTGACGAGAGCGAAGCGCATTCCGATGCAGTTCCTGGGACCCATTCCGAACGGCATGTGAGCATATGGGTTGATGCTCTCCTTGTTCTCTTTACTGAATCTGAAGGAATGACAGGAAAACATGAGTGAGACAGTGGCAAAACTAGAGAGACTAGAGAAAACTGCAAAATTTTTGAAATTTCAAATTGAAGTGAATTGACAATAATGATGAGTGATAACAACACTGTGTCTGGATTCCCTGGAGAACAGAGCCCTTAACCCCTAGCTTGGCTGCACTGGCGTAGTGTGTCTATTCAATGTTGTTTATTACACTACAGCACTATAAATATATTAGATATGTCTTATATACCCCCATCGGACTACACCCTAGGAAACAGACTGAAAGAAAAAAAATGAAAAAAGAGGTTCAATCAGCAAGTAGTGCTAAAGAGCACAAGCAGATTGTACAAAGTGAAAGAATCTGGTCTCCTTCCCCCACCCCTTCCATCCAAATAGCTCTTCTCCACCTCCATTCTTCTGTGTCTCTCTCGCGTCACCATTCACTATCTCTCATGTACCTCTCTGGTTGGAATCTCTCGGGATCAGTCCAGTAGTCTGGGTCTCTGTGAAGGACGTAGGTGGGCACCATGACAACAGTATCCTTGGGGATGATGACACCACCAATGTCTACGGTCTTCTTGCAGACTCTCTCCAGGCGAGCGGCAGGAGGGTACAGGCGGAGTGTCTCGTTTACGACGCAGTCTAGATATTCCATCTGCATCAGGGCATCATACTGGACTTCAGCCTGTAAAGGAGTAAAGGAGTAAAGGAGGTGTTCTCATAACCCAAACAATATATCTGTGTCACAAGCCTGAGTAGTTCAAGTCCAGGATGCTCTAAACTGAAGAACATAATAGCACGCAACTACAAAAACATCAACAAATTGTTATAACAACAGAAAACTGTTATTACTATTTGTAGTTTTTGCAATCCAAAAATGTCCTTAATTATCTTTTAATTTCTTCACATAAGCAATGATTCTGCCACTGTCAAAAGCCTACAAATATCTCTTTGATTAAGAAATATAATATCCCCTAAACCCAGAAACAGGAAGATGACCTTGTCTGGGAAAACTTCATCAATCTCATCATGAAGTTTCTTCTGGGCATCTGTCTAAACAGAGAGATGGGATGTTCCCTAACAATGTGTTTCCCTGAGAATTCTTATATGCTGTTCACTGACTTGTAAAAATTATGACCCACTCCTCTTCAAAGCTTGCACGCCACAGTGGAGAACCAAGTCAAAATAAACACTTTTTACTTTACAAAAATACTAAAAGCTCAAGAAATATCCATTTAGGAATAGCATAGGAGCAGGAGAAATGGTAGGTGAGTTCTGTCTGGGGGGACCGTTTCTGGGGACAAAAAAGCTACTACACAGTATGGGCTACTGGGACTACATGGCCCACCAAGTTTCAAGGGCTCCAGTGTTTCAGTGTCTTGGTAATCGAAAATGAAAAAATTGTAACACAGTGAACTCTCAACATTTCTGAGTTGTACATTTTTGTCACACATGTGTGGAGTCTCATTTAATATCAACGGTCATAATTATATGTAATTATTGTATTGATAATATTATCATTCTAAAGTGAATGTGTAATATGTAATACAAACAGAATAATACATTGTTCTATTTGTGTCATATTTGTCAGTTACTGTGTATGACTCTGTTCTGTAATTACAAAAACATTAGATTGTGTAGCAAAAAATTTTTGATCTTATATCAGTGAAAATGACAACTGTCATCCACTGTAAAATACCACAACAAAAGATCTCTTTATAATCATACTTTCTGTAATAAATTAGATGTTCTGGTTTGAATGTCCCAGGAAAACAGTGTGTGTGTGTGTGTGTGTGTGTGTGTGTGTGTGTGTGTGTGTGTGTGTGTGATAAGGAAGAAATACTTACCTCTTTCAGGCGTCCACTGGTGAATGATGGAGAGAGCACACTACGGATCCTTCTCCACTCATCATCTGCAACTGTGAATAAGGCATCATACAGGAGCCCATTGAGGCCAAAATTCTGTAGTAAAGCATAATCAGATTTAGATAATCATTGTTAGTCTTTTTAAATACTTTTTTGGAATGGCATTACTGTACATATTCTGCATAAGATTTGTCTTCTACTGTACCCGTCTGTTGGTGAAATATGAGTGGCATTCTTTGACAAGGACATTTTTGATCAACTTTGTGTCCATAATGCAAAGAATAGGTTGCCGTGCGTCATAAATTCTGGACACAAGAACGAAACTGTCAGACTCAGACAGACAGAGACAACAGATTCAGAACGAAAGAGGATTTAATGATTTAACGAAAGTCAATAGTAACAAAACAACAAAAAGAAACTTATTCAAACTGTTTCTTTATGCAATGAAATGAAGAGAGCTCATCACTTTTTAGTCATCATTCACTTTGTATGTAATGTATGTATGTTTTGTATGTAATGTATTTCTATGCCATTTTTTTAATTATCTAGTAGTATTGTCTACACTACAGAATTCAGAATTCACAGAAAAAAAGACATAGTTGTTTGTTTTTTGTCTGCGATGAAGAGGTCGACTAATAGTAACAGTAAAGTAATGATTGACAAATTTCTTTGAAAAGGTACTAATGAGCAAAGTAATCTCATTACAAATTAAGTAACCAGCTTGCAACCAATTATTTATTAAGTAACTACCTCAGGAGCATTTACTGGTGTCTGATTTAATCTTCAGATAATGTTGTTGTAATGAGTCAACTTGCTTAAATTTTTAACTTCCACCTGCAGCTTTTGTTTGGCTTTGTTGCTCACTGCAATGCATATTATATATGACAATGACTTAGGACAATTGATATCATAAGAGCAGGGCAGGTTCAGCTGCTCTACGAAGTTTTCAGACTTTCAGTCCTAAAATGGGAACTGCTCCTGTTTTTGTGGCGGGAAACGAGTACATTGTTAATTGTTTCCTGAGTATTGTGTGGAATGATAAAATGTGATTAATTGCAAATAACCTCATCAGGATAATAAGCTTATCACAAAATCCCAGTCTCCACTGTATACTATCCGTGGCATCCGTGGCACAATTGATATGCCAAACACATTTCTGCTGATAATGACAATCAGCCCAGGGGAAAGTATGGTGGCAGCAGTGTAGCAGTTAGCAGGAACATGGCTAGCATGCTATAGCCTGGAAATTGTGGGTTGAATCCTGTTTGCCATCGTTGTGCCCTTGAGCTCTAGAGGAGATGAGCCCCAAAGTAATTGATAGTTGACAAATTTCAAGTCACTTTCTATAAAAATATCTGCTAAATGCATATCATCATTCTGACTGAATCATGTGTGAAGTGTTAGTGTTAATTATAGCTCCCCTCAATGAAGTCTGCACAGAAATGCTAGTATTTCTTTTCAGTATTCACATGAATTAAAAACTTTCTTACCCCCACATCTTGCCATACTTCTGGAAACATTCCAAATCAAAATAGTGGAATCCCTAGTGGGAGAGAGAAACGGGTGAACAAATGAACAGTGCTTTTAGCCAGTTAACCTATTAATGTCTATAATGGAGTTCTCAAGAATTTCCAAAATTGTGTTACAGCACTAACAAGCACAAATCAGCTCAAAAGTTTCACATTGATGAACAGATTATAATTGATTTTCGTCTTAAGTCTTCAAGGGAATATTAAGCAAACTAATGAATACAGAAACACATAAATAAACAAACATATATAAAACAAAACAAACATATGTAAAACAAAACAAACATATATAAAACATATGCAAAATATATTATGTGAGGGATAATAAACAACACAGTGTGCGTATATCAGATGCATGGCAGAAGTGGTAATATGTGGTTATAATGGTCTTTACACTTCTGAGCAGTGCTTGAAATGGGTGGGAATGCATCGGAACACAGTTCTGCTTTCTGTTCGTCTGTTTTCATCTTCATGCAATGCAAACTGTTACTTTGTATACTGTAAATATGTAAATATCATGCTCTTTATGGTGTCATTGCTTACTGAAAAAAAAAATAAAAATAAAATGAAAGTAATAAAAAGGAAGTGGCCTTCATCATTGGTGGTCCATGAAACAATCATGCTAGCAAGGTTAAATAAAGCACAAAAAAGAAAGGAGGATGGAAACCCAGAAAAGCAATCAATCAATCAATCAATCAATAAATAAATAAATAAATAAATAAATAAATAAAGCGAGTGTGAGTAGGCTACTCAACAGCCTGCACGAGCGCTGGAAGTGTGTTGGCATCTGAAGTCCATGTAAATGTAGTTAATTGATTCAGTGAAAATAGTTTTTGAACCGACACAACCTAAAGTTTTTTCACTAGCCACAATAGTATAGCCTTGCACTTCCGCTCAATTTCATTATCTCCGCAACTGCGTCAGGGAGCCAGTCGTAGGCTTCGGTTAGCTCCGTGTCTGAGCTGGGATCTGCCAATCAGCAAATAGAGGGAGGGCTGAAAGCAATAATATTGAATTCAAACAATGCGAAACAGGGGCAAAGCCAGAGGAAGGGAAGGGAAAGGGTTGCGCTGGATTCCTCTGCAATCTGATTGGCCACCCCAGGTGCCCAATGGCTGTGAGTGTGGACCCCCGAGCCTCTGATTTTGACCAATGGCTGTGAGTGTGGCCCCCAAGACATACATGAACTTAGCCGGTGGAAGACACTGTTTTATCCTTGAAAGTAATCAGAATCCAGAAACCAATCAGGTCCTAAATAAAGGCCAAGTTGGGCTCCTCTTTAGGACATTTTAGGAGAAACAAGTCAGAAATCAGTAAAGTCAAAAGTAGTATATTTTGCTGGATAGCTGCACAAACACACACAGACAATCTTTACTGGAGGGAAATATGTACATAGGCTAATATAGTTGCTGTGATATTGGCCTGTTGTTGATATTAGTCTGTCATATTGGCCTACAGTTGATATTGACGAAATATTGGCATGGTGATATCTAAACCACCATGGTTATGCAACACCTGCAATGACTAATCACAAACCTGCACCTGCAGTCAACCATCTCCCACAAATGCAAAACTTGGCACTTCACTGTCTTGATGGAGATCAAGGAAGTGCGAACATTTGCGGCAGTCAAATCACAGAGTAAATAGAGAGGTTCTACAGTGAAAATATCATGATGATGTAAGTTTTCAGGAATAGCTCACAACCTAATCAGATAAAAGATGTCTCAACTGTGCATTACGATTAAGGTTAACTTAATGAGGTAATTTCTATCCAAGTGGTGGTCATCAACATTTATATGGATAAATTAGCAAGATACATGAGCAGTGTTAAGATGCAGAAAGTAATATAGACGCTTAATTAGCTATTTGAAAACAATTCAGGCAGCAAATGCTGTTTGCCAGTTCAAACTAAAATGGCGTGCCTGACATGCTCCAAAAAAATACCCATTTTCTCTCTGTTGAATTGTTCTCACACTATTCGTCACACATGCACATCTTGCATATCAATTAAAAGTACATAATCTGAGGTTCCACATGGTATTAGCTAGTTGCTGTGATAAAGTTTGCAAGAAAATTAACTTTGAAATGACTTACATATTTAAATTTGTGCATATCTCTATCTGCTTCTAAAATACCAAATTTCTCTCCATTGGATTGCTCTCACAGTATTTGTCACATATGTGCACCATACACATTGCATAAAAGTGCATAATCAGAGCTTTCAAATGTACTAGTTGCTAGTTGTGATAAACTGTTCATGAGAAAATTGGCTGAAATTAGTTAATCAATTTAATCATTTAACCAGTTGAGCGTATTGCATTCCTCTCAACCTTTTCTTTGTTGAATTGCTCTCACAGTATTTGTAACACATAGCATATGGCCTACCATACAGTATATCATGTCAAAGTACACAATCTGAACAATCTGCAATACTAGCTGCTAGATACTGTGATAAACAGTTCACCAAACAGATAACTATGAAATTACCTTGCATATAGTCATGTTTTCTTCTGCATAACTGCATTCTTCTTAGTGCAATAACTCAAGAAGTCTACAAACTTTAAAAGAGAGCATCTAAACAATCTTATTGAATCCAAACTTTAAAAGAGAGCATCTAAACAATCTTATTGAATCCAAAGCTAATGATATTTCGAGGACAGTTATAGTCTAGAATTATAGGGCTACATTCTAGGCTACTGTAATACAGTTAGAAATGTTTAGAGAGCTTGTTTGCTTTTGTGTAAAGTAAGCTATTTACTTCAGGGCTATGATCTAACTAAACATTTTGGTTGTATTAGTTTGGAAGATAATATTTTTAAAGTAGTAGTACAGAATGAGGAAGCATAATTTAGCATGTAAGTAAGTTGTGAATTTTATGTTTGCATTATGCAATGTAATATGTTTTTGTCAAGCCAGTGAAAAGAGAGAAAGGGAAGAGAATTAACAATTCTTTTAAAGCAAAATTTGAAATAAGACCTGTTTCTCCTAGAAAGTATGCTATAAAACAGAGAGAGGAAAGAATACAGATTGAGAAGATTCGAGTTTTGACTGCTTTCCCCTGGTAAGCTACTTAAGCCAAATAAGAGAGATTTTGAGCAAATGTGTCATCTAGCTTTTTGTAGCCACCCTATGTACAAAAGTCTAGCTCTGCCACTGAATATACACACGCTGTGGAGTTCATTATTCCGCTTGTACTGCTGTTAAGGCTTTTAAGACTGCATTTAGGAGTATGGGAAACGGTGATTCTACAAAAGACAAGACGGGAAAGAATCCTTAAGTAAGATGCTTGACAATGACGAATCGAACGTCCCACTTTCGATCATAGCAACCATTCATTTAGGCCAGAACTAGTAACGACCATTTATCCCAGTAAGTTTTGAATGAGTCGATGTGTGGCGGAAAGAAGTAGTTCTGTAAACAAGCCTGTTTTAGCTATCAAAATGTCTAAATTGTTAGACATTACTGTCTCCTCAACTTCATTTCTTGGCCTTATTACCACTTCTGCTGAACATTAATATCTGATATACAAATGTTGTGTTGTTCAATATCCCTTACATAATAGATTTTGTATACATTTTACTCAATTTCGTTTCGGTCTTACTACCATTTCTGCCATGCATTAATATCTGATATGTGCATGATGTGTCATTCATTACCCCTTTCTTCATTTACTAGTAGCCTAGAACTCTCACTTACCCACATGCACACAAGAAACTTAAAACAAATGTCCATGTCTCTTGAATCTTTGAATACTAAAACTAGTCCTCTACCAGAGATGTATTTGTCCCCCATATCCTCTTAGGATTTCTGTAAAGTCCCACTCTAAACACTATAAGAATCCTGTGGGGTGGCAGCATTTAGGGTCAGGACAGAACAGAGACCAACCTTTTTGTAGTTGAGCATATTTCCAAAGAACAACACCGGCTTTGGACCAGGAATTCCCAACTTCTTAAAAATCCCATATGGCCAATACCCATACCTGTGACCAAAACAAACTTTTTCCTAACGTGTGATAACCTAGTCTTTTTTGAATGAGAATACTGAATAATAATGTTTTTATAATTCTGATAATATAATAATAATAATAATAATTCAATAATTTGAATGTATGTCACTAGCATTTCAGTAACCAATGCTTGATGGAAGAATTGTTAAACTTATACATATTTCTCTATTCACTCTGTTTTCTTTTTCAAGTTCATACTTGCATACTCTGCATGAGAACTAAGCATACTTAGGGCATGTAGCAGTAACTATTACAAATATGTCTGAAATGAATATTAACTATTTGGAGCATGTTCAGTGACTCTGTGACATTGGAAATCTCCCTCTTTACAAAGATAAAAGATCATATATCTTATGACTCAAGTGTCTCTGTCTCATTTCTATATTATACAATATTTATCTAACAATACTGTAGAGTTCATAATTCAGTTGTGCTTACACCACAAGCAGCCCAAGGAAGAGCAGGAGAAGAGTCCACGTCTGCGTTGATAAAAAGGACAGGTAGCTCAACATCTTTAAAGTTTCAACTGTAGGCTTCTCAATACAGTGCAAACTTGTGGCAGATTACCTAGGGGTACCTCTGTGGTGTGGTGCTGTGGCGCTTTGTCACAAACACCTGCCTGTAGAGTGGTTGTAAATCATTAACATAACTGCTAACCTTTGTGTCTCTGAATGGACCAAACCTGTTTCAAAAGGCCTATAATAAAATGCACTTTGTAAGTAACTTTATAAGAAACACTGTTGTCTTTTCTTTGTCTTTCAGAAACAAATCTTAAATTGAGCTCAGTTCTGTCCTTCTTACCATGGTACCAGTGCTATGGTGTTTTGACAAATCTTAAATTGAGCTCAGTTCTGTCCTTCTTACCATGGTACCAGTGCTATGGTGTTTTGACAAATCTTAAATTGAGCTCAGTTCTGTCCTTCTTACCATGGTACCAGTGCTATGGTGTTTTGACAAATATACTGTACCTGTCCGCAGAGCGATGGTAAATCATTAACAATTTGCTTTGCTTCTTGCTGTTCCCTGAAAAGCTGTGAGGTTGGAAAGACTGTCATCCTAAACCAATCATTTGTGTGAGAGCACAATGCAGAATTATGTAATAGCTCCAGACAATCTCTGAGAAACCTTTTTCTAATAGCCTCTCTACAGGACATGTGAGCCTTTGAGCAAAATAACAGTTGTTGTTCATGAACTGGTTTCCAAATGAACTGGTATTCCAAAAAATAGGGCACGGATCAGATTGGGTCATGCATGTGCATGTAATGTGTGCACTCTTGGTTCATTCCTGACTCAAATCTTCAGTACAGGCCTATAGATGGATGGTTGATACATTTTGGCTAGTTCAGATATTTGTGAGATTCTAAATCACTGTTTAGGGTTCAGATAAAATCTTGGTAATAGGCTTAGTGCCTTAGTTGTGATGAATGACATAATATCTACAAGAGTTGGAGGTGGTAGTAATGGACAGCTGACTGTAAAGAGGTTTATAAAGATAAGCACAGAAATACTCACTCAAAAATATGAATGTGAATTTCTTTTTTTACTTTTTTTTTACTTTGAACTAGTTCATTTGAAGTGTGGACTTGCATAGCAAACACTGATGTTCAGCATAATGCAGAACTGTATAACACTCCCTGGTGATCCTTGGTACCACCATGGTAATGCAACACCTGCAATGACTAATCACAAACCTGCACCTGCAGTCAACCATCTCTCATAAATGCAAAACTTGGCACTTCACTGTCTTGTGCCCCTAGCAGGACACCTGTCAAGTTTGATGTCAATCAATGACCAGACAAACAGACACACAGAAATTCCTTACATTTATAGATGGATGATCAAGAGTCTACAATCCAAAGAGCTTTTCCAGCGTTATGTATGTGACAAAATATGAGCAAGCATAGTATTATTTATTATGTCCAAATTATCATGGCATTATTAACAATGATGTCACATTTCATGTAATCATTTACATCATAAAAATATGTGATATTTTATTATTGTGTCAAATGTGACAAAAGAAATTAATCTGAACAGTGTCTGCTAAAGTAAACACGGTCACAGCTTATCTTACACCCATCCTCATCAACCTTCCACAGCAACAAGCGAGTCAGAAAAGATTCCAGTTTAAAGTCTTATGTAAGCCATATTAGGCCCCCCTTTACACATAGCTGGATATCTATGAAAACTAATATTTATTTGTGCAGTTTCACCCATTTACACAAAAACAGGGGTCTCGATGTCTGAAACCAGCTACTTTTGAAAACTCCAGATAAAGTGGACATCTCTAAAAACACTGTCTTCAGACACCAAGCGCAGATGGGGAAAACAGGGTATTTATAATTGTGATGTGATGGTTCCTCTTCAGTTCAAACCTCGGTTGGTTGGCTACCTATTTGTTTGATGTGATTTTGACAGCCATCCCCAGTTCTTTTTGAGCATTGTGTAAACTGAATAATTTTTTAATTCAGAGGATGAGAATATCTGTTTTCATGAATACCTGTCTACTTGTAAACGTAACCTAAGCACATCTGTTGAAAAAAAAAGCCATAGGGTACATAAATGTCATGTCATGATCAACGTCAACATATCAATATCATGATATGTGACGTTCAGCCTCTGGAAGTCGGCTGCGTACCAGACGAGCGAGGAACCAGCTGCAGTTTGATGGGTTTTTTGGGAGAAACAAAGCCACTGTTGTCCAACTTCAATGGAATCTAAAAGGAAAGATTGGGGAAAAAACTATTCATTTACATTAAGTTTGTCAACCACCCCTCAGAGTGTGTATGAACCGGGTGTGGGGGAGCATGAGTGAGCCTGGAAAGGCCCAAGGCCATCCTGATTTACGCTTAGACCGTGTAATCACTGATTAGGCCCGATAGACTTTAGGTTTTTTATAGATTACTTCAATGCAAATTTGTATGTGTAACTTTGAGCATAGCATAAGAGCACTGAATATTACTGTAAATGATAGACTCATTTCAAAGCGTAACATCACAAAAACTTTAAATAACGTTGGCCCCTGGTTCTCCTATGGTTATTTTAAGATTATTTTCCGGTAAACCCTGTGTGTAAGCTTTAGAAAACGTTAGCTGTAGGTTGTCACACTGACACACATTCCCCACATGACACATGACAGGTGGGGAGCAAGCCTAACCTTGACACCAACAGCCATGCCATGTCCCCAATATTCATACGCATTCTTCTCAGTAATATTAATAGCGGAGGTTCCACACAGATGCAATGCAAAGCTGCATGACCAGAGCTTTATTTAGTTATTTGTTTTTAGTTATTGCTTTTAGTTTAGTTATTTGTTAGTTGCTGTCAACGGTCTGCAAAAAAGTAGTTTTGAAATGACGCAGAAAAAGCAATATTAATACAGCTCTGCCTCCATCTCATACCTTTCATCTCTTTACTTATATATGGTAGACTGCATATGAAAATAAACAGGAGAACATATCAATTTCAGTGCTGTGTAGCATTGCTCTTTATGATTTTCTTTATGTGGTGCCTGAGTAAAAATCTAATTACATCAAATTTCTGCATTGTCTTCAACCCCCACCATAAAATTATTTATTTCCTTTCGATATCAAAAGTTGTTCTCAGACTTTGATGTTCTCATTTAGCCAGGACACATGCAGAAATGTTGTTCTATGCCTTCTAAGGGAATCTGGGGGTGGATTTTTGGTTTGTGTATGTAAGTGAGTGTGCGTGAGTCCCAGAGGGAGTTGGAGACATAAGAGAGTTAGCTCTGCTTGATGCACTGTTTTGAAAGCACAAGCTGTGGCTGTAACAGCAACTTGGTAGCTCTGTAAATTACTTGGTTTGACAATAAAGTTGGGAAGATTCCCTGCAACAAGTGCAAAGTGTCTCCGAGCTATTATCATACAATACAAATTCACGGTCATGCAGCAGGAACTTTTGAGGCAGGAAGAAAATCATCAGGTGCTGGTACTTGTACTTGGTACCATGAAATTGGTAAAATTTGGTTTCCATGTAAGTAGGGATAGTGTGTGTGTAGAAACAGGCAGGTGTTCCTCTCTCACCTCGGTCTCTGCACAGGTGGTGATGGTGAATCTCTGCAGTAATTCCACAACGGCCAGTTTAATGCTGGCGAGAGCGAAGCGCATTCCGATGCAGTTCCTGGGACCGATTCCGAACGGCATGTGAGCATATGGGTTGATGCTCTCCTTGTTCTCTTTACTGAATCTGAAGGAATGACAGGAAAACATGAGTGAGACAGTGGCAAAACTAGAGAGACTAGAGAAAACTGCAAAATTTTCAAATTGAAGTGAATTGACAATAATGATGAGTGATAACAACACTGTGTCTGGATTCCCTGGAGAACAGAGCCCTTAACCCCTAGTTTGGCTGCACTGGTGTAGTATGTCCATTCAATGTTATTTATTACACCGCAGCAATCAGCAAACAGGAGAGGGCTATGAGCACAAGATTGCAGAAAGTGAAAGAATCTGGTCTCCCTCCCCCACCCCTTCCATCCAACTATCTCCTCTCCACCTCCATTCTTTTCTCTCTCTCTCTCTCTCTCTCTCCCTCCCTCTACCATCCACCATCTCTCTCTCATGTACCTCTCTGGTTGGAAGGTCTCGGGATCAGGCCAGTGGTCTGGGTCCCTGTGAAGGGCGTAGGTGGGCACCATGACAACAGTATCCTTGGGGATGATGACACCACAAATGTCTATGGTCTTCTTGCAGACTCTCTCCAGGCGAGCGGCAGGAGGGTACAGGCGGAGTGTCTCGTTTACGACAGCGTCTAGATATTCCATCTGCATCAGGGCATCATACTGGACTTCAGCCTGGAGAGAGTAAAGGAGGTGTTCTCATAACCCAAACAATATATCTGTGTCACAAGCCTGAGTAGTTCAAGTCCAGGATGCTCTAAACTGAAGAACATAATAGCACGCAACTACAAAAACATCAACAAATTGTTATAACAACAGAAAACTGTTATTACTATTTGTAGTTTTTGCAATCCAAAAATGTCCTTAATTATCTTTTAATTTCTTCACATAAGCAATGATTCTGCCACTGTCAAAAGCCTACAGTCCTTACAGACCTTGTCTGGGAAAACTTCATCAATCTCATCATGAAGTTTCTTCTGGGCATCTGGGTTTGTGGCCAGATTGTAGAACAGGAAAGTCATAGTTAAACTGCTGGTTTCATAGCCGGCAAAGATGAAGAACATCGATTGAGACAGAATCTCATGGTCACTCAGTCCTTGGTGAGAGAAAGAGGTTTCAGTGCTCTCAATGAGTATGCAGGTACAGAGGAAAGAAATACTTCTGGTCATTGGGCGAGTGCATGTTAACACATTCAATCTGATCCAAATTTCAATCCGATCTGAGCCAAATCCGATCAGATGGCATGGATACATGAGGTATTTTGAATCCGATTTGGTGGATAATTGGATCAAAGTGGTGCATGTAGACCCGTCCATTGAGAGAGGTGGTGCGCCTTTTGATAATCTGATCGATGGGAAAATATTCACATGTAAACATGCAATCGGATGATTGAAGAGAAGCAAATGTAACTTTTGACAATGAACGTGATTCAACCAATCATAATCAAGGGGCAGAACTGTCTGTTTCAGAAGAGATGATACCTTTCTGAGTGCCATCTCCCTTTCCATTCTCTTTTTTCTGAGGAGCCTGGGAGTCCACCATCAGCTGTAAAAAGTCTACGCGACTCTGCAAACATTAGAGATTCAAAAATCATCTTCAGCAGAATGGAACAACTGGGCTGAGCACAGTAATGAAGGCTAGGGGGTTTATTCCTGTGGAGGTGGGTTGCTTAAATAATTTGCACAAAGACCATGTGGAATTAATACGCTTTTCTAATTTGCCCATGTTATATGACCATCTCCTTGGCAAGACTATCAGAGCAAGGAGGGGAGGAGCCCAGTTTGAAAAACAATCCAAGTTCCACAGTCATAGGGAGCCTAGGTCACTTCCGGTCCATTTACTTCCGGGCCATGGAGACATAAAAATTATTTTCTGGTCCCCTTTGAGATGTACCAAGAATTTCACATATGTTGTTTGCAAGTTTTAAAGATAATTTTCCACACTGAGACAGAACTATTTTTTGACAGACTTTGAGAGATGTTAGGTTTTGTGTGAGGCCGCTCAGCAGCCTACACTCTCGTCTGGGTTATTAAACGTCTTCACGTCTCACGGTTTTAGCTTGCTACCTGCTATCGGCCGCTCAGCAGTGTTTAAATGGAAAGAAACTCCTTACCTGATGTGTTTTATCCTGTGACTCTATTCAGCTCTGTGAACTCCAGGTCTTTTCATAGCAAAGAGTAGTCTAAAGTTGCTGATATGCTTGTGACTCATGGTAAGACTAACAGGCTGTAGTCACTGGAGTTACAAACTCAGTGCTCTGATTCAACAGTCATGAGACAAACTACAACTTTCTTTACATGAAAATTGTTCAAAATTCACAAACATCATATGTGTAATTCAAGGTTTATATTGACGGTGACCAGAAAATAATTATTTTCTGGCCATTCACCTCCACTCAACATTTCTCAGGTCCCACAGGGCAAACTGGAAGGGGCAGAATTTAGGCTCCCTATATCCAAAGTACACAAGTGTCACACGACAGAGGATTGAGAGTATGCTTATTCCCACACAGAAATCTGAATGTGAACAGTGAATGGGTGGTGTCTCCGATGTAATGTTAAGCCCAGACTTGGTGTATGCACACTTTCGAGTCAGGGACTTGTAGCACAGTGTGGTATTCCTATTAGAGAATTGTAAAGTTATGAATTATATTCATAGAATATAGTATATCGGACAGAACTACTGAGCATTTGCCTTTATTAAATGTTATTGGTATATTTCATAATTCCTTATCATGTAGACAGGATTGCACTGACTGATCAATATCGATAAATTTATAATTTGTGTTCAGGGCAGACACACACACACAGAGGTCCAAGTGTTAAAGGCAGACACACACACACACAGATACACGTCACATTTACAATTCTTCACTCACCTTATGAGAGTTGGCTTCTCTCTGAGACTTGATGGATTGCAGTGCAGCATAGAAGAAGTCCATCACAGAGAGAGGGATCAGGGAAAAATTCATTTTATCCAAGATGGGTGCCATGAAGGGGAAGAAAGCTGTGGGTGGGCACAGGGACAGAAACCGACATTTACCAAATTTGTCCATAGGATAAAACTAAAGCTTTGGGCCGTCAAGGTATTGCAGGTGGGCCGTGGGACGCCTTTTAATAAAAAAAAAAAAATAAATACAAATATCATGAAGGATTGCTAAAAAGGGTTGAATGTCTCAAGTATAAAATATAAAAAAGGGATTTATATAAAAATTTATATAAAAATATGCAATATGCGTTCAGCCCCTAGGAGCTATATTTGAAGAGTCTTAACAACACAGTTCAAAATTACATTAAATAAATGAAGAAACACTGTATTTATCTAGTATTCTATATAAATACTATATTTCTGTGGCAAGACATTACCTGTAATTACAAGAAGTGGGTTCAACAGGTCAAACTTCAACATTTTCTTGAGGTGTGTAACAAAGGGGTCTTTAGGGTTGTTGAGGGAGTCAATGTCCACACTGAAAGCTGTGCTGGCCACCACATCCATACTGTAAGCCCCAAAGTAACTGGAAATAGAGCAGACTTTGTTCTCAATCTGTCTTTAATATGAAATAGAACGGTCCAACCGGTTATTATGGTATATTTTCAGCTTAAAGCTGAATGGTAGCCTATGTGGGTTTCTAGTAGAGCCTTAGTTTGACAATATTTTTGTGTGTCTAAGTCTAAGGCAAAGGTGGCCAAACTTTTTTGTTTGCGGGGCCATGTACTGAAAAATCTAAGCTGCTAAGGGCCAACGCAAAATTAAGAGCACCAGTTTTCAATCAGTTACAAGCAGAAACCCATGCCATCCAAAACATTCTATACTATAGCGCTAAACTATGATGTCCAACAGAGATATAATATTAGATTTATGTAACAATAGGCCATATTACATTTTGTGTTTATACTTAATAGCGGGCCACTTGAAATAGAGCAAAGGCCGTAGTTTGGCTACCCCTGGTCTAAGACCTTATTTTGATCTCAATGCTATCGTGACCACATATGAACAAGGTAGTTTACAGAGGTGCTCACTCTTTAGTGTCTGATGGCCGGCCCTGGTCTGCGTCCTTCTTCATGCTGTTCACCAGGTTGTGTGAGTTGGTCTTCATGATCCCAAACATCTGAAGGAATCGACCAAAATGTGTTTTTCTCTTGATTCTGGTCATGTGTATTATCTTCAGATTATAACTAGATATACCATCTAGCAGCTTATAATATGACCACCGCACAATGCTGCAGCTGCCATGTCAAGAAAATGAATATCCATTCATTGTCTTGATACATCTTTTGAAATGCAAGTCTTATGGCTTTGCCCTATGAGTTAGGCCCCATTTACACTGGCAGTTGATAGTGACCCAATTGTGACCCAATTCCAATCTGGGTCATACAGCAAAAAAAAACACATAAATTCCAATTTCCTCAGATCGGATGCAGACCCCTTTCATATGCGGTATTAACTCAGGTATGGATTGTGTATATGTTCATGTGACTGCTGTCTAAACAGAGAGATGGGATGTTCCCTAACAATGTGTTTCCCTGAGAATTCTTATATGCTGTTCACTGACTTGTAAAAATTATGACCCACTCCTCTTCAAAGCTTGCACGCCACAGTGGAGAACCAAGTCAAAATAAACACTTTTTACTTTACAAAAATACTAAAAGCTCAAGAAATATCCATTTAGGAATAGCATAGGAGCAGGAGAAATGGTAGGTGAGTTCTGTCTGGGGGGACCGTTTCTGGGGGCAAAAAAGCTACTACACAGTATGGGCTACTGGGACTACATGGCCCACCAAGTTTCAAGGGCTCCAGTGTTTCAGTGTCTTGGTAATCGAAGATGAAAAAATTGTAACACAGTGAACTCTCAACATTTCTGAGTTGTACATTTTTGTCACACATGTGTGGAGTCTCATTTAATATCAACGGTCATAATTATATGTAATTATTGTATTGATAATATTATCATTCTAAAGTGAATGTGTAATATGTAATACAAACAGAATAATACATTGTTCTATTTGTGTCATATTTGTCAGTTACTGTGTATGACTCTGTTCTGTGATTACAAAAACATTAGATTGTGTAGCAAAAAATTTTTGATCTTATATCAGTGAAAATGACAACTGTCATCCACTGTAAAATACCACAACAAAAGATCTCCTTATAATCATACTTTCTGTAATAAATGAGATGTTCTGGTTTGAATGTCCCAGGAAAACAGTGTGTGTGTGTATGTGTGTGTGTGTGTGTGTGTGTGTGTGTGTGTGATAAGGAAGAAATAATTACCTCTTTCAGGCGTCCACTGGTGAATGATGGAGAGAGCACACTACGGATCCTTCTCCACTCATCATCTGCAACTGTGAATAAGGCATCATACAGGGGCCCATTGAGGCCAAAATTCTGTAGTAAAGCATAATCAGATTTAGATAATCATTGTTAGTCTTTTTAAATACTTTTTTGGAATGGCATTACTGTACATATTCTGCATAAGATTTGTCTTCTACTGTACCCGTCTGTTGGTGAAATATGAGTGGCATTCTTTGACAAGGACATTTTTGATCAACTTTGTGTCCATAATGCAAAGAATAGGTTGCCGTGCGTCATAAATTCTGGACACAAGAACGAAACTGTCAGACTCAGACAGACAGAGACAACAGATTCAGAACGAAAGAGGATTTAATGATTTAACGAAAGTCAATAGTAACAAAACAACAAAAAGAAACTTATTCAAACTGTTTCTTTATGCAATGAAATGAAGAGAGCTCATCACTTTTTAGTCATCATTCACTTCGCATGTAATGTATGTATGTTTTGTATGTAATGTATTTCTATGCCATTTTTTAATTATCTAGTAGTATTGTCTACACTACAGAATTCAGAATTCACAGAAAAAAAGACATAGTTGTTTGTTTTTTGTCTGCGATGAAGAGGTCGACTAATAGTAACAGTAAAGTAATGATTGACAAATTTCTTTGAAAAGGTACTAATGAGCAAAGTAATCTCATTACAAATTAAGTAACCAGCTTGCAACCAATTATTTATTAAGTAACTACCTCAGGAGCATTTACTGGTGTCTGATTTAATCTTCAGATAATGTTGCCAGAGTCAACTTGCTTAAATTTTTAACTTCCACCTGCAGCTTTTGTTTGGCTTTGTTGCTCACTGCAATGCATATTATATATGACAATGACTTAGGACAATTGATATCATAAGAGCAGGGCAGGTTCAGCTGCTCTACGAAGTTTTCAGACTTTCAGTCCTAAAATGGGAACTGCTCCTGTTTTTGTGGCGGGAAACGAGTACATTGTTAATTGTTTCCTGAGTATTGTGTGGAATGATAAAATGTAATTAATTGCAAATAACCTCATCAGGATAATAAGCTTATCACAAAATCCCAGTCTCCACTGTATACTATCCGTGGCATCCGTGGCACAATTGATATGCCAAACACATTTCTGCTGATAATGACAATCAGCCCAGGGGAAAGTATGGTGGCAGCAGTGTAGCAGTTAGCAGGAACATGGCTAGCATGCTATAGCCTGGAAATTGTGGGTTGAATCCTGTTTGCCATCGTTGTGCCCTTGAGCTCTAGAGGAGATGAGCCCCAAAGTAATTGATAGTTGACAAATTTCAAGTCACTTTCTATAAAAATATCTGCTAAATGCATATCATCATTCTGACTGAATCATGTGTTAAGTGTTAGTGTTAATTATAGCTCCCCTCAATGAAGTCTGCACAGAAATTCTAGTATTTCTTTTCAGTATTCACATGAATTAAAAACTTAAATGACATCTACGAGCGTCTATCTTAGTGGCTTTCTTACCCCCACATCTTGCCATACTTCTGGAAACATTCCAAATCAAAAAAGTAGAATCCCTAGTGGGAGAGAGAAACGGGTGAACAAATGAACAGTGCTTTTAGCCAGTTAACCTATTAATGTCTATAATGGAGTTCTCAAGAATTTCCAAAATTGTGTTACAGCACTAACAAGCACAAATCAGCTCAAAAGTTTCACATTGATGAACAGATTATAATTGATTTTCGTCTTAAGTCTTCAAGGGAATATTAAGCAAACTAATGAATACAGAAACACATAAATAAACAAACATATATAAAACAAAACAAACATATGTAAAACAAAACAAACATATATAAAACATATGCAAAATATATTATGTGTATATAATAAACAACACAGTGTGCGTATATCAGATGCATGGCAGAAGTGGTAATATGTGGTTATAATGGTCTTTACACTTCTGAGCAGTGCTTGAAATGGGTGGGAATGCATCGGAACACAGTTCTGCTTTCTGTTCGTCTGTTTTCATCTTCATGCAATGCAAACTGTTACTTTGTATACTGTAAATATGTAAATATCATGCTCTTTATGGTGTCATTGCTTACTGAAAAAAAAAATAAAAATAAAATGAAAGTAATAAAAAGGAAGTGGCCTTCATCATTGGTGGTCCATGAAACAATCATGCTAGCAAGGTTAAATAAAGCACAAAAAAGAAAGGAGGATGGAAACCCAGAAAAGCAATCAATCAATCAATCAATCAATAAATAAATAAATAAATAAATAAAGCGAGTGTGAGTAGGCTACTCAACAGCCTGCACGAGCGCTGGAAGTGTGTTGGCATCTGAAGTCCATGTAAATGTAGTTAATTGATTCAGTGAAAATAGTTTTTGAACCGACACAACCTAAAGTTTTTTCACTAGCCACAATAGTATAGCCTAGCACTTCCGCTCAATTTCATTATCTCCGCAACTGCGTCAGGGAGGCAGTCATAGGCTTCGGTTAGCTCCGTGTCTGAGCTGGGATCTGCCAATCAGCAAATAGAGGGAGGGCTGAAAGCAATAATATTGAATTCAAACAATGCGAAACAGGGGCAAAGCCAGAGGAAGGGAAGGGAAAGGGTTGCGCTGGATTCCTCTGCAATCTGATTGGCCACCCCAGGTGCCCAATGGCTGTGAGTGTGGACCCCCGAGCCTCTGATTTTGACCAATGGCTGTGAGTGTGGCCCCCACGACATACATGAACTTAGCCGGTGGAAGACACTGTTTTATCTTTGAAAGTAATCAGAATCCAGAAACCAATCAGGTCTAAAATTTAGGCCAAGTTGGGCTTCTCTTTAGGACATTTTAGGAGAAACAAGTCAGAAATCAGTAAAGTCAAAAGTAGTATATTTTGCTGGATAGCTGCACAAACACACACAGACAATCTTTACTGGAGGGACATATGTACATAGGCTAATATAGTTGCTGTGATATTGGCCTGTTGTTGATATTAGTCTGTCATATTGGCCTACAGTTGATATTGACGTGATATTGGCATGGAGATATCTAAACCACCATGGTTATGCAACACCTGCAATGACTAATCAAAAACCTGCACCTGCAGTCAACCATCTCCCACAAATGCAAAACTTGGCACTTCACTGTCTTGATGGAGATCAAGGAAGTGCGAACATTTGCGGCAGTCAAATCACAGAGTAAATAGAGAGGTTCTACAGTGAAAATATCATGATGATGTAAGTTTTCAGAAATAGCTCACAACCTAATCAGATAAAAGATGTCTCAACTTTGCATTACGATTATGGTTAACTTAATGAGGTAATTTCTTGGTCATCAACATTTATATGGATAAATTAGCAAGATACAGGAGCAGTGTTAAGATGCATAAAGTAATATAGACGCTTAATTAGCTATTTGAAAACAATTCAGGCAGCAAATGCTGTTTGCCAGTTCAAACTAAAATGGCGTGCCTGACATGCTCCAAAACAATACCCATTTTCTCTCTGTTGAATTGTTCTCACACTATTCGTCACACATGCACATCTTGCATATCAATTAAAAGTACATAATCTGAGGTTCCACATGGTATTAGCTAGTTGCTGTGATAAAGTTTGCAAGAAAATTAACTTTGAAATGACTTACATATTTAAATTTGTGCATATCTCTATCTGCTTCTAAAATACCAAATTTCTCTCCATTGGATTGCTCTCACAGTATTTGTCACATATGTGCACCATACACATTGCATAAAAGTGCATAATCAGAGCTTTCAAATGTACTAGTTGCTAATTGTGATAAACTGTTCATGAGAAAATTGGCTGAAATGAGTTAATCAATTTAATCATTTAACCAGTTGAGCGTATTGCATTCCTCTCAACCTTTTCTTTGTTGAATTGCTCTCACAGTATTTGTAACACATAGCATATGGCCTACCATACAGTATATCATGTCAAAGTACACAATCTGAACAATCTGCAATACTAGCTGCTAGATACTGTGATAAACAGTTCACCAAACAGATAACTATGAAATTACCTTGCATATAGTCATGTTTTCTTCTGCATAACTGCATTCTTCTTAGTGCAAGAACTCAAGAAGTCTACAAACTTTAAAAGAGAGCATCTAAACAATCTTATTGAATCCAAACTTTAAAAGAGAGCATCTAAACAATCTTATTGAATCCAAAGCTAATGATATTTCGAGGACAGTTATAGTCTAGAATTATAGGCTACATTCTAGGCTACTGTAATACAGTTTGAAATGTTTAGAGAGCTTGTTTGCTTTTGTGTAAAGTAAGCTATTTACTTCAGGGCTATGATCTAACTAAACATTTTGGTTGCATTAGTTTGGAAGATAATATTTTTAAAGTAGTAGTACAGAATGAGGAAGCATAATTTAGCATGTAAGTAAGTTGTGAATTTTATGTTTGCATTATGCAATGTAATATGTTTTTGTCAAGCCAGTGAAGAGAGAGAAAGGGGAGAGAATTAACAATTCTTTTAAAGCAAAATTTGAAATAAGACCTGTTTCTCCTAGAAAGTATGCTATAAAACAGAGAGAGGAAAGAATACAGATTGAGAAGATTCGAGTTTTGACTGCTTTCCCCTGGTACTTAAGCTACTTAAGCCAAATAAGAGAGATTTTGAGCAAATGTGTCATCTAGCTTTTTGTAGCCACCCTATGTACAAAAGTCTAGCTCTGCCACTGAATATACACACGCTGTGGAGTTCATTATTCCACTTGTACTGCTGTTAAGGCTTTTAAGACTGCATTTAGGAGTATGGGAAACGGTGATTCTACAAAAGACAAGACGGGAAAGAATCCTTAAGTAAGATGCTTGACAATGACGAATCGAACGTCCCACTTTCGATCATAGCAACCATTCATTTAGGCCAGAACTAGTAACGACCATTTATCCCAGTACGTTTTGAATGAGTCGATGTGTGGCGGAAAGAAGTAGTTCTGTAAACAAGCCTGTTTTAGCTATCAAAATGTCTAAATTTTTAGACATTACTGTCTCCTCAACTTCATTTCTTGGCCTTATTACCACTTCTGCTGAACATTAATATCTGATATACAAATGTTGTGTTGTTCAATATCCCTTACATAATAGATTTTGTATACATTTTACTCAATTTCGTTTCGGTCTTACTACCATTTCTGCCCAGCATTAATATCTGATATGTGCATGATGTGTCATTCATTACCCCTTTCTTCATTTACTAGTAGCCTAGAACTCTCACTTTAAGAAACTTAAAACAAATGTCCATGTCTCTTGAATCTTTGAATACTAAAACTAGTCCTCTACCAGAGATGTATTTGTCCCCCATATCCTCTTAGGATTTCTGTAAAGTCCCACTCTAAACACTATAAGAATCCTGTGGGGTGGCAGCATTTAGGGTCAGGACAGAACAGAGACCAACCTTTTTGTAGTTGAGCATATTTCCAAAGAACAACACCGGCTTTGGACCAGGAATTCCCAACTTCTTAAAAATCCCATATGGCCAATACCCATACCTGTGACCAAAACAAACTTTTTCCTAACGTGTGATAACCTAGTCTTTTTTGAATGAGAATACTGAATAATAATGTTTTTATAATTCTGATAATATAATAATAATAATTCAATAATTTGAATGTATGTCACTAGCATTTCAGTAACCAATGCTTGATGGAAGAATTGTTAAACTTATACATATTTCTCTATTCACTCTGTTTTCTTTTTCAAGTTCATACTTGCATACTCTGCATGAGAACTAAGCATACTTAGGGCATGTAGCAGTAACTATTACAAATATGTCTGAAATGAATATTAACTATTTGGAGCATGTTCAGTGACTCTGTGACATTGGAAATCTCCCTCTTTACAAAGATAAAAGATCATATATCTTATGACTCAAGAGTCTGTCTCATTTCTATATTATACAACATTTATCTAACAATACTGTAGAGTTCATAATTCAGTTGTGCTTACGCCACAAGCAGCCCAAGGAAGAGCAGGAGAAGAGTCCACGTCTGCGTTGATAAAAAGGACAGGTAGCTCAACATCTTTAAAGTTTCATCTGTAGGCTTCTCAATACAGTGCAAACTTGTGGCAGATTACCTAGGGGTACCTCTGTGGTGTGGTGCTGTGGCGCTTTGTCACAAATACCTGCCTGTAGAGTGGTTGTAAATCATTAACATAACTGCTAACCTTTGTGTCTCTGAATGGACCAAACCTGTTTCAAAAGGCCTATAATAAAATGCACTTTATAAGTAACTTTATAAGAAACACTGTTGTCTTTTCTTTGTCTTTCAGAAACAAATCTTAAATTGAGCTCAGTTCTGTCCTTCTTACCATGGTACCAGTGCTATGGTGTTTTGACAAATCTTAAATTGAGCTCAGTTCTGTCCTTCTTACCATGGTACCAGTGCTATGGTGTTTTGACAAATATACTGTACCTGTCCGCAGAGCGATGGTAAATCATTAACAATTTGCTTTGCTTCTTGCTGTTCCCTGAAAAGCTGTGAGGTTGGAAAGACTGTCATCCTAAACCAATCATTTGTGTGAGAGCACAATGCAGAATTATGTAATAGCTCCAGACAATCTCTGAGAAACCTTTTTCTAATAGCCTCTCTACAGGACATGTGAGCCTTTGAGCAAAATAACAGTTGTTGTTCATGAACTGGTTTCCAAATGAACTGGTATTCCAAAAAATAGGGCACGGATCAGATTGGGTCATGCATGTGCATGTAATGTGTGCACTCTTGGTTCATTCCTGACTCAAATCTTCAGTACAGGCCTATAGATGGATGGTTGATACATTTTGGCTAGTTCAGATTTTTGTGAGATTCTAAATCACTGTTTAGGTTCAGATAAAATCTTGGTAATAGGCTTAGTGCCTTAGTTGTGATGAATGACATAATATCTACAAGAGTTGGAGGTGGTAGTAATGGACAGCTGACTGTAAAGAGGTTTATAAAGATAAGCACAGAAATACTCACTCAAAAATATGAATGTGAATTTCTTTTTTTACTTTTTTTTTACTTTGAACTAGTTCATTTGAAGTGTGGACTTGCATAGCAAACACTGATGTTCAGCATAATGCAGAACTGTATAACACTCCCTGGTGATCCTTGGTACCACCATGGTAATGCAACACCTGCAATGACTAATCACAAACCTGCACCTGCAGTCAACCATCTCTCATAAATGCAAAACTTGGCACTTCACTGTCTTGTGCCCCTAGCAGGACACCTGTCAAGTTTGATGTCAATCAATGACCAGACAAACAGACACACAGAAATTGGATTGGATGATCAAGAGTCTACAATCCAAAGAGCTTTTCCAGCGTTATGTATGTGACAAAATATGAGCAAGCATAGTATTATTTATTATGTCCAAATTATCATGGCATTATTAACAATGATGTCACATTTCATGTAATCATTTACATCATAAAAATATGTGGTATTTTATTGTTGTGTCAAATGTGACAAAAAAAATTTATCTGAACAGTGTCTGCTAAAGTAAACACGGTCACAGCTTATCTTACACCCATCCTCATCAACCTTCCACAGCAACAAGCGAGTCAGAAAAGATTCCAGTTTAAAGTCTTATGTAAGCCATATTAGGCCCCCCTTTACACATAGGATATCTATGAAAACTAATATTTATTTATGCAGTTTTACCCATTTACACAAAAACAGGGGTCTCGATGTCTGAAACCAGCTACTTTTGAAAACTCCAGATAAAGTGGACATCTCTAAAAACACTGTCTTCAGACACCAAGCGCAGATGGGCAAAACAGGGTATTTATAATTGTGATGTGATGGTTCCTCTTCAGTTCAAACCTCTGGTTGGCTACCTATTTGTTTGATGTGATTTTGACAGCCATCCAAAGTTCTTTTTGAGCATTGTGTAAACTGAATAATTTTTTAATTCAGAGGATGAGAATATCTGTTTTCATGAATAGCTGTCTACTTGTAAACGTAACCTAAGCACATCTGTTGAAAAAAAAGCCACAGGGTACATAAATGTCATGTCATGATCAACGTCAACATATCAATATCATGATATGTGACGTTCAGCCTCTGGAAGTCGGCTGCGTACCAGACGAGCGAGGAACCAGCTGCAGTTTGATGGGTTTTTTGGGAGAAACAAAGCCACTGTTGTTCAACTTCAATGGAATCTAAAAGGAAAGATTGGGGAAAAAACAATTCATTTACATTAAGTTTGTCAACCACCCCTCAGACTGTGTATGAACCGGGTGTGGGGGAGCATGAGTGAGCCTGGAAAGGCCCAAGGCCATCCTGATTTACGCTTAGACCGTGTAATCACTGATTAGGCCCGATAGACTTTAGGTTTTTTATAGATTACTTCAATGCAAATTTGTATGTGTAACTTTGAGCATAGCATAAGAGCACTGAATATTACTGTAAATGATAGACTAATTTCAAAGCGTATACTTCCAACCATAGCCCTGTTTGAGGCCCCCAAATACTGTCGGCAGGGAAAAGATGCTGCTTACTTACTACAGGTAGGTCTCAAAAAATGAGAATATTGTCATCCATTTCAATAATTCAAGATAGGAGTAAAACTATATATAAGACCAGGAATTTTAATATACTCATGCGGAAGTAGGTCCAATCAAGCATTTAGTGCATATACATGATCATATTATTCAGAAAGCCAATATTTCTCTATTAAAAATCCTTGTTTGACAATTCACTATTAGCTAATCTCTAATTTAAAAATGAACTGTTAGATTAATGGAAAAAATTGTCATTAGTCAACTAATCGAAAAATAAACAATAAATTAATTGGAAAAAAAAAATAGATTTATCGAATCCAGTACATTATATGACCACCGCACATTGCAGCATATTCTGAATAAAATAATTCTCTATCTGTGTGACTGTCTGTCTTGACACATCCCATATCCCCAGCTACCTCGGAACATCACAAAAACTTTAAATAACGTTGGCCCCTGGTTCTCCTATGGTTATTTTAAGATTATTTTCCGGTAAACCCTGTGTGTAAGCTTTAGAAAACGTTAGCTGTAGGTTGTCACACTGACACACATTCCCCACATGACACATGACAGGTGGGGAGCAAGCCTAACCTTGACACTAACAGCCATGCCATGTCCCCAATATTCATACGCATTCTTCTCAGTAATATTAATAGCGGAGGTTCCACACAGATGCAATGCAAAGCTGCATGACCAGAGCTTTATTTAGTTATTTGTTTTTAGTTATTGCTTTTAGTTTAGTTATTTTGGTAGTTGCTGTCAACGGTCTGCAAAAAAGTAGTTTTGAAATGACGCAGAAAAAGCAATATTAATACAGCTCTGCCTCCATCTCATACCTTTCATCTCTTTACTTATATATGGTAGACTGCATATGAAAATAAACAGGAGAACATATCAATTTCAGTGCTGTGTAGCATTGCTCTTTATGATTTTCTTTATGTGGTGCCTGAGTAAAAATCAAATTACATCAAATTTCTGCATTGTCTTCAACCCCCACCATAAAATTATTTATTTCCTTTCGATATCAAAAGTTGTTCTCAGACTTTGATGTTCTCATTTAGCCAGGACACATGCAGAAATGTTGTTCTATCCCTTCTAAGGGAATCTGGGGGTGGATTTTTGGTTTGTATATGTAAGTGAGTGTGCGTGTGTCCCAGAGGGAGTTGGAGACACAAGAGAGTTAGCTCTGCTTGATGCACTGTTTTGAAAGCACAAGCTGTGGCTGTAACAGCAACTTGGTAGCTCTGTAAATTACTTGGTTTGACAATAAAGTTGGGAAGATTCCCTGCAACAAGTGCAAAGTGTCTCCGAGCTATTATCATACAATACAAATTCACAGTCATGCAGCAGGAACTTTTGAGGCAGGAAGAAAATCATCAGGTGCTGGTACTTGTACTTGGTACCATGAAATTGGTAAAATTTGGTTTCCATGTAAGCAGGGATAGTGTGTGTGTGTAGACAGACAGGTGTTCCTCTCTCACCTCGGTCTCTGCACAGGTGGTGATGGTGAATCTCTGCAGTAATTCCACAACGGCCAGTTTAATGCTGACGAGAGCGAAGCGCATTCCGATGCAGTTCCTGGGACCGATTCCGAACGGCATGTGAGCATATGGGTTGATGCTCTCCTTGTTCTCTTTACTGAATCTGAAGGAATGACAGGAAAACATGAGTGAGACAGTGGCAAAACTAGAGAGACTAGAGAAAACTGCAAAATTTTTGAAATTTCAAATTGAAGTGAATTGACAATAATGATGAGTGATAACAACACTGTGCCTGGATTCCCTGGAGAACAGAGCCCTTAACCCCTAGTTTGGCTGCACTGGTGTAGTATGTCCATTCAATGTTATTTATTACACCGCAGCAATCAGCAAACAGGAGAGGGCTATGAGCACAAGATTGCAGAAAGTGAAAGAATCTGGTCTCCCTCCCCCACCCCTTCCATCCAACTATCTCCTCTCCACCTCCATTCTTTTCTCTCTCTCTCTCTCTCTCTCTCTCCCTCCCTCTACTATCCACCATCTCTCTCTCATGTACCTCTCTGGTTGGAAGGTCTCAGGATCAGGCCAGTGGTCTGGGTCCCTGTGAAGGGCGTAGGTGGGCACCATGACAACAGTATCCTTGGGGATGATGACACCACAAATGTCTACGGTCTTCTTGCAGACTCTCTCCAGGCGAGCGGCAGGAGGGTAGAGGCGGAGTGTCTCGTTTACGACAGCGTCTAGATATTCCATCTGCATCAGGGCATCATACTGGACTTCAGCCTGGAGAGAGTAAAGGAGGTGTTCTCATAACCCAAACAATATATCTGTGTCACAAGCCTGAGTAGTTCAAGTCCAGGATGCTCTAAACTGAAGAACATAATAGCACGCAACTACAAAAGCATCAACAAATTGTTATAACAACAGAAAACTGTTATTACTATTTGTAGTTTTTGCAATCCAAAAATGTCCTTAATTATCTTTTAATTTCTTCACATAAGTAATGATTCTGCCACTGTAGAAAGCCTAAAAATATCTCTTTGATTAAGAAATATAATATCCCCTAAACCCAGAAACAGGAAGATGACCTTGTCTGGGAAAACTTCATCAATCTCATCATGAAGTTTCTTCTGGGCATCTGGGTTTGTGGCCAGATTATAGAACAGGAAATTCATAGTTGAACTGCTGGTTTCATAGCCGGCAAAGATGAAGATCATCGATTGAGACAAAATCTCATGGTCACTCAGTCCTAGGTGAGAGAAAGAAGTTGTATTGAACTCTCAAAAAGTATACTGGTGCAGAGAAAATAAATACTTCTAGTCTAGTCATTGTCTCACAGACATAAAAAAGATCTTAGTGAATGCTGATCTGTTCCTCCTAAACACCCCCCCCCCCTCCCTGGGAGAAAAAGACTAGCAGAGGTATATTTTAAGATCTTAAGCTTAACATTGTACTTTTTTTATATATATATTATTATTCATATATACAATATCTTATTTAAAGGATGCTTATATATTTATCTTGCTTAAATTTTTAGGTTTAATTATGTTGGATTAATTAGCTGAATACCAATATCCCCATGTCCCTAACCCCTGGACCCCCAACTAATTGGCTTCAGTCTGTTTCATGATTGTCTGATTTATAGCTATTCAAGCAATACTCCAGTGCTGGAGCAATGTAGGGTGGTTTTGTGCATGGACATGAGTCAAAATTAAAGCTTAAAAGAAAAATTACACCGGTAGCTGGGTTTTTAAGTTTGATCCGATTGTGTTATTACATACAAATGGCTTTCAATGAACATGCTCGGGGCACATCCAAATGGCTATTTTTAAAACATGATGAAGACTCGATGTGGCCTGACACTTCAGTTATAGTATTATCATGTTCTCTACACATAAATTTGAGATTTCGGTCTTTGAGGGCTCAGGGTTTAGCTTTAGAGGGGACACTGAGATTGAACCATTAAGCAATCCCTTGGTTCCTTTAAGTTTTACAGGTAGCTGTTCAAGACCTGTTGGTTGCTAGAAAGGTTGCTAGCTGTGTGTTATGGTTATTTTACAATGGCCAGGGGCATTGTGTCTAAACCCTTGTTGTTAAAAAAAAAACAAAAAAACCTAGCCCAGATAGTATGAAGCTGCCGGTCCACTGTCATTTTCCCTGCTGGTTCTCCAGTGATCTGCAAGTGGGCTGCCAGTATTTGCCATCTATGGTATTTTTGGTATTTTATAACTAATAAGAAAAAACACCAGCATGCTGCTGGCTCAGCTGCAACTGGACCACCAGGGGATCGCCACCATTTTGCTATCTGGGAACGCATGGGGCTAGGGAATTTACTTATTTTCTAAAACAACCACTACATATACCTGACATTTCATTAAACCAGGGACTGGCGACCTTTTTGACATTTACATTTATGCATTTAGCAGACACAGGCGCAAATGTAACTTTTGACAATGAACGTGATTCAGCCAATCATAATCAAGGGGCGGGACTATCTGTTTGAAAAGAGATGATACCTTTCTGAGTGCCATCTCCCTTTCCATTCTCTTCTTTCTGAGGAGCCTGGGAGTCCACCATCAGCTGTAAAAAGTCTACGCGGCCCTGCAAACATTAGAGATTCAAAAATCACCTTCAGCAGAATGGAACAACTGGGCTGAGCACAGTAATGAAGGCTGGGAGGTTTGCTCCTGTGGAGGTGGGCTTCTAGAGAATTTGCACATAGACCATGTGGAATTATTATGCTTTTCTAATTTGCCAGTGTTCTATAACCATTTACTTTCCAAGGCCATTGGAGGCAAGCCCAGACTTGGTGTATGCATATTATTATAATATTCATGGGAAATAGTACATTGGACAGAACTTCTGAGCATTTGCATGTAATTGCATTTCCCCATCATGTTGCCAGGATTGCACTGACTGATCAATATCGGTATAGTTAATTTTTTGAAAGTGCAACATTGCATGTCATGCATTTTCCCCAGGTTCATTCCTGCACTGAAATTGGAGCGATACGAACAGCTTCATAAATCATAAAATTGTTGCAAGATCATTTCTGGGTTCAAACTTGTGTTGGTTTCTGCACTCGTTTGACAACTGCATGTTGTCCAGCAGCATGACCCACAAGACAGGCAGGGCTACATATCCAAGAGGTCCAAGAGGTAAAGGCAGACACACACACACATACACGTATGTACACACGCACACACACACAAAATTATACATATGTTACATCTACAATTCTTCACTGACCTTCTGATTGTTGGCTTTTCTCTGAGACTTGATGGATTGCAGTGCAGCATAGAAGAAGTCCGTCACAGAGAGAGGGAAGAAGGCAAAATTCATTTTCTCCAAGATGGGTGACATGAAGGGGAAGAAAGCTGTAGGTGAGCACAGGGACAGAAACAAAGGGTGAACAAAGATCTGCATTTACCAATTTGGTTCCTAGGCTAAGTCGTTAAACATGTTTGGCTTTACATATTTGGATCTTGTATTGTATCATTATATTCCCACTTCTGTGGGAACTCCGAAACACAAAGTCGCATCCATCTACATAGTGCTAAGACAGTACTGTCGTTCTGTGGCAAGACATTACCTATAATTAGAAAAAGTGGGTTCAACAGGTCAAACTTCAACATTTTCTTGATGTTGGTGACAAAGGGGTCTTTAGGGTTGTTGAGGGAGTCAATGTCCACACTGAAAGCTGTGCTGGTCACCACATCCATACTGTAAGCCCCAAAGTACCTGGATATAGAACAGACTTGAGATTTGTTCTCAATTTCTCTTAATGTCTTTCTCTAGGTTGTAAGAGTATATGTTTAAGCTAAAATGGTATGGTAGCCTATGTGGGCATGAGGGTGTGTGGGTTTCTAGTAGAGCCTTAGTTTGAGAATATTTTTGTTTGTTAGCCTAAAGCTTATTGTGACCTTATTGTTATTGTGACCACAGGTCCCTTGACATTCAATCTAGGTTTACAGAGGTGCTCACTCTTTAGTGTCTGATGGCCGGCCCTGGTCTGCGTCCTTCTTCATGCTGTCCACCAGGTTGTGTGAGTGGGTCTTCATGATCCCAAACATCTGAAGGAATGGACCAAAATGTGTTTTTCTCTTGATTTTCTCTTGATTTTTCTCTTGGTCATGTGTATGTATTTATCCTCAAGATTATAATTATATTTGTAAAGTGATCCTGCTGAATGTGTAATATGTAATAGATTGTACAGAATAATACATTGTACTATTTGTTTCATATTTGTCAGTTACTGTGTGTGACTGTTCTGTGATTAGATTGTGCAGCAAAAGAGATACTTGAAACTTTGGATCTTATATTAATGACCATGACAACTCCAGTGTAAAATACCAAAAGAGAGATAACAAAAGAGCACCCTATAATCATACTTTGTGCAATAAATGAGATGTTTTGGTTTGACTGTCCCAGGAAAACAGTGTGTGTGTGTGTGTGTGTGTGTGTGTGTGTGTAATAAGGAAGAAATAATTACCTCTTTCAGGCGTCCACTGGTGAATGATGGAGAGAGCACACTACGGATCCTTCTCCAGTCATCATCTTCAGCTATGGACACAGCATCATACAGGGGCCCATTGAGGCGGAAATTCTGTAGTAAAGCACAATCAGATTTATATCTTTAATAATATTTTTAATATCTATGTTTAAAGGACATTACAGTGTATTGTGTACTGCATATTGTGCATTTGACTTGTCTTCTACTGTACCCGTCTGTTGGTGAAATATGAGTAGCATTCTTTGACAAGGACATTTTTGATCAACTCTGTGTCCAAAATGCAAAGAACAGGTTGCCGTGCATCATAAATTCTGAACACAAGAACGAAACAAAAAAAGAGACTTATTCGATGATTCTTTATGAAGAGAACTCTTGTTGTCTACAGATTTCACAGGAAAAAGACTTTTTTTCCTGCGAAGAAGAGGCTGACTCAGTAATGTAAAGTAATGTAATGTAACAGGTGACAAGTTACTTTGCAAAGGTACTAATAAGCAAAGTAATCTCAATACAAATTAAGTCACAAGCTTGCATCTCCTGCCGGCTCAGTGTCATCTTCCATAATGGAATGGTCTGCTTCTCTCAATACATCCAACAGGGAAGTGAATCATGAACATTTGATGAGCGCAGTTACCACTGCAGCTGGTCCCTTAGCTAAAACCTCTACTCCATCTGGATCACATGATGACCTGAACTTAAAGGACAAGTTCTGTTTTTTACACTTAAAGCCTTGTTTTCTGATTGTTTATGATGAAATACGGTGGTTAAGATTAAAATTTTGATGAATGCCTCTCTTCTGGGAATTTTCAGTTGTTGCTGATGTGACAGGTTTCACTTAAGAGGCATTGAGTTTATAATTAGTCACATTATAAATCAATGATATCTGTACTTCACTATAGCATTGTAAAGTCCATTTCTATGCAGATGATACAATTCTTTATACGTGTGCAACATCTATGGAGCAAACAGTCTCATATCTTCAAAGTGCCTTCAACTGTATTCAGATTTTTTTTTCTTTTTTTAGACTACATTTATGGTATTTATCAAGGCAAAGAAGTGTGATTTGCATACCTTTAGTATTTACTCCCTAAATGGGACACAAATTGAGGTTTCTCAGTCAGGTTTCTCAGAGCAGGTTGAGGAGGTTTTCTCAGTACAACTATCTTGGTATTTGGATAGACAATCTTTTAAGGCACATGAGATTGAACTCGCAAGAAGGTGAAGGTTAAACTGTGTTTAGGTCTTGTTTTTCTATAGAGAATAGAATGACCATTGTTCAGTCAGCTATAATGTCACTCCTTGACTATAGAGATATTTTGCACATGCATGCAGCCTCTTCCACCTTGAATTTGCTTGATAAGGTTTCCCACAGTGCCTTATGATTTATTACTGCTGATAGTTTTAAAACTCACCATTGTAAACTCTAGACACTCTTTTTTATTTTCTAAGGCATTACAAAGGTAAATTGTCACCTTATCTCACCTCACTTTTAAAAATGAATTACAGTCCTCATAACACAAGTTCAAATCCCTGGAAACACTTAAAGTTAAGTCTGAAGTTGGTAAAATAGCGACAATTTTCCAACTAAATGGAACAAGCTACAAGAACTATTCAAATTAGAACATCTTAGTAGTAGACATCTTAGACAGTAGACAGATTTAAGGCCTTAAATGCTGATATTTGTAGGGCAACGGTAAAGTGTTCTTGCTTTAAGTATTTTTTTTCTCCATTTCAATTGTTATTTTTTGTCTTCTGTAAATATCATTTTGCTTTTGGTAAGTTTCCTTTTGTTTTGGTAAGTTTCTTTTGTTCATTGTTGTTATTATTTTATGATTGTTATGATCATTGCTGAAAAAGTGTTCAAAGCTCAAGTGCCCCAGAATAAGGAATGGTTGATGATGCCAAAGAAAAGCTGCAGGAGGAAGTTCAAAGTTTAAGCAAGTTCACTCTGACAACTGTCAGAGTGAACTTGCTTAAACTTTGAACTTCAAAGCTTTTCTTTGGCATCATTCACTCTGACAACTGTCAGAGTGAACTTTGAACTTCCTCCTGCAGCTTTTCTTTGGCTTTGTTGCTCACTGCAATGCACACCCATATGACATCTGATATGATATGACTAGGGCAGGTTCAGCTGCTTTATGAACTGTTGCATAATGTTTGCAAATTTTTAGACCATTTAGTCTTCAAATGGGAACTGCTCCTGTTTTGTGGTAGTACATTGTTAATTGTTTCTTGAGTATTGTGTGGAGTAATAAAATGTAATTCCTTGCATATAGTCTCATCAGCATCAAAAAATGTATCACAAAATCCCTGTTTCCGCTGTATACTATCAGTGGCACAAATTATCTGCCTAACACATTTCTGTAAAATCATAATAAAACCAGGGGAAGGTGGCAGCAGTGTAGCAGTTAAAGAACCTGGCTAGCATGCTATATAGTCTGGAAATTGGATTCGAATCCCAGTTTTCATCATCCTTGAGTTCTAGGGGAGCAAGTAAGTAATTCATAGTTGACAAATGTAAGTCGCTTTGTATAACAAAATCTACATGCATAAATGCAATTGGCAGTAAGCTAAAATCACTTCATCATTCTGACTTAATCATGTGTTTCCTTGTGTTAGTAACAGCTAACCTCAAAGTAACAGCTAACCTCAAAACAGAAATAACCTCAGAAATAGGCTTATTCACAAAAACCATCAAAGTTTCAGCTTGGCTTCACAAAAACCAAAAACAAACTTTTTGTTAAACACTTTTTGTGTCACAAAAAATAAACTGTTGGTTTATAACTGTCAGTTCATAAAGGAGGTCTCACTTCTGAAATCTTAAAAAAAAAAAAAACGTGTCTGTCCAAGTGGCTTTCTTACCCCCACATCTTGCCATACTTCTGGAAACATTCCAAATCAAAATAGTGGAATCCCTAGTGGGAGAGAGAAACGGGTGAACAAATGAACAGTGCTTTTAGCCAGTTAACCTATTCATGTCCATAATGGAGTTCTGAAGAATACTAATGAACCCAATAAACACATTAACATATATAGACTGTATATCAAATTTTATATTAATTTAGTATAGAACCCTCTCTTATCCACATGCACACAAAAATCTTTGATGAATACTAAAACTAGTCCTCTACCAGAGGTGTATTTGTCCCCCATATCCTCTTAGGATTTCTGTAAAGTCCCACTCTAAACAGTATAAGAATCCTGTGGGGTGGCAGCATTTAGGTTCAGGACAGAACAGAGACCAACCTTTTTGTAGTTGAGCATATTTCCAAAGAACAACACCGGCTTTGGACCAGGAATTCCCAGCTTCTTAAAAATTCCATATGGCCAATACCCATACCTGTGACCAAAACACACCAACAGCTTTTTCTTTCTTGATGACAACCTAGTCTTTTTTGTGTAAGAATACTGATTAATTATGATTTTAAAACTGCATACCACTAGCATTTCTGTGATTGATGTTTGATGGAAGAATTGTTGTACTTATTAACTTTTCTATACTCTATTCACTAAGGACCTCTGTTCTCTTTTTTGTCTTGAGTTTGTGCAAGGATGGCCTCTCAGTAAACAATACAATTCATACTTGCATACTCTGTATGGGAGCTGAGCATACTGGGGTGTGATTAGGGCACGTAGCAGTAACATTATAAATATCTCTGAAATGACAGTGACTCTGTGTCACTGGAACCCTCCCTCTTTACAAAGATAAAAGATTGTATATCTTATGACTCAAGTGTCTCTGTGTCTCATTTCTATATTATACAACATTTATCTAACAATATTGTAGAGTTCATAATTCAGTTGTACTTACACCACAAGCAGCCCAAGGAAGAGCAGGAGAAGAGTCCATGTCTGCGTTGATAAAAAGTACAAGTAGCTCAACATCTTTGAAGCTTCAAAAGTAGACTTTCTAAGACTGTGAAAGTGTCACCTTGTTGTAGAATGCCCTCTGCGGTGTGGTGCTGTGGAGCTTGGACATATACCTGCCTGAAGAGGGTTAGTAAATCATTAACATAACGCAATGTCACTGGTTCCCTGCCTGCCAGCCTGAAAACACACCCCTCTGCTTATCTTTGTGCCTCTAAAAGGTGCCAAACTTGTTTCAAATGGCCTATTGACGGTTTTACAATCAACAACAAAAACTGTACACTAATGTTCTACTGCCCTAACTTACTTGCTGGTAGAAAAACAACAGTTCCTCTACTCAATGCTTTTTCTATGAACAAACATAATAAATAAATATAGGTGCAAGTAGGAATGGGGGAGGGGGGGGGAGTAAATGAGGCTGAAGTTGCCATGTCGGATGTAGTTAACCTGGAGAGAGATGGTCAGTTTCATGTCAATACATCAAAGTTTGGCTGAGATATAAGCCTGTTTGGTGGCATCTCCATCAAATTCAACTGCCTGTGATGGCTGAACGTTTTGACAGAAAAAAAAATCAGGCAATAACATGTTAGGCATGGTCTGAAGATCATCTGTTAAGTTCCGTAACAATCGGCCAAAATATGTGGACATTGAAAAAATGCTATGAGTATGAGAGTAAGTATGAGACTGGCCTAACTCATTTGTTTCCTCTGTCCAGCTATACCATGATCATCTCACTCGCAGACGTGCATATTCTGCATACATTTTTTGTTAAATGCAAATTTGAAATGTGAATAAGTTGGATTGAAACTGTTCTGAGTACCAGGCCTTGGCTTGCTATATAAGTCTAGGCTACACACAGCTAATGACACAGCGCTTTTACTCTGACTGCCAGTGTACACCTGACTGGATGTACCTCTGTACACACTTGCTGCTGATATCTAGCCTGACACACACACACACACACGTCACTGACACTCAGGCAAAGAAAATTTACTAGACATATAAGGCTAATGACACAGCAGACTTTAACCAATACCAATGAGTACCCAGCTCACAGCAGCCAAGTTGACAGGAAATCACAAGGCAAGCACAGATGTTATAACATCTATAACAAACTACACAGTTTCCTTGAGTTCAGGATATCTGAGAATAATGGAAACTTTCCCAGTTTGGAAAATGATATTCCATGTTCATGTGTTTTGCTTTTGGAATTTGGGGGAAATATGGATGCTACAACCAGTTTTATAACATACAAATATTAATCATAAGTAAAGGAGTAACTTTGCTCAGAAATATAGCTTGGGGAGCTTCTATAGATTTCCATAGATGAAAATCTGCCCTCTTTCCCACTGAAGAAACCATTTCACCCATTATTTCCAGATGTCATGGATGCGCCTCAGTCAAGCAGAATCAGAACCTTTTATGGATGCGTGTGCTTACCTGGCAATTTCCTGTGACAAGGGTCTATACAAACACCCACCCAGCCCAACACACACACACACATGTCATGCCTCAGCCACTGAGAGTGGGAGGCAACTGAGGAAGAGAAACTGGAGGAAGTGTGTGTGTGTGTGTCTCTCTGTGTGTGTGTCTCTGTGCATGCATGTTGTGTAGGAGAGTCCATAAGTTTGCCGTCTTCTGTGTCAAAATGCCTTCAGTAAGAGACTGAATGACTGAGGGGGTGTAAAAGAGATGCACACGCACACAGTAATTGCTGTGATATTGCTCTGACATCATTCATAAAATATATTGGTCATATCATTCATAAAATATATTACACAGAATGAAACCTCTGTACAGAGTAGCTGGCATAACCTTGCATCACTGAAAAAAAAAAAAAACTTGCACGGTTACGCAATGGAAAACAAGTCCAAACACAAATCTGAGGCTTGCCTCAACATGTCCTCAGGTTAATATCAGACCAAATGAGCAACAATTAACACATACAATAATTTCTAAATGCTATAATTCATTGATTATTTCACAGTAATAGATGCGGAAATAAGAGAACTGCCACACAATTTGAAGAAGTTGGTGTATTTCACAAAAAAATAACACTGTATAAACCCCAATATAAATACTTAACATCAGTTTTCCTCAGTTATTCTTGTGTTCATCCCCTTAAAACTCTTCAGTTGCTGGCTCATTCACCAATTCAGTCTGTAAAAGACCATTTTGATTTGTTGGTGCAATTTACCTGTCTGCGCACACACACACGAATGCACGCACAAACAGTCATGGGTCAACATTAAATGAAGACCTAAAATCTCTCTCCCATTCTCTTTGCCTTGTCTCTTTCCTCCTCTGGGCTTTGATGCTGACTGTCGTCCCTCTCTCTCGCTTCTCCTTCAACTTAGCTGGCCGCTCCACTGCCTGAGGGTCCTTAGCCTGAAAGTGTGTCACTTTGGGCCGAGGGGTTGGCCCGTATCCCAGTCCTGCCTGGTCCCGCTTCAGTATGGTACGGACTGGTTGTTGTGGTCCCTGCGTTGTGTGTGTAGGAAAGTGTAAACATAGTTGTTGTCAAGGTGAAGCCATTATCTTGAATAACTCCTTTCAGAAAAACACATTACCACAAAAAGCCAAGCAAAGTAACCCAAAAAATCCTTTTCCTCAGCTTCATCACTTTATCTAGCTCTCTTCTTCTGCTTCAGTACCATCAAAAACTCAAAAATTCTTTGCCCAAAGCAAGCCAACGTTTTGTCCCCCGCTGGTATAATTACATTTAAAAATAAGAATCACTGAGGCTGTGTCTGAAATGGAAAAGATGCTGCCTTCTAAGGTAGTATTTGGTGGCACCAAGGCATGTTTGACTCAGGTGGCCTCACCTGTCCCTCGGGCCCCAGGCCGGCAGCAGGGTTCCACCCACTGCGAAGCATCATGCGGTAGCTGGCGCTGGAGGGTGGCAGGCAGTAGTGGGGGGTGGCTGGTTGCCCAAGGCATCCAAGGTTGAACTGGTGCAGGGTGGAACTTTGGTGGCGTGCCTCTGACTCGCTGTGGAGGCTCTCACACACTGAGCACCACTGGGGAGTCCGCTGAGTACTGTGTGTGGGGGCATTTATGGCAGCAGGAGTAGAGCAGGTATATAATGGAAGGGAGTGTGTGTGTGTTTGGGGGTGGGGGGGTCAGTGTATTGGAATAGCAGTGGAAAATGATGGTGGGTTTGGAAGGGAATAGGAGGGGGCAGAAAATAGCAGGTGTGTAAGGCATGTTTTTAATAGTAGAGGGAGTAGAACAAGAGAGGGTGGACAGATTAAAACAGAGGGACAGAACAAGAAAACATTTAGTATCTTTCTGCTACTGTGGGTCTCTGTTTGTATGTTTGTATGTGTGTATGTATGTGTGTGTGTCTGAATCATTTAGTTAGAACCCATACCTGGTTCCTGCCGAACCCTCAGCACTGGCTGGACCTGCCGGACCAGCTCCATGTTGATCAAGCAGGCTCACCACGTTGCCGTGGCCTGCTTGTTCAGCCAGGTCGCGCGCATCCCGCCCCTGTGTGTCCACCACGCCCACCCAGGAGGCCCCATGGTCCAACAGCAGACGAACAGAGTCCGCCTGGCCTGCGTGGCAGGCGCACATCATCGCTGTCCAGTAAAAGCTGTCGTGGAAGTTCACGTCCACTGGCTGCGGGCCTTTGAGAAGCTTGCGCAAGGCACCGATGTTCCCATTCTGAGCCGCATGGAGAAGTCTGTGTCCGTCTCTATCACCACAGGGTGTGGAGCCCTGCAGAGCTTGTCGTCCTTCGCCACCTCTCAGTCCTCTACCTGTACCTGCTGCTTCTCCTCTTCTCTCTTCACTTCTCCTCCTGCCATGTTGACCACCTCTCCTCCTCCGAGCTGTTTGTGGCTGGCCACCTACCCCTTTGTTTTTGTGCCCTCTTTTGCTCCAGTGTTGTCTTGGTTCCTGATGCTCTTCTTCCTCCAGTAGACTCTGGTAGAAGTCTCGGGCCTCGTCACCAGTGAGCGCCACAGCGCCTTTGTTTTCCTGGTCGTCTCCCCCGCGCCTGTTGTCTATCCAAACGTGATCATCTTCTTTGGCACGCGTGAAATAGATTGGGGCGCTCATAGCAAATTGGGAAAATAATTAACGTGACGTGAATTCAATACGCCACGACTGCAAGCCTGTACCGTAGTAAGAACAAAAAGTGTTTGTCACACCAAACATGGTAAAATAGGCTATTAGGTCCGCCCAAGTGATGCATGAACGCTAACAGAACACTTGCACGGTAATCTATCGAAGGTTCGATAACAGGAGACAAGAAGGTGCGTTACTTTTAAACCCTGGAGTTAAAACTGACATTAACTTACCTATTTTTTCAAGAAACACCTTGGTATAGCAACCAACCTGTAAGACTGATTGGACATAGCAGAAGATGAGGCACACTGAAAATTAGTTCGCTAGCTCACCAACTTTGAGTGCGGCTGCGTTCCTTAAACTTTTTTTTTACTTTTGCGTTCAGTAAAAAAAAAACAATAAATGGACTGAACAGTAATATGACAAATATGACAACACTCCAACGTCGTTTCTTGTTAGCGTAGTTATCTTCTTCTTCGGCACTTCTCTGTTACTAATACAATACAATATCGCCACCCTGAGGCTGGAGGAGGCTAGGTCTGTACACTGCTATGTTTTGGCCTTTTGACAGGCACTTTGGCCAAAAGCGATACGGAGTCACCACATTATTTGGAATGAAAAGTTTTGAACAGTAGAAAACTTGCATTCAGTGTTCTATTATTGACTAGTCGTTTAAATTGGCATTAGACGGTTCCTGCAACAAGTTCCCAGAGTAGACACGTAGGTACGGCCAGGTTATCTGAGATTGCCCGCTAACTCCCTCTACCGATAGTAGTTAGAATAGACCTCCACAGTGACATCGGCAGTAGTAGCAGTACAACTCCTTGACATATGGTGGCGCTAAAGACGTGTGCTCACATATCTACTACAAACAATAAAATGCGAACAAGTCCACGGTCTGTTCGGCATAGGTAAGACCGTGTAAGATATGACGGCAAAGACGGCAAGCTGAAGTAGAACCCTGTGCATCGTGGGAACTTTGACCCAAGATTTTGGCTCTACATCGTCAAAGCTGTTTGAGAGTGAAATGTGTTTAACACCTTTGATTTAACGTCGTGTAGCGGTAGCTCATCGTCACTGCCACACGAGTTAACCATGAACACCGTAAGTACGGTTGAAAACGCAGCGTTTTATGGTTTGTTATACTGTGTTTTTGCGGGGTGTTCATTAAGTGCATTGAAGGCCTGTGGGAATAATGCAAGAATAACGGAGGAAAAGGTTTTCCCCCGTGGAAAAGGGCATGTGAACGCCATCTCATGTGGGAACAAAAAGCGGGGTATAACGTTAACTGGAATATTGCCCTACTGAGGAATCGTCATCGGCTTGTCATCACTTCGTAGTAGTTTAAGTGTAGACCATGGGGGCATTTCAGTGATTTTAATGTCACCTTGGGTAATCATTTTTTGTCAAAAGCACCCAAGTCATATTGAGCAAAGCACATGAACGCTTGACGTCGGAATGTCATTGTTATGACTGGGAACGTTTCCATCCCCAGATGCCACGAATGCACGGACACAGTGCAAAACGATAACCAGGTTTTTATGGTGGTTTCTGACGTATGCTGTCTTTAAGTAACAATACTTGTGTCATTATCTTTTTTTTCATGAAGTGTCCAGGGCAGCCCTTGCTGTTAGAACAACGACAAAAGGAAACAGATTCCAAACAGTCGGTGAATGACCAGATGGAGTCCAATCTGCTCCTCAGGTTACAAGTGGAAGATCTGCAGAAGAGACTAGATGAAAAGAAGAACAAACTCAACCAAGCCCAAGAGGTAGGCTATTAGTGATTGTTTATTTGTTTGTTTTAATAAAGAGGTCATCTGCCATTCATACATTCAGCCTTTACTTTATTGTTGTTGAAATTCAGCTTAGATGAAGACTTGTGTGTGTATATGTGGATTTATTTATTTAACTCTTCAAATGTTTAATTATCTTTGTGTGTTGTGCAATAGACAATCAGAGCACTGAGGTATGAAGTCCAGTCATTACAGGAGCAGCTGGCTTTTGAGAAAAGGTATGGTAAGATTAGGTATTGCCATAATTCACCATGACTTGTAATTTTCAGTGTTGACAGTTGCGCTTTTGTGGAGACTGATGATGGAGAAATTACTGCATGTGTAGGTTCTGGGTAGTAATTGAAATTGCATTATCTGTTTTCTCTAGGAGAGTAGCATAGTTGTGGAAGGTATAGTTTGACACCAGACATTTACATTTATGTATTTAGCAGACGTGACTGACATTTGCCAACTATTAATTAGTTCAATTTAGGGTTAAGTGGCTTGCTCAAGGGCACAATGGTTGCAATGGAGTTTCGAACCCACAATTTAAAGGCTGTTAACATGCTAACCAGGTTTTACACTATCACCACTAAACAACTCAGTTCACTGAAACATCAGGAAAGCAACCTTGACTTTCATATCACACCTAGTCATTAAACATAAGTAATTGTCTTTAGTGGGATTACTGATGTTTTCATCTGATCATTGTAACTTTTGAGAATTATTCTCTCTGCAGCAAGCATCAGGAATCAGAAGCAAAAATTCAAGGATCAAAAATTCAAGCCACAGTCTTGGTAATTCTTACTCATTTGTATGTATGAAATCACAATAACTTCAATAGCTTTTTTTTCAAAATGAGATTCACTTTTACAAATGTTCATAAATTATGTTTTTTTTTATTGTGTATTCCACATTCTGTTAGTCAGAGTGCAGATGGGTTGATGGGATGAAGTAAATATGCCGATTCATTGATATCTCCTGGCATGCAAAAAAATGTTTTAATAATAATTTATGAAAATTCATGACAGTTGTGGATATCTAATTTCCAATTTTTTATTTGTTTTTTAGTCATGCAAAGACCAAACATCAATGTGCCTGCGCTGTAGAAATGAATCCAGTCCCACACATCCATTCTGCAGTGACATCACAGAGGGGTTGCCAAGGGGTCAGGATGATGTGTCTCTGAACCAGCCTGTCATGTCAGAGAACTGGCCTCTGTCTTGGCAAGCAAGAACCAGTCACATGCAAACAAGGGTATTTCATTCTTTTGAATGCTGACAGTCCATGCATCCTTTCTCATTATCACCCAGAGAAATGGAATACTGATTTCTGATTGGCAGGCAGCATGTGTGTTAATTCCGTGCGATGCACACCTGTGAAGTAGAGCTGGTGAAAAAGTCCCATCACCGTTCTACATCAATGCTCTTTTTGAATTGTAAATGTAACAACCATAGTAAATAGCAGTTGAGCATGTCAGTAACAATGGAATCAGCTGTAACTAGCAATAACCACTGTTGAAAAGAAAGTAGTACAACTGAACAGGTTTCTTTTATAACCGAGCTGCGCGCTTTTGTATGTTTTAAACTGACGTCCATTCCTTACATGCATGAGTTGCAACCGATAATGATAAGCAGGATAACAGCTTTTGAGGTGTGCTGTTCTATGGAATTAATGCATTTGCCTCCACCTCGTTCTTTAACGTTCTTTCACCTTGTCAGCCATTATCCCTTACTTAATGGTTGAGTTTAGAAAAGTGATTTTGTGTCTTGAAATTCCATCTAAAGGCTGTTTTATCCGTGAAGTAATGTAATTATGTAGCCTGTGTTGTGTATATGACTCCATCCTGTAATGACCTGGCCTCAACCCTTTCTTTCAAGGCTTGTGTCAACCAGTCCACCATTTCCCCTTCCTGTGTTTCGGAGCCTGGTCTCACTCGCCTTTTGGGCTTCATCAGGAACAGAGGAAGGTCACCAGAGCAGCTCCTGGTGAAGACACTAGTTGTGAACCTAGAGGACTGCCAACACAAACTCGGACCAGATGGAGTCCTCAGATTGCCAGAAAAAAAGGAGCAGCAGAAAGAGGAGCAAGCTCGAGAAGATGTGGATAGATTGGAGGAACACAGGAATTGCAACCATGAAAGTAAGTGAAAGGGTGCCAACTGCTGTTGATTGCTGTTCTGTAGTGAAAGCAACACTGTGCCAGTCTTGGTACAAATTGATCAGCTGCCTTACTGTACTTTAACACTAAGAGCTACTAAAGTTGCAAAAATCACGAAAGACACAAAAAAATCATCTTGGTCAAAATACTTGTGTTTGTTCATGTTGCCCATGATGTGGCGGTTGCCGGTCATTTGCAGCTCTTGCCGAATTTGTCTATTTGAAGATTAATTACTTCCGTCGCTTGTGGCTTTAGTAGGCCAAGCTCTTGGTGTGAATGCTCAATTATAAGGCATTCAGTTGCTGAATCAATGTGAGTGGTTGCTTCCTTGGACCTCTGTCCTTGTGTCCCGAAAATCATTTGTGGCTCAACGTCATCGATGACGTCTCATTTGTTTAAAGAGCGACTTCAAAGTTGATATTTGTTAGTGAATATACACACAGTGTCACTCAGAATCCTTATAGGTTAATGTTCATTGTGCAATGCCTGTGGATATAGGACAAAAGTAAACTGATATAATCCAGATCTTGGTTTAATTGTCTTAATTATTTAATTGCTTTTAATTGCTTAATTATTTAATTGCATTATGGTGTACAATAATGCCTGCAATAATTGTTATGTAGCCTAAATGTGTTGTGTATCTGTCCTTGATTCTTCCATACTCCCTTGTTTTCTTCACGGGAGGAGGGGCTAGGACAGAGGACAGGATGGAAGTAAATAAGGAAGGAAGGATGAATGAATTTTTACAATGGAATGCACCCTGTGTCTCCTAAGCCCTAAAGCCCTCAAAATAGGGCTGCTCGATTATGAAAAAATAAATTATTTTGATCGATATTGAAATCCCTATTATTTGACACGATTGTTCATTAACTTTGAAAACATGGTGCATTTGTTTAAAAAAACAAAAACTTAACTAAACTGTACTGACATTTCCCATTTTCCCATACATTCCCCTTTGTACAGTGTGTGTATTGTTCAGTAAATCATCTGAGAATAGTCTTGGCCTACTTGCAAAATAGAAAATATGACAAAATAATTGTTTTGTATGTTATTTTTGTGAATTGCTGTGAACTGACTTCATGATTGACTGATTTATGGCAGTTGTAGGGTATTTGAAAGTTTTGGGTTTAGTGCTGGGCGGGGGGCCCTGGGTTTCAGCCAAAACTTTGTTTATGTAACACCTAGCATTATTAGAAACTTGTTGATGTGTTAACTGATTATTTTTCTCAATACAGCCACCAGTATTGGGCCATGGATAATTTCAACGTTGTTTCAGTGAAATCTCTTATGTCTTATTCCGCTCAGGTAAGACTGCCTTGTCTGGTATGGAAGACTCTCGTCCATCTAAGTCTCAGACACAAGAAGAAGGGCATTATGTCTGCAGACAATGTAGCAGAGCATTTTCCCAACCAATCCTCCTCAGTCTGCACCTTAAGATGCACAACATTTCTGGAATGAAATATTCCGATGATTCAGGATGGCCACCCCACAACAAAGGGAGGACCGATGAGCCATCACACTATTGTGATGTATGCAGCAAGACTTTTTCTCAATCAAACCATCTTAAACTGCACCAGAGAACGCATAGAAGATCCACTATATCTCAGCAGCTTATCAAAGATGGGCAGAAGACATTTCAAGGAGTGTTCCACACCTGTGATGAATGCAGTAAGACTTTTTCTCGGATAAACTACCTTAGGTTCCACCAGAGAAGACACAGGAAGCAGAAAGCTGCTGCAGTTAATATTAAAAATACTGAGGATTTTAACAGAGAGAAGTCCTATGCTTGTGATCAGTGCACTAAGACATTTTCTCAGATCAATTACCTTAGGCTACACCAAAGAATGCATAGGAGGCCTGTTGAGTCTTTAATTCACATTGAAGATGGGAGGAAATCCATGTGCAAAATGACCCATCGCTGCAATCAATGTGATAAGACTTTCTCACAGCTGAACTATCTCAGGCTGCACCAAAGAATGCACGGTAGGATTTCATCCCCTCAGATTCCTCTTTCTGACAAGGTACAAGCCTGGGAGAAGAGAAAGACATCCAACAGTACGGCACCACAGTGTGGTACATGCGGGAAGGTTTTTTCAAATAGGGCCTATCTCAAAGTACACCAGGGGGTGCACACGAAAGAGAGGCCGTATGCCTGCGTTGTTTGTGACAAGACATTTGCCTCGTCGAGCAACCTCTACACGCACCAGAGGGCAATACATAAGGGTAAGGTCGGCACATGCAGCAAGTGTGGCGGGAGTGTCTCTTACAAACGTCTATCTCAGGGAAGTCCCCTTGTGTGTGCCAGTTGCTCGGTCAGTCAAAACACTACGGGGCAAACTCCAGGAGCACCTATGGCAGAGCACTGAGGAGAAGATGCACCAGTGCCTGCACTGTCCTCTGAGGTTCGCCAGTGCGGCGGAGGCCAGGAGTTACAAGAGAACACACGCTGGAGGGTAGAGAGGCCCTTCGCCTGCATTAGGTGCGTCGAGAAGGTCGTTCACTTAGCCAAGCCGCAGCAGCGCAGGTGGTCTCCACCATGCAGTGGAGCGTGTCCTCCTCCAGTGCTGTGTAGCAAGACTTAGGAGAGTTCACCACCTCACCGTCTATGGCATGACATGGTTCATAGTCAGACTACCTCTGCCTTAGAAACAAGCACATTTAATGGATTGCAATAAAGGGCCACTCTTTAGGTCGATGCTGTGTTGTGGCAAGAGTTTGGATTCTGAGATGAGGTACATTTCTGTGAAATCTTGTGATGTTTTGAGTGTACTTCAGAATGTTCAATTGCGCTGTAATTTAAAATTGTTATTGAATGCAAGGGTGTTTAATTTTGTAAACAAAAACATGCAGTTGCAAAAGTTGATTAAAAGACATGATGTGAAAATGTAATCGGGCAATGTGCTGTGATTCCATTATTATTATTATTGTTGTTGTTGCTGATAACATCAAGATACTGACCATTTTCTGTGATATCATTGTACATACTGAATGCTTTAAGCTTGTCGTCTTTGTCCAAGACCGAATACCAATGTCCATACTAGGCCATAATCCCTGAGCCCTCAAAGACAAAATTTGTAGGAATTTGCCTCATGATTGGATGATTGACTAAATCAAGTCTATGAGGATTCAGGGCTTAGAAGTAGGGTAGGACACAGGCAGTCAGTCCTTAAAATATCAAAGAATAGAGGTACGAAAAGGCTACAGTTGTAGTAATAACTGTATTTGTTAAAGAAACGTATTGTTATCAATAAGGACTATGGTAAAAAACCCCCTCCAAGCCATCAAGGGGTGCTGCTACCAACGAAATATGTGCGCTTTACAGGTCACATGGCCACAATGAATAAAATCTAAGGCGTGACGAAACATTTTTTTCTCTAGCCACACTGAACAAGAGACTGTTATTATTTGGTATTTATTAAATGGAATGTTCCCAAGGCAATGAATTACTGGTCGTATACTGACTAATGCCAATCTTGGCAAGTTGCCGCACCCGATGGAACGCATACCTGGATGCAGTAAGTTCGCACACTAACGCAACAACTTGGTATGTGTTGTGGTGTCTTTTTGTCGTTTAAACACGCCCAGATCAAGACTACTTATCTAGAGATCGGATCGCTAATATCTAGCATGTCAACATAAACTGCGTAATGTAATGTCTAGATTCGCCAGCTAAATGGAATGGATGTCTCGTCCAGGTGGGTTGAGTATGGCTAGAATTACCATACCTTTTGTTTTTATGCTACTGACTATCCATTTTTCCAATATATCAGTGAATATTCTCTGATCTCTTCGCTTTGCAGGCTGTATGCGTACTGAACAAAGAAGCCTTTACTAGTGCAGAAAGAGGTCTAGTACAGGCAGTGATTACTATTTTAGCTTCATGGCCTTTGACAGCAGATGTGCAAACTTGCTGATGGTTAGAAATCACAGAGCAAATTGCCCGAGACTTCCTGCACTGATTGTCTTCACTGTGGGCAAGGGTTGCAAATATATACTCATCACGTCCAGACTGTAAAGTGCAGGATGAAATTGAAGTCAAAGCTGTATAAACATGCAACTATGTTTTAATAACCTTATCTGGGGACTGTAGGTACTAAAACCTGCTATAGACCAGTAAATTCTATCATGTAGCCATAATGTCCATAGGAGAGGGCCTGATGCAGTGTTATAATAGTTTTTTGTTCAAATAGCTAATACAGACGTGAGATCTTGTGGAATAGGTTTTGTTTGTTTGCCTGTTTTGTGTCTTTGTGTTCCAAGAATTGAAACTCACCCTGGTTATTGTTATTGGAGATGCAGTTGGGGAGAGCAGAGTTAATTTGGACACTGAATGATCAGATTGAGCCCATCAGAGGTAATCAGATAAACAGACTTTCTGCAAAGATTGAGGTAAGGGAAAGAAAAACAAACTCATAAAGATATTAAGCCTACCTATTAGCCAAGAGTCTCCAAGAATGTGCATTACTCATTTTCCAGTTTCAGAGTTTTTAAGAAAGATTAAGTGTGTGTCTGTCTTGTTAGAACTCTGAGGGCTGAGATCCAATCTTTTGTGTGGCAGCTATTCACTGTTGCAGAAACAGCAGGTGGACATCACCAGAAGCCCCCAAAGTCCTGAGATTCCTCTGTGTCCTCTCAAACATCGATAGTGGCCGCCATGGTATCCTCTTCTGTCTTACCAATGTTTCATTTTTATAAGTAGATGAAGCCTGTAAAGTCTTAAAGGACCTGTAAGGTCTTTCATGGGTGGGATTGGCACATAATACAGAAGAGCTGGCCCATTCTTATACATTAAAAAGTATAAGAACCATCTAGTAAGGACTGTGGTACATCATAGCATGTCATTTTTTAAATGTTGCTAAAGACCCTTGCTTTGATTCGATGTCTAATTAAACACAAAACACAATAAAATATTGTTCTTCGGATGATGGGAAAAGACAGGTAGCTTTTCTGTTATGTGTTCCAATAGTTTAAAAGAAGATATGAATGTTAACACAGAAATGGTGCAGTCTTTGGGCAGCCACCACTGCAATCACACTGAAACTCCTAACCTCTTACTACCAATTCTATCAATCCGTAGGAACGCGTGGACAGACGCACCCGGTTCCCCTCCCGTTCCTCAGAGGCCAAACCCGCAGAACCTTCCAGCTCTCTCAGTACCACTGAAAAGTCTTCAGATCCCCTCTTGCTGAGAAAGGTATCAGTGCGACTGGAGGACTGTAGACACAAACTGGGGCCGAATGGAGTCTTCATTGTGCAAGGCCTGGAATATCATGGTGTTGTCGACGATAGTGACGAAGATGAAGATGATGACGATGGAGACGGAAGAGATACTGATTATATCCCTGATGGTGAGTACAGATGGTGGCTACAAAGAATCGATTAATTGAGAACATAATTGACTGATTAATTGACTAAACACAAATGTTAATTGTAGTCCTAGTCATAGCTTTGGCTGCCATAAGCTGATTATATTTTGTTGTTGTTGTGAGACATACCCCTCCATCAATCTCAGGTACATTGAGATTCAAACACTAGATGTCAGTACCATTAATTAACTTCAGCGTTACAGTATTACAACATGTGTCAAAAATGAATGATAATGATTGGTGGAAATCAAATCATTCTCCTCTTTTCCAGGTAAACGCTTCCAGTACTGCTCTAAAGGGCGAGGCCGTCCTCTATCTGGAAAGCGAGTGCGCAAAGGCCAGGTAACGTCAGCGACAGGAAGAAACTATTCCTGCAACCAGTGCAGTAAGACATTTTCTCAGTTAAATCACCTCAAACTGCATGAGAGAACGCACAGCAAGAAGGTGTCTATCAAAAGTGCTGGAGGAAAAGGCAAGACGGAATCCAGCCCAAGTGGGTCCTTCTCCTGCGACCAATGCGGTAAGGCCTACTCTCAACTCAATCACCTCAAACTACATCAGAGAACGCATAAAGGAGGAGAAGAGAAGGACAAAGAAAAGTCCGGGCAGGTCGGCTCAAACAAATGTGACCTGTGCGGGAAGGTTTTTTCGAGCCAAGCCTACATCAGCATCCACAAGAGGATTCACACTGGGGAGAAGCGGTACAGCTGTGGTGTTTGTGGGAAGGCATTTACCCAAGCAAGTGCTCGCACGGTGCACCAGAGAAAGCATGACAAAGGGAACGCTTCGATTGCTCTACGTCCGCAGGGCCGCACGAGGCGGACAAGGCAAACTGTGGAAGGTGATAATGACCAGCGCTCACAGTGTGCAGAGACTCTTGAAACTCCACAAGACAAAGAAACACGAGAAGGTGTTGAAAATGGAGAAGAGCACTCCTCAAATAATGCTGTCTCTCAGCATGAGGATGTTGGAGAGTAGCCGTATGAAAAAAAATATTATTATTATTGTTATTATTATTATTTGAAAGTGTCTCATTGTTATTGGCAGGTTTGACCATGTTAAGATGTTCATACAGTATAATAATAAGAAACTGTAACCTTTTTCAAAGTAAACATGTAGACTTAAGTGAAATTTTGTCTAAAAGAGAACAAATACACCAGTCTTATCTAACCAGTTTAGTGTGTAGTGATAAGTCCTGTGGTTGGTTTGCGTGATGTACTATTGATGAAATTTTCAATTAAACACAATTTTATTAACAGCTACAAGTGTTATTGTCTTTGTATCTAATTATGAAAACATTGTCTACCCACAGTTAGTCTATAGTTGTGTGTTACAAGTTACCAGCGGTAGCTAATGGACATGTAACCTGCTGGAAATTTAACAGGAGACTATTGCAAGTCGTTGGCCTTTTTGGCTACTCCTAACATCTGGGGGCGCTAGTGGCATAATTTTGCCATGAAGCAATGAGAGGTGGAAGTAAACGGTGTATTTCAATTTTGTTGGAAGTTTTAATACGAGCTCAGCGTTATATGTTCTGAGAGTGTTCTGGATGTAAAATGTGATGACGTGCCTGACAGACTCTTTGTCACACCTGGAGGGCTTATTTATTCAATAAGCTATTTTCATCATGGACACCGTAAGTTCATACAGTTACCAAGCGAACTAGCATGGTGGTGATTTTTGATAGTGCTGTACGGCCCGGCATGTGTTTCTTAGTAGGCTAACATTGTAACATTACTTGGACTTGGCCGAAATATATTGGTAGGACTTGTAGGGTGAACAGCTGACAATGAAATTCTAGAATATTAGACTAGACTGGAAATGTTAGAGTAAAGAAGAACCATAGGGACAAACATAATAATAAGGTTCTAAAGGTTACCCTAGGTCAGAGACAAAAAGTCCTAAAAAGTCATAATTATTTTGTTTATCTTCCTAACTATAAAACTATTGCTTCCATAAACCACTTTACAGTTGCAACTGCAACATGTTAAATGTGAAGTTTTGTCCAGTGGTTCCAACCTCAACTCTGTGTATTAGTGCTGTTGGTGATTACTGGTTACTTGTTTCACTTTTTCTGTAGAGTAAGGACTCAAACTTGGAATCTAATGTCTTGTTGGAGTATCTGGTGGAGGAAGCAGATTCCAAACAGGCAGTGAATGACCAGACAGAGTCAAATCTGCTCCTCAGGTTACAAGTGGAAGATCTACAGAAGAGACTGGAAGAGAAGGGGAACAAACTCACAGAAGCTCAAGAGGTACTAGTGTGTGTTCAGTCACTAAGCACACACATTATTCATGATTCACACATGATGCGAAAAAAGTGTGTCTTGTTTCACATGTTTGTGAGAGTAGCCTATGTGTTTTCCAACAGACCATCAGGAATCTGAGGGATGAGGTCCAGTCACTTCAGAAGTTGCTGGATGTTGTGGAAAGGTAGGAAGTGTTTCTATGGATGTTTGATCTACATTTGAGGTACTGCTGAGTGGTATGAAATCCAATGCTCACTGGCACAGCCAGCAAACCCAAGAATAGAAACCAGTGCTGATTTATGTTGACTGTAATAAACGTGAGTGACACAGTTTCGGTGTCGTTCTATGGAGTGTCATTGTCATATTGCAGTTGCTGTAAATGTGTAAAGTCTTCATTCACCCCATAATGAGCCATTGAACCATCAACGTGACTACAAAGCTGATAAATTACAAAGGGCAGTGAGGTGGTGCTCAAAAACTGACTTACTCTGATGCGATGGAGGCGAGATTAATACATGATTTTTGGTTCAAATTATGACGAACCTGTCTCTGCAAATGTCATCGGAATCATTGGTCTGATTGGTTGTAGGTCTGTCTAGTGCCTACAGAAGCATTTTGAGCTACATCCCCTGATGCCATCTCAGGGAAGTGGGAGATGAGAGGAAAATATGGCAGCCTGGAAAATGAAATAAAGACTGATTAAGGGAGCTGAACTGTGTGGATCTCCAATTCATTCTTATTTGGGAATTTTTTGCCCAGCACCTTCCTCTCTTGCATATGTGCACAGATTTGACTTTTTGGTGACAGCAAATTAGCCAGACTGAGCTGCATTTCAGATCAGTATGTGACAACCAGGCTAAGTGAGCTGAGTTTTCATATCAAACAGTATTGATCATACATAATAATACATAATAATAATAATATCTTATACATGTCAATACAGAATTAACAACCATTGTGTCATTCACTTTGCTCAGGAAGTACTTGGATCTACTGGAACAGCGACCCCAGGCATCACACTTTGTCCAACCTGACAGTGAATCCAAGAGCATGGTACCTCCTCTCAGCCAACTCTTTCACTACAAGTGTCTTGTATGAATGCTGTAGACTGACTTGAGACAATGCAAATAGTTGAAGCCATTATATCCTGGAATAAATTATTGAAGTTATTGAATTATTGAATGGAGTGCATCACGACTAGTGTCTCATTAGCCTGTCTCCACCCTGTGTTGTCAAGGCCTGCCCTGCAGAACAGAACGGAACAGAAGCCGGTTTCAGAAATCCACTCTGCAGTGATGTCACAGAGGGGTCAGCACGGGGTCAGGAGGCTGTGGTACAGAACCAGCCAATCACACCAGAGGACTGTCCCCTGTCTCTGCCTGCAAGAATCAATAAAGAACAAACTGTGGTATTTTGTCTGTTGCCCACTCTTATGATGAGGGCCCAGGCCCATTTTGTTTCCCTAACTTGTTATTGGAGCATTGCAGATAAAAATAGAGTAGAATTTCATACAAAAAAATCTTGTTGGAATGAAGACATAAATATATTGCTTACTTTTATAATGTAATTATATTTTAATGTACTGATGATGTATCACTGATCCACATGCTATTAATAACTTTCTAATATTTTTTTCTGTTTACTGTAGGCTTGTGTGGGTGAGCAGCCCACCCTTAACCTCTCCTGTGAGTCAGAGCCCAACCCCACCAACCCTTCGGGTCAGAGGTCATTGTCCCCTGCACGGTCCAGTATCTCAGAGCCCTCTCCCTCACCTCCCACATATCAGTCCTGTACTGATAACACAGAGGAAGGGGATCAGCTCACAACAGCAAATGATGGAAAAGTAAGAATTTTGTATTAAATGAACAGTACCAGTGTGTTAATTGTGTGTGATTTTTTAGAATTCCAAGTAGGTTTCTTTTATAGTGACACATTTTGTGTGGATACAGGTTGGTCACTTGAAACCAAATTTATCTTGGTCTGTAAGCATAAATCATAGTCTGCACTGCTAAAAGTTATGTTGATTATTATGTAGATTTGAATTGCACTGTGGACATTATCTAAGAATCACACTCCCACCTTTGCTCGGTAGGTAGAGCAACACAGACCTCATGAGACTCACCAAACACACTCCACATACTCTCAGAGTAACACTGAAACATGTTCAAAGCCGCTACCAGTGAAGATGGTGTCGGTGAGGCTAGAGGACTGTAGACACAAACTGGGACCAAATGGATTCTTCATTGTGCAAGGACTGGATGATGATAACGATGATATTGATGACAATGGTGGAGGTGATTCTGATTACACAATCGAAAGTAAGTTTTAGAACTTTTTCAACTTTAGATCCATGTCTGCTCTATATGTTTAGTTAACTTATTTAAAATAGTGAAAAAACAAGCAATTAAACAAAAAATTGAGGTAGTCTTGCATTGTACCTCAGTCATGTACCAAGCCCATGACAAAATCATGCTGTACTATCAGAACATTTGTTTCCAGAAGTTAGTAATGTAGTTATTTAGTTACTATTTCGTTGTTTCTCCTTGGAATGTCTTACAGGTGCGACTTACCAATCTGGCTCTGCAGGTGGACCCACTCCACATTCATTTGAAGAAAAGGCTGTAGAACTTAGACCGAAAAGAGCCTTGCAGTGCAACCAGTGCACCAAGACATTCTCTCAGCCAAATCACCTTAAACTACACCAGAAGACTCACAACAGTAAGAAACAACAGATCCAGCCCAGGCAGACACACAGTCATAAGTGTGGCACGTGTGGGAAAGATTTCTCACATCGGTCCTCCCTGCTTGTCCATGAAAGGGTACACACCGGTGAAAAGCCATATGTCTGCGCTGTTTGCGGGCATGCATTCTCTCAGCTAGGCAACCTGAAAACACACCACAACAAACACCAAGAGAAGTCTCCTTTGGGTGATACTGGCACGCCGGCACCAGCAGAGATGACGTCCAGCACACGGTTGCCAGGAGACCGACACAAATGTGAGGACTGCGGGAAGGTGTTTCCCTTCCAAAGCCTGTTGCGGCTTCATCGGCGGACCCACTCGGGCGAGAGGCCGTACGCTTGCAGCGCATGTGGAAAGACGTTCACTCAATCGGGTAACCTCCGAACGCACATGCAAACGCACAAGGATAACAACCTCACCAGGGCCAACGCGGACGGTCCCGCCAAAGGTGGAGGCGCGACAGCTGTTTCTTGCGTGAAGCTTCACGAGTGCACAGAGTGTGGCAAGGCCTTCGCTTTTCAAGCACAGCTACGGGCGCACCAGCAAAAGCACACGGGCGAAAAGTCGTACGCTTGCGATGTCTGCAAGAAGGCCTTCAGGCAGCGGTCATGTCTTCAGGTACATCAGCTGCTGCGCCACAACAAAGATGGCTGCCTGCGAGGCCTGGAATGCAACGAGTGCGGGAAGAAGCTTCAGAGCCGTTCCGCTCTCCTCATCCACCAGCGGATGCACTCCGGAGACAAGCCGTATGCATGTACCCTCTGCGAAAGGAGGTTTAGTCGGCCTGAGAGCTTCCAAAATCACAAACGGTGGCACGCCAAGGAACTGAAACATGTGTGCTCTCATTGCGGGAAGGCATTCGTGACGCCGTCGAAACTGAAGCAGCACATGCGGAAGCACACTGGAGAGAAGCCCTTTTCATGCCCCCAGTGTTCCAAGACTTTCACAAGTTCCTCTGGGCTGAAGAAACATTCCCAAATCCACACAGGTGTAATGCCCTACAGGTGCTCCACCTGTGACAAGGCGTTCATGTTCCAGTCAAACCTCCGGGCGCATGAGAGAACTCACACGCAGGAGAAGCCCTACCTCTGCCACCTGTGTGGCAAGATGTTTGGTGATGGCAGCAGTCTCAGCAGACACCAGAAAACGCACACTGACGTCCGCCCACACGCATGCCCGCACTGCGACCAGAAGTTTCTTAAGTCGACCAACCTCCGGCGGCACCTGCTGCGGCACACAGGGCAGCGGCCACACCTATGCGCCGTGTGCGGCAAGGCGTTCTCGCGCTCGGAGATCCTCAAGACGCACCAAAGGGTTCACACTGGGGAGAAGCCCTACCAGTGCGGCATCTGTGCCCAACGCTTCGCCTATGTTCAGAGCCTGCAGTCGCACCAGAAGCGAGAGCACCTGATACACAAGCACCCTTCAAGCAGTGCTCAGCAACTCCCACAGTGTGCAGAGAGTTCTGGAGCGCCACCGAATCCAGAAACCCAGAGTATGGCAGAGAATATACTACATCTCTAGGGTGTGGAGGACAACATTAATTGAGCATGCAGCAGAGAGTGTACTGCATCTTTAGTGTGTGGTGGGTGTAGTAACCCTATATGCCGTAGACTGCAAAAAGCATCCCTGGAGTGTGGAGGACATAGCAACGTGTGTTATGTTTACGATGGCCATGGGGTATGGAAGATGTGCACATTCCTGTCCACTGACAGGAATGTGCCATGGGTGGTGCTGTCAAAAGACCCTTCCTTTGGGGACCAAAGATGACCAGAGTAACTGATATAAACGATGTACAATGTATTTTACAGGAATCTTCTAAAGTGTTGTTTATTTATGATGAATGGCTAGCCTTTAATAGTCTGGGGGTATACTGCAAAGCCAGTTTACTGGCTAAGATGGGTAACTTCTGGAGTATACCCTGATCTAAAAACATGTCACTTCAGAAACAGCTGATAATGCAGGGTCTTTCAGAGATCAGCTTAGTAGTACAGGCCCCTGGTGGGCCAGGCTGTTTCACTTCGCTGCACTTGCAAGGAACCTTCCAAACACTTCCTACAATCTTACTGGCACTGCTAGAACATCCTAATTGGTGTTTGATGCCAGTACAATCAGTATTGTTGATCAAATTGGGTCAAGGCACATTTTGGCATTAAATGGTGCTGGAGTATTGACCCCCAGGGGAATAAATATCCATTCTTTTGTTGTGGTGTTATATCAAACTAACCTCTCTGACTTGACCTCTCTCTATTGTGGGAACATCCCTCTTAAGTTTATCTTTTTCTCTTTCTCTTATTGGCTACTGAGTGCAGCAGATTATATTGTGCAGGTAGTTTCTGAAGTTGGGTTGCTGTGGGACTGTTGTACCACTTAAGGCATCATCTCTAGTATTTTGAACTGCCCTGTTGTAATAAAATAATCTCAATATTGTGTGTCTTATTTGTGGGGCCCAATGTGTGTGATATTTAACTAACCTGTTTACGTAATCTAAAAATAACTTTCCATATCAGGCCATGTCAGTAAAATATTTCAGAAACCACAGCTGAATATCGTGAATACAGATAGTTATATACATGCATGCCCAGTTTTGTTTTGTGATGGGCTGAGATTATTCATTCTTGAATTATGTAGAAAACATAACAGAAATTACTGTGTCACAAGGGTAATAGTTTTGCTATTGCTATTGCTTCAACCTCGTCTTCAGCCATTTATTTGTTTCTGACTGTGGCAATGCAACATTGCGACTTAATTGTCTGTCTGAGGTATGGCATCCAGGCACAACAATAGCAGCTTGCTATTGAGAAAAAGTATGGACTTCATGAGCAGAAACTGGTGCTCCCTGTGAGTGTTTTCTCTGCACCAGTTGGTTGTGAAATGTGGTGTCTGCTGCTCACATCTGCTTTGTGTCTCTGTGAAACTGTGGAACAGGTGCAGTTGCTAATCATGCTTTAGACCATCCTGTCTGATAGGATTAGATTGTTCTATAATATAGATTCAGTCCTAATGTGCTTTTAGTTAAAGCATCAACCGCACACATTTAAATATACGTGTGTATATTTGGTTAAACATTTATGCATTTAGTTGACATTCTACCCAAAGACCTTAGGTTAAAAAAAAAGGACAACCTTGCTTATCCATTAAAGATTCACTCAGCAACCCAGATCTTTTTTGCCTTGTTGCGCTATGCACCCAAAGGCTCTAGGGGGTGCTCCGTAGACAAAGAACACGATAAGAGCCTGATGATGTAAACAAAAGGCGAGCTACTTTTTCGAGTTGCATAGGTTAGGTGGGGCAGGGAAAGTCCCAGTTTACGCTACAACAGGTCAACCAAAACAATGAATGAATATGACTATGAAAATGCTGCATAGGGTCTCTTTAAGGAACATTCCTCTTATCAAACACTGTGTCATTCACTGTATTCAGGAAGTACCAAGATCTACTGAAACAGCGACTTCAGACATCACATTTTATTTGTCCCGACGGTGAAGCCAGAAGGAGCATGGTACTCCCTCCTCTTAGCTGTTTCCTTCTCTTTCTCTTCTATTCTCCGTAAAGTGCCTTGTGTGATTCTAATCTTTCCTTCAGATGTCTAGTTTGACCCGTGTAAATTGCCTTGGGAAAACCTGAGATGTTGAGGACACCTTTGACAACGAATAAGACATAATAGTGAATTACATGATGTGCTCACTATCAGCCTTTTCCCACATATGTGCTTTCTAGGTGTGCACAACCCCACCACCAACACCAATGGATCTGCCCTGTAAAATGGAGTCCAGTCCCATAGAAACACCCTCCACTGGCATCACAGAAGGGTCAACAGAGGATGACGATGAGAACAAACATATAATGTCTGAGAACGTGCCCCTGCCTCAGGATGAAAAGCCAGTGCAAAATGTGGTATTTTGTTTGTTTTTTTCTTCTGTAGTTGGGGTTACAACATTTTAAGTCATCAAGTTTCCGCATTTCTGTATTTTGTTATTTGAGTTTTTTAAATCATTTAGTTTGGATTCTAAGTCATAGATGGTGCATCACCGTATGGTAACACAGGTTGCATCACAAAATGGGTAAACAGAAAGATTTAGACTCTTTTAAATAAGACAGTGGCAAGATGTTATTCTTTACATTATAGAAAACACAACTACAAACACAAACATTACTCTGAGGTACGTAATCATGATCATAACATCGCCGTAATAATGTGAAATCCTAATGGTTTGTTTACTAATCCAGTTTTAATGTCATGGCAGTAACATTCCTTCCCTCCCACCCTTTTCTCTTCAGGAACGTGTTCATCAGCCTACCCTTATGCTCTCCTGTGAGTCAGAACCCAACCCTACAGACCGCTCAGGTCAGAGGTCATCATCCTCAGCACTGCCCTGTATCTCAGGGCCCTCTCCCTCTCCTTCCACATATCAGCCCTGCACTAATTATGCTGTGCCTGGGGATCGGCTCACAACAGCAGCAACCAATGACAAAGTAAGGACTTTGCTGTAACCAAATATTGTATTATATTGCTGTGTTATTTTATGGTTTAAAAGTTTCACACATTACAAACACATTTTATATGTTGTGTAGTGTTGGAGAAGTCCTTGTGTGTGTGTGTGTGTGTGTGTGTGTGTGTGTGTGTGTGTGTGTGTGTGTGTGTGTGCGTGTGTGTATGTATGAAACCAGAGTGGACAGAAAATTGGGCTACTATTCAGTTAGGTGCACATATATAACATACGTATAACGTATAACATTCTGTGAGGCGGTCATTATCATACTTACATCCACCCTTTTCATTTAATTAAGAATCATGTATATGGGTTTGATTTCTGTAGATTTGTATTGCATTGCAGGCATTCTCTGAAAAACTCTCCCACCTTTGTTGGCAGACCAACACAGACCTTATGAGACCCAAAAAAACTCCCACTCTCACAATAAAACTTAACTATCCCCACAGTTTTTTCCATTGGAGATGGTGTCAGTGAAACTGAAGGACTGTAGTCACAAACTGGGACCAAATTGAGTCTTCATTGTACAAGTAATAGTAAATTTAGGGTAGCACCTTGCTGCATTTGCCATGACAAATTTTAAGACATACTCACCATTGGATGTCTCTCTAGGTTCTGAAGACAGTCCATCTGCAACTTCATTTAGACAGGAAATGAAGACCAAAGAAAGCCTCCTGTCATGCAGTCAATGCACAAAGGCATTCTCTCAAATCTAATTTCTCAAATTGCACCAGAAGACACACAACAAGAAACCGCAAAACCACAAAAATCCACATGAACCTCAAGGACAAGATCTACACTGGGAGTCAATCCAAGATGGTGTCTTCCCCTGTGATCAATGCAGCAGGACATTTACTGGATTAAAATACCTTAAACTGCACCAGAGGATGCACAAAAACTCACAGGCTCATGGGGAACACACTCATGAATGTGCCACGTGTGGAAAGGTCTTTCCTCATCAGTCTACCCTCCATGTCCATGAGAGGAAGCACACCGGAGAGAGGCCTTACGCTTGTGCCATTTGCGGGAATGACCTTTACTCAGCTGGGCAACCTGAAAAAGCATGTTGGAGACGCAAAGAGACATCCTCTTTTGGCCAGGCCGGCACAGTAACTGAGCATTTGCCAACTGAGGATTTGCCATCTATAGATTTGCCAACCGAGGATTTGCAGAACGAGAACGCGTTTGACGTACCTTCAAGCAATCATAACGAGTGTGGTGGCTGCTGGGAAGTCTTCCCTCTTCAAAGCCTGTTGCGACTTCACTGGAGAACCTATGCCAGGGAGAGGCCTTATGGTTGTGGCGCTTATGGAAAGATGTTCTCCCAGCCAGGAGACCTTAACACACACCAAAGAACGCACAAAGAGAATGGAAAGAGCCCTGCGAACAGCTGCGGCACAAACAAGCTCAAGACATCTTGTCTAAAGCCTCACAAGTGCGCCGACTGTAGTAAGGCTTTCTCTTACCAGGGCCAGTTGCACACACACTGGGGAGAAACCCTACCAGTGCAAGTTGTGCAGTGACGGCTTTGCCCACCGGATGGGCCTGAAGACGCACCGGATGAAGGGGCACCAGAAATACAAGTCCTGTTCTGCGAATGATGGTGGTGGCAATTGAGGAGCTTCCACGATGCCCGGAAAGTTCTGCAGTGTCGTAGTGAGACAGAGAAACATACAAACCAAGTGTTTGTCATGGTGACAAGTGTGCAGTCGACAGTACAGTTGTTTTGTTGATGGATGGGGGATGACTTGGCTTGCCATTAAAGTTTGTGTGTGACAAAACAATATCCAGCAATACTTTGAGATCACCTTGGCGCCAAACTAACGTAGTCTTTTTTTTGTTTCAAAATGACATTGAGAGAGAGTGTGTGTGTATGTACCACTTCATCCAATTGTACTGACCAATACAGTACAGTGGTAGTTTTAAGCTCAACTTTATATATATTATTTATAGGAATGTCTATTGTGTATTCCTGGGACCCAGTAAGTCCTTTATTTCCATATGCATTTTCCTGAAATGATGTGGAAAAAAATGCTAGATGTTTATGGTATATGCTGTGTTTATGCTATATGCTATAATAGTTTACCTTAAATCTTGCAATGCTATCAGGGTGATTGTGGTCATATCTTGGAGCACAGGTCAAGTGATGATAAAATAATTGCAATCACATGAAAATGTATTATTACTTGCAAAATGTATATTAAGAAACGAGCAACAAAAAAACAAAAACAATGGGGGAACGTTAATCTTGCAACGCCCGACTCCTTCCGCTAGTTGGCGATAGCGTCGCAATAGATAACCAATCTCAGACCAGTGAGGAAGAAGGAAAAAACAAACTCGTTTCCTCTTCGCAAGACTCACTTCAGTGCCGACCTCAGCTATTAAATCGGTGTCTCTGGTTAAATGCAATGTAATTAAAATGGATACAGTTCAACCCAACGTCTGTGGTGCTGTGTAGTCGTTCCCCATTTCGCTACATGTTATCCTCAAATTTACTGAATCCACTGATGACAAGAGTTCCGAGAGAGCGAGGCGAATGAAGATACATGATGGAAGTCGACAGTAACGTTACTGATAATCGCAAAGGCAAACAGAAGACCTCAATAGTGTGGGCCCATTTCACTCGTTCGAAGGAGGATACAGTCAACTGTCTCCATTGCCAGAAAACACTGCAACTATGTCAGGGGTCGACTTCGTCGTTGCTAAAACATCTGAGAACCAGGCACCCCACACTGATGACTAGCTCCGATGGCCAACAAGTAAGATTGTTGATCTTTTAAGCATGATTGCTGATGCAGTGCACACCCTACGTGCGGCTTGGGTTGGGTGTTCTGTTAACTTGTAGTTTATTAATGCTCACACATACCTCTATTGAAGCAAGCATGAAAGAAACTAGAGCATTCTTCTGTTGCTTTTTGTATTTAAATTTCTCAAACCTCTCATTTGGGAAAAAAGAAAAACATTACTTCCTGTATTACTTTAAGTATTGTCCTTTATGGATCCTTCCATGCCTGATCAGCTAGGGGCTCCCACCTCGCTGCCCGTTAGCCTGATAGATTGATAACCTATTCCACATCAATAAAGGCCGAGTGATTTACCTTCCATTCCTAGTTAAATGAAAATAAATGGATGACTTGACATGGAATGACCCCGTTTGTCCATATGGAATTAACAAGTAGTCTACCTTTAAATTCACAGTTACAGTCTGAAGGGATGTTGACAGACCTCGCAGTGGAGCCAAAACGTAAAGGGGGAAAAGAAAAGCAGTCCATTGTGTGGGCTCATTTTACCCGTTCGGAAGATGATGACGACGTTACCTGTCTTCACTGCAAAAATAGACTTAAGTACTCAGCTGGATCGACCACATCTATGCGCAATCATCTAAGAGCGCGCCATCCTGCTGAGATGTATCGCAGTGAGAGACACAGAGTAAGACAACTCTTAATGTTTACAATAATGATTCTTGAAGCAATGCACAGCCTTCTGTTGTGTTTTATACTCCCTTTTGTGATGCACATAGTCGGTCCCGAGTGTAAACCAGTATGAGAATGCTGGATTTAGATAAACCAATATGTTTTTTTTTTTCTTTCCACCTATCAGTTATATTTATTGATACCTAAACTCTATACTTTGTAAGGACATGAGTGGATATCTGCCAGAACCCTTTCTTTGTCAAAATAGTTAAAGTCCTGCACCAACATGCTCCTAGATAGTGTGCCATGCCATTGAATGATCAACCTGGGGAATGATGACATCTGTCTGTTTGTTTACCTGCCCGTCAAGGACATAGCAGCCATTGCCAAGAAAAATGGTCAACGAAATGGGAAGCCGTGGAAACAGAAGATGCCAAATGCTCCACAGCAGCAACAGACACCTGCTGATGTTAAATTAACTGACTACATAGTAAGCTACATCCAAACAGCATTAGCTGTGTGAACTTCTAAACAGCACATGCAACAGACAGTACATACAATTACTTTTAGATTTGTTATATCTTAATTGTTTGTTTTAGTTTTTTATTTATTTGCTACAATTATTTTAGGAGTAGTTGTAGTAGTATGTTTACCTCATTGCAATCCACAAATGCAATCCATGGCAGGCACTAGAGTCCCAGGGGAGTAATATGGAGTCTGACCAGAGCTTAGATGACCATTGTGAGTCCAACCAACTCTGCAAGCAGCAAGTGGAGATGCTTCTGAAGTGTCTGGAGAGCAAAGAGAGGGAACTGACTGAGGCCTATGAGGTAGATATGTTTTTGTTGTTCCCTTGATCTGAAGAACTTTCAAATTAGCATGCTGCAAATTCGCATTTACCCTCTGTCATAGAAAATGTATTTTATTTAGCAATAATTAAAAGTTCTGTTATTCTTGTCCATTTTCTCATGTTACCTCTCTGACAGACATTCCAGAACACTGTCCAAGCTCTTCGGGAGGACATGGAGACAATCAAAGAGCAGCTTACTAATCTGACTGGGTATGGACTTGTCATTGTTACTTTACAATACACAAACAGTCAGAAACACACTTACCAGAGTGCTGTTCACACCTGTGCCTGCACATGACATGCCTGCACATGACATGATTATCTGATGTGATTGAGATTTATTTGTTTGTTTTTAAACCCTTGGTAAAGTAAATATTTGGGTAATTCCAGCATTTCGGATGTGACCTTTGCACTGTTATTGATGAACAAAATGCCACGTTTCATAATTTTGTTTATTTTATTATGCCAACTCCATAGCTGAATTACCGTCAAACTGACAAAATCATAAGAATATGAGCCTTTTAATTTGCGTTATAGACATGACATTGAATTGTCAAGCTTTTATGAGAGATTACTATTTTCCTAAAGTTTTGTAGCCTGTAAATCAACGTTGGCAACACCTTGCATTAGCAATTGGCTATCACAGTCAGTGTATACAAAAGACGTGTGCACTCAATAAAACAAAAACTCTGAAAGGAGTACATGGAGTATTTTACAAATACTAACACTCAACTTGCCTGACGGCAGGCTTTAAAAAAAAAAAAAAGTTCTGTGGTCTCGATCGCACATCGCATCTGCGTTTTTAGAGGACGCTGGTGTGACACACCCTCCAAATTTCTCCTGACCAGTTTTGGTTATGTGTGCACACGTTTTTTTTTTTGTTTTTTTTCTGTGGTAAGGATGACTTTTATGTGGAATTACCCATGTACATCAGTGAACACTGATAACACCATCTGACCTTTATAAACACATTTTTCTCACACAGTGAACACCACAAAGACAGATGTGACAATAATGTCAGCAACAAAAGTCAGCACACTGGGCCAAATTCATTTCAGGGTAAGGTAGGTGGTGCATCATGAACGTGTGATATCTTGGTAACCATAATGCTAAAGAAACACTATTGACTTGGCCTGAAAGACCAAGGCAGGAAAAGTCAAAGAACCAGCTGTAGAAGGTAATTCAACTTGTAATTGACCACTGTACACATGCGATTATTTCTTACAGGTTTGTGAGGACGAGCCTCTGCTTTCCCTGTCCTGCACCTCTGAGCCCAACTCTCCTGGTTATGATGATGCGGAAAGGTCATCTGGGGACCAGGAAGTCACTATTATTGGCCTGTTTACCCCTCACACAGTTGACAAGATTATGGTATGTCTTTGCTCCAGTTATACTCATCAAGACTGCTAACCGAGCTTTTTAGATTAAAACCCTAAATGACCTAGAAACAGAATGGAATTGACGTATTGAATGTCAGAAACCTCTGACCCCATCCACTAAAGTTAGCATGAAAGTCAACCAGTGTTGCACCAGTCAGTGTCCGACCATGGTGATGTTCTACAACGTGTGGCTGCTGTACAATGCGATTAAATACAATGAGAGTGAGTGCAAAACTGCGTTCAAGACAAGTCAAAACCACATGTATTCTATAAAGTGAAGCGCGCACAGTCCGACATTGGACGTCTGATAGTGTCTGGGCTGTCTTTGAGTGTCTTTGTGCCAAAATTGAGACGTTTGGGATGCTGTTCACCGCAGTGCATCCAGCAGTGTCAGTTATGCACATTGACATTGAATTTCTTTCTTTCTATCTATCTATTTACCCTCCCTCCCCACGATGTAGCCTATGCCTTGCCGTGCTTAAGTGAATAATATTATAGCATAATATTACTGGAGAAATTAAATCATAGCTCTAAAGGTTATAAGTCAAGGGCAAAAAGCATGGAAATAATCAATGCAGCACAGTTTTTCCTCACTAATTAACCAGCCAAGAACAATGTGTTGATAACAGTGGTAAATTTACATGCATATATATTCTATTTAAAGCAATAGGCTATTCTTTGCCTGGATGTATATGCGTCACGCCAGATGTAGGAGAGTTGGTAACTCACGCTGGCACTGAACTCAGAAGTTATCAGAGACAGCCTATGTTCAAAGATGGTTTGTTTACAGATACATAGTGGATTTTGGAAAGACAAATTTTACTACTGTCAGCTAGAGGTATTTTTATGCAGGTGCAGAATGCAGGTGCAGCACAAATGTTCTCGTTAACGCAAGAAACTCAAGAAGACAGTCTGGAGACAATAGTGGACAGGAGAAGTCTTTTACAGTCTTTCTGGTGTCCATTGATTTTAAGAGCCACACATACACATCACCTTTAATGGTGTGTTCAGGATGGCTCAAAACCTAGAAAATTGTCCCCACAGGTTCTTTCAAATCCATTTGCTTCACGTTTGGTATGCTTGCGCTTCATAGGACTACAAATACATGAAGGCTGCCTATGCTTCAGAGACCAACCCCAGCAACTCTCCAGGCTCAGCCAGGGACCCAGAGAGACGACCACAGCACCTCATTCTGACAGTGAAGCTGCAGGACTGCAGGCACAAACTGGGACCAGATGGAGTATTCCTTGTTCATAGTGACGAGACGCAGCAGCAGCAGGAGGAGGAGGATGACAACATCGGTGATGAAGATGAATATGTTGATGCTAGCAGTAATGACAATGAAGTCTTTGATCGTAATCTAAAGATGGACCCAGATTACAACCATGAAGAAAATTATGACAGTGATGAAAACTCTAAAAGTAAGTAAAGGGATTAAATGACAAAATATGATCTCAATTATAGATGACATATAGAGGCTATACACAAAACATATACATTTAGTGACAAAAAAAAAACATACCTATGATCTTTTATGTAGTTACAAAAAAGCATAATAAATTGAATGTGTTCACCAGAGTTTTTCCAGATGTCTGGCAGGACGAAGTCCAACCATCAGGCATTCTCGCTCCATGCAAAGCAGCAGCACCCAGCTTCACCCCTTCAGGAGGCTCCTCCCACAGAGGAAAGACCATTCAAGTGTCCAAAGTGTGACCACAGTTATAAGTACTGTTCAGACTTCATACAGCATTTAAAAACACATGGCGTGGGCCTGCAACCCTTGAGACCGTACAGTCGACTAGAGATTGAGGATGACTGTGATGGTGACAATAATCCTGAGATGAATTCAGAACACATCCCTGAAAATGTTGACAACATTGAGGGTGACCCTGAAAGTATGTAAAAACAAAAAAGGTGGGGGCAAAGATGACTTCGCACTTTGGCTTCAGTTCACACTGGGGATTCCCTAATCTCTGTAACATACTAAAGGCCATTCCATGCACTAGTGCTGTCCTGTGCGAAAACAAAAAGCTAAAGAAATGGTAACGCTACAATCATTAACATCAGAGGATTTAAAGGAAAAGAGATGAAAACAGTGTTACATAACATAACCACTGAGGACACTGGACAGTCAATGAGAGCAGAATACACAGACCCTACCAAGTAACAATAGACATTTAAGATGGGTACTACAAAATAGCTAAAAAGAGGATTGATTGTTTCGCAACATGGTTGCATTGATCTTTTATTAAGTAACATAATTTATTTATGTCTGATATGTCCTCCAGAACAGGCCTTAAAGTCCTTCTCTAGAAAGATCTCATCCAGGGGCTAAGCAGTGTGTCTCTGAACCTGTGAAATTTGCCAAAAAAGTCAAACCTCATCAGTGTAAAATATGTGGGAAAAAACTAAGCACCTCTTGCGCGCTTTACATTCACCAAAGACAACACAGAAGAGAACGTCCCCAGTACGCAAGACACAAGAGGACGGAAATTGTGGTGCGTGTAACTGGCCTTTTGTGAGTTTGTACTTCTTTCGCATTCATCAAGGGACACACCAGAGTGAAAGACTGTATGTTTGTCCTTGGTGCAAAAAACTTTGTCACATTTTGTGACATTCATAAGAGAGACCGTTCAAGTGTCCACTTTGCATCAAGACTTAAATATCCTGGAAGTCTTAGGAGGCATTTAAAAGCCCATGATGGACAGGAACCGTATCGTTGCGACCACTGTAGTAAATTGGTTCAACAGTTGGCCAGTTGAAAAGGCACCTCTTGTATCACTGAGGAAAAGCTGAACAAATGCTCAGTTTGTGACAAACGGTACCACATACAACAAAGCTTAACACAACATATTCTTACTCACTCTAAAGAGCGACCTTTCAAGATGTGCCAAAGGATTCACCAGTTGCAGTTTGCCCAAAAACACAAGAGGGTCCACACCAAGGAAAAGCCCTACTGCTGCTCTTTTAATGGGAAGGTCTTTGGTTACCAGGAATCACTCTATGTTCACCAGAAATGCTGTCATTCTGCATGGGGCAGCATTAAGACTACACCAACTTTGGGGTGGGGTGGGGACTATACAACCTTATAGAACCGTTTCACCATCAGTCCAGGCAGCGTGCTGTGTTATCCATGCAGAGGTACTTGCCTCTAAACACTTGCAAGTGCACAGTGGCATTAGCCTATGCAGAGCTTTGCAACACCAAGACCTAACATCATCAGGCCCCAGACTCCCAGAAGGAGTTTGAGAAACCCTATTACAGAGGATTAGAAAATCATTCAAGGTCACCAACACACTGTGACTGAATCCCAATGTTCTTCCTCAGCCTAAAACCTTAAAATGCCTAACTGGAATGAATTGCCAGTGAACTGCCTCTAAACTGAACCTCCTAGGGAGACTTTAAAGTGACTTGGACTCCAGTGATGTTATTGTGTTGTCTACCTCTTTTTTGTCAGTCAGTGACCTGCAACTTTTTCAAGAAAAGTGCCTGTCTATTAAAAAAGCTTGCCATGATGTCGGCAAAAAATATTTGCAATAAATGTTTTGCGTTTAAAAAAGAAAGTACCATCTTAAGTGGTTCTTGACCTTCCTAATTAAATGAACATGACATTTGCTTACCGAAATGTAAGAAATCCTAAATGCTGTAGCATTTTCTTATATATTTTGTATTTGTTTATTTTAGGGCTGTGCAGTTTAATTTTAATGTTTTTTTTGTTGTTTTTGTAGATTATAATCAATGTTAATGTTTGCAATTATTGCTCCCAAAAATCTCAAAAATAACTTGATTGGGAACAAGCTGCTTCTTTAATGGGAAGGACTTTTGGTTTCCAATTATCACTACTATACACTCATCAGAAATGATGAGCAACTTGGTGTTAACAGACTGCAGGCCTACCTATTGTGAGAATGTATCCTCAGGGGACTTGAGATCATACAAGATCACTTACTAAGTGCCGTCCTTAACATTTGCACAAGTAGTGTTTTTTTTTTATTCCCAACCTTTTGGTGGCGCTATGTGGTAAATTATGTTTTGTGTGCAATAATACGACGCAAACAAACGGCGTTCAAGCACTGAAGGTGTCCATCTCAGTCGTTTTACCATGCTTTCGGACTATGAAGGATATCACAGTGCCAAACACGGATACAAGTCGAGGAAATCGTCAGCTGTGTGGACCCATTTTAAGTTAATTTCAGAGGAGAGAGCTGTCATCTGTCTACACTGCAAAAGGAAACTCAAATGTTCCGCCTCGAGAAGCACAACTCCAATGCATGCCCATCTAAGAAGACGACATCCATTTCTGTTACCTTTGGCCAGTAAAAAACAAGTAAGTCTTGACGGTTGCAGTTATGCTACCTCAGATCTGAGTTCATGGGCCCTTATTTTAGGCTACTCCGTGCTGCTTTTTGAAATCGAACGTTGAATAGGCAATTTTAAAATATCCCCCTCCATTAACTACATTAGAAATTATTCGTATGAGTTCTAAATCGGTTGACGTGCTTTTTGCTCATTCATTTCAGCTTCATAGTGCACGAGATGCCTCTGAGTCGAAACAACCGGTCTTGCATCTTGAAAAATCATCAAATTATACCCTCAGGGAAGAACCCGGCCAGCTTCTGAAATTACAAGTGGAGACGCTGCAAAGGAGGCTAAACGAGAAGGATACAGAGGTCACCAAGACATACAAGGTATTACCCCACTGGGGAGTATATGTGGACATTGCTAAATACATTCTATGGCTGTTTGCATGAACGTGCTTTATTTGTTTAAAATGTATAAAAATGATATGTACTTACAATAAATTCCTTTTTTGTTAGAGATTAGAGATAGAGACACGAAAGGAAAAAAGATCTAAAGCATAAAAAAGGTTTTCAAGAAGTTGAATACTGACAGTTTATCTATGTCAACTACAAATTCTCTTCTCTATTTGTTTTGTAGACTTTCCAGCAGACAATTCAAGCCCTGAAGAAGACCATGAAAGTCATGCAGGAACATCTTAGTCAACAGACAAGGTTAGAACTTTATCCACATTAGATAAAAAAAAAAAAAAGTAATGTTATGTAACAAAGCAAAATGGTAAGGTAAGTAAGCATAAGGTAAACCTTGATTACCGTGTGTGCACATCATTGGTTGCACACAACATAGTAACAAGCAAAATAAACAGCACATATTCAATGATGACGTAAGTATTCCTTTGTGATGGTCCTGACTGTGTTTGCCGATTTGATGTGTGTTTCTGTATATGATTCTATGTTTATTTTAAAATATGAATTTACAGCATTGTGATCAGACTGGTAATCTTCTGCATTTAAGAAATTGCTGGATAGTGATTACTGTTTTTTGTACTAATTTTTTTTTTTTTTTTTTAATTTTTGAAATATCACATACTAATTCTTGACATCCTCCCATTGCATGTTATTTGTCCTACACAGAAAGCATCAGGTTGTAAATCAAAGTACACCTGTCAGTCCTATCCAGAGCAGCAATCAAGAGCCCATTGCAGCATCTTCTCAGCATGCCTGGCAGCTTTCACCTGAACCCAAGGTCTATAGTGCATCCTCATCGAGTGTTCCTCAGTGTTTAAATTATTCCCTTTGCAAGAATTACAAAGCGTTTATAAGATTATAACAGATTATAAACTGTCAACTAGAGATGATGAATCATTTGCTGTCAGAGCTTACAAACTCTGGAGCAACCAACACTAATGCTCCAACAGTGTCAGCTTTTACATAGTCCGGCGGTAGTCCAGAGTCCTTCCAACCACAGCCTGTTTTACAAACTTGTAGAAGAACGAGAGAATCTTTTTTTTTTTATTATTTATAATGTAGACTAAATAGAGAACCTGCAGCTTACACCAACTGAATGGGACTATGAGAAATTAAACTGAAAGTGGGCTCATAATTAATTGCCGGTTCACTATTCAGTCCATTTTGTACCAAATTTTACCAAATTAAATCTTCCTACCGACAGCACTGGCTGACTTTGAACAACAGGGTTATGCTTTGAAGTACTCCAGACTATCACTTTGAGACACAACTGACTGATTCCAGCAATGACTATTCATATATTTCATTTATGTCCTTACTTGATAATTTTACTGTTTGTTTGTACTGCATTGTTTGTTTTGTTTTGATAAACACATTTTGTTGTTATTGCTTTTTTCTGTTAAGCAATAATGATGATGATAATGATGCAGTGTTTGGGTGACAGTGATGTTGTAAGAGTCAGTAAGCCTGCAGGAGATGTAAGTATGTAGATATAGTACGTTGTACCACAATGGAGTTCTCTTTGTGCAGGAAGAAAAGATGTCTGGTTATGGGGAGGATGAGGACACTGAAGACTATAAAGGCGACAGTGATGAAATCTTAGATTCTAATCCTCAAATAGACCTGGATTATTTGTTACAAGATAACAGCAACTGTGGTAAAAACCCTGAAAGTAAGTAGGAGTTTAAATATCTAATTCCACTTTCATTTGGGTTCAGTCAACAAGAGTCTCGTCCAGAAGCATTCTTTTGAATGTTTCTGACTTTTTTGCATGAAATTCTCTTTTTTTCTTTTTAGTATGTGGGATGTGACATTTCAAGAATACGTAATTATAAAACCAAATATTGCGACATGCAGTGTCAGCAATAAATTGCCAAACATGTTTGTTTATTTTTCAGATCAGGCTTTGCAGCCTTCCAGAAGTGACCGTTCCACTCTCTCATCCACAGACAACAAGGCCAGGGAACTTTATTCTTGCACCTGGTGTGGGGAGAGGTTTACCAAAGAGTACTATGTGAAACTGCACAGGTTAATCCATGATAAAGAGGCTACCCTCGATCAGTGTCTCTCAGAGCCCATGAAGTATGTGAGGGTGATAAAACCTTACGAGTGTGATGTGTGTGGGATGGGGTTAAACACAGCTGACGCTCTTTACGTTCACCAAAGATTACACAGCGAAAAAAATGGCCGTTGTGAGCGTGACGCAAAAGGCCGTAAACTGTACAAGTGCGGCTGGTGTGACAAGTCTTTCACAGATTCAACTTTTTTCTGCGTTCACCAGGGCGTGCACCTAGGCGAACGGCCGTTTGTTTGCTCTTGGTGCAAGGCAACTTTCATCTATCCCACCAGTCTCCGCAGGCACCAGAAATGCCACTGCAAAAGTAGACCAACTCAGGACCTCTCACTTAGTCCATCAAGGCCATATCTCTGTGACTGTTGCGGCAAGGCATTTCAGTCTTGGTATCGCTTGAAAAGACACGCAATGTTGCATACAGGAGAAAAGCCCTACAAATGCACCTTTTGCGACAAGCGCTTTCGCCTGAAGTCTTGCTTAAAACAGCATAGTCTCAGTCACTCCGAAGAGCGACCTTTCAAGTGCCAAATATGTGCCAAAGGATTCACCAGGTTGCAGTTTGCCCAAAAACACGAGAGGGTCCACACCAAGGAAAAGCCCTACTGCTGCCTCTTTTGTGGTAAGGTCTTTGGTTACCAGGAATCACTCTACGTTCACCAGAAACGGTTTCACTCTGTGACTGGGTGTTAAAGCATTATTCTGGAGAATTCCAACCCATAGCCACACTTTGTTTACATTTCACTTGGACTAAATACTCTTAATGAATCAACCATGTGATGAATGTACTACAAATGTGACGGCATTATGACAGCTTGAGTTTAGACAGTGTCATTATAGCCTTATTTCTTGATTTCTTTAAATTATACAAGATGTGTCCCTAAATAAATTCAAGGCTTTTCCCACAAGAGATTAGTTTTATTAAGACCTCTCCTTAGCTTTTTAGGACCTTTCCTTTTGTGTGCCAATGTCATAGTTGGATTCATCATCCCATACCTCGTTTTGCCATTGTCTTACTGTACCATTTTGATTATAGCTTCAAATCAGTAGTAGTAGTTGATTTAACATGCATTGAGACATGCCTCAACCTCCTCCATCCCATGGACTATGAATACTTTTGTAATGTATTTTTAAATGGAATTAAAAGGCTTTAAAAAACTTTTTTCAATTCGCAGCTGTTCTTAGGGCTGAAATAGGTAGTGCATCCCAAAATGTTCAGTCAACACATTAAAATTCATATTCACCATGGACAGAGCTTTAAAGAAGAGTTGGTCTTATTGACAGGGGGAGGGTTGCAAAATGACCCAATCTGGCCCACGGCCAAACTGACCGTCTGGACTGGAGGCTTAAGAAAGTCCCGAATTAATAGTATTAATCTTCTAGGGAAAGGAGCCTTAGTATTTAAGGGTAAAGACGACTGTACAATAGTAACACTACAGGAAGGAATAAAATACGAATCCTATAGTATTCGGGTAGTTATTTTGTCTTTAGCCCAAAAGATCACCTGTTCGTCTAATCAATTGGTCATTCAAATGACGTGCGTGCTTGATTTATTGAGGTTAGTGAGTCTAACCGTGCAAAGTCACTGTCGATTGCATATTTTGCATGATCTTTGATGATGGTGTAGGGTTGTAAAAGAGTATCCAGAACCAGCCCAGGCACAGTATAGTTTTGTGTTTAGTTGAAAACAAACACATAACGACTGAATTGCGCAACAGGCTACAACGGCTTTATGATACAAGCTTTGGTTAGAGGAATGTCCCTGGGGAGGTGGGCGAACTGTAGAAAGTAGACTAGTTCTGACTGAGTTTTACCTGAATGTTGTGTTGCAATCAGTTCGCTTAATAGCCGAACAAAAAGAGAAGCGGGCAGAAAATCCGGACGTGATTTGAAGTGATTAACAGCGATGGAAGCGACTGGCACGGGACCAAGGTTCGAAACTTGCCATTTCTTGTTGAGCTATGCATGCTGTGTGACAGCGCTCGAGATGCTGTTGTGTTGAACATAAGATATAGGACTTGTGGACTGATGGATGACCATGTTGTTTATCATTAACGAACGTTATCTCAACTTCCTAAAAGTAAGTTTGCTATGTGGGGTACACGGTGGTACGCAAGAAACTGAGAAAAGCATTAGTTAATCATGTAAGCATAAAACGTTTGACTCATTGAGACTACGTTAAAGTGTGCGCACATATGCGACTGGCATTTAACTTGCGAAATGTTATGGTTATCGGCTTAAAATTCGAATGCATCATTGCAGTGCCCGTGTTTATTACATTTTATGCTCTGTAGCGGTACTGTATAGACTATTTTATTTGAGTGGGGAAATTTTCAGTGTGGAGAATTTTGGCTGGACGTTTTCCAGAGAGGGAAGTTGCTGCTTCAGGCGGTTTGGGGTCCAATAACAAAAGGCTTTTGTTTCAAGCGCTCAACATCAGATCTAGTATAGCTGACAAGTGAGACTGAACTCGAGAGGTCTATACTAGCTTGTAAAAGTTAGCTGTCCAGGGTTTCACAGTTTGAGACAGGTGATGCACACACAATATGAGGCAGAGGATATCCACCTTACCTGCTAAGAAGCAAACTATTTCTGGATGTGAATGAAGGACAGTGCATGTAAGCCTAATTTTTTTTCAGCTGATCATAAATCCTCTTAAATCTGATGTAATCACTTACAACATGAAAATATGTGGCTTTTTCTTTTGAAGTCATATATAGTCCTTGAGCCAGAGGGTTGGTTGATACCAACTGAGGGCAGTATGGCGTATAGTCAATTTTGGAATGGTATACCACCCTATATATAGAAAATAAATGATAGAATTGCATTGGTGGTAGATTTTTTGTGGTTTCACCCTTTGCCTTATAAGCCTATGGAGGGATATATCATGGGTGAAATATGGTAAAAAAAAATTAACGAATAGATATCCCCTCAAAACTTGCTGATTAGTTACATTAGGGCAATACTTTTTGTAAGTTTTCTGAAATACTTTGCATGCATGATAATTTGCATACATTTTAGGCCTTGGGCTATGGGGGCTTACACTAACCAAAACAAAAATCTGCCTATGCTGAAAATGAAACTGAATTTTAACATGGACAATTTTGGGATGCACTACCTGCCTGCACATTGAGAATCAATGCACTTCAATACAATAAAAATACTATAGAGGATTATGCATTGTACATGGTTCGGAAGAAGGTGGGACTTGTCTCAGTACATATTGAATCACATTTACCAGGTGTAGGCTTCTAGAAAATATGTAGGGTTAGGCCCCCCCCCCCCAATTCACCTGTAATAAATCCTCCATAGGCTCACAATGGACTTAAACAAACTGCCAAAAAAAGCTACCCTGAATGCAATGCTATCACATATTTACAGCAGATTTACTGCCCTTGAGTGGTACCGACAGGCCAAATTTGTTGTTCTGGTTCAAGGACTGATAGCTACTTTTCTCTTTTAAAACCTCTGACTTGAACATGAAGCAGCAGGTGTCAGAGACGAGAGTTCCTGCATGGTCAACTCAGCCAAGCAGGTGTTAGCAGTCAGGCATAGACACTGGATCTGTTTCTCCCTTTGTGTTTGCATAGCCCACATGAAACTGTTTATTGTCTTCCTAATTTTTAGGTACTTGTGGAACCAGAGAGGGTTGAAGCTTAGTCAGATAAAACACACCTGTCAGTCATTGATGAAACAGTGAAGTTGCTGATGTCTCATTATTTGAATGTCATGATTGAGCTTGCAGTTGGAGACAGGAGCACCAATATTTTGGTATGCATGTTTTACTCAGCTTTGTCATTACTGTCTGTTGATAAACAGCCATTCAGAAATATTTCACATGTTCATGTTTTCTTAGGAATGTTTGGACTGACCTAACTTTACTCTTCCATGCTCATCAGAGCCAACTCCGAGTGTCCCTTCAGCCTCTGTCAGCAGCACTGACAAGCTTCTGCAGCCACTCCCACCAAAGATGCTTTCAGTGAGGCTGACAGACTGCAGACACAAGCTGGGAGCAGAGGGAGTCTTTATTGTACGTGAGGAGTACGATCAAGGAGAAGATGAAATTAGTCAAGAGGGTGTGGACAGCGATTTTGTCCCTGATGGTAAGTCAGTCAATAGATAATTCCAATATTTGTAAGAAAAATAAGGGATTGTTAGTTGGTGGTTTGCTTTGGCTTGATGAAAATGACTGTGTTTTTGTTGTAGAGAACCATCTCTCATAATACTGCTTTGATAACAGAACAGTATTGTGTTGTTATAGCAGTTATAAAATGTTAATTACATTTTATTGCTACTATTACTGTTTAATAAACATAACCAAAACAACAACTACTATATTAGTAGTAGTAGTAGTAGTGGTAGTAGTAGTCAAAGAAGTAGTATGATTTATTTGCGTATTCTTTAGTATTATTGAGAACACAGTTTTTTATTTTGTTTTATTAGATGGCAGTTGTGAGCCCTTCTCTGATGATGCAAAGGATGCAAAGCCACGAGGCAAAAGTGAAAATTCCAACCAGAAGATTTGCATCGGAAGGTCAGACACTCAAACACGATCCACTGAGTCTGCAAAGCGAGTTCACAGAAGGCAGAGGAAGACTCCGAGGGCAAAACAACATGAGTGCGCAGACTGTGGGAAGATTTTGAGGTGTGCAGCTAGCCTACGTAATCACCACAGAATCCACACTGGCGAGAAGCCTTATGGCTGTGCTCTATGCGAGAAGACATTTGCTCTTCCCAGCAACCTCCGTGCGCACCTCCACAGACATAACAACATCAACTCCAAAGTTAACTCGCGCACAGCTACAGAAACGCACGCGCAAGACAAGTCCATGTCACACAAGTCCAACACGCACTTGTGCGACGAGTGTGGTAAGAAGTTCTCGTCCTTGTCGAACCTAAACATGCATCAGCAACTTCACAGGGGAGAGAGGTGTTTCACTTGTGCTCTCTGTGAGAGAAGTTTTCTCCAGTTAGGTAACCTCAAAGTGCATCATATGTGGCATGCTCAAGAAAAGCCACATCAATGTTCCCATTGTCCAATGTCCTTTACAACAGCGTCAAAGCTCAGGGTACACATCAGAGTACACACAGGGGAAAAGCCCTTCGCCTGTAACTACTGTTCAAAGGCTTTTTCTACCTCAGGCTCCCTCAAGACTCATTTGACCATTCACTCTGGGGAAATGCCTTATGAGTGTTCCATCTGTGAGAAGAGATTCAGAGCTTACCCAACTTTAAAGATTCATGAACGGTCCCATACTGGAGAAAAACTGTACCTGTGCCACACCTGCGGGGTCACGTTCAGGACATCCACGCAGCTCAAGGAACACCAGCAGACGCACACAGGCGAGAGGCCTCACCTGTGCTCGGAGTGCGGTCAGGCTTTCGCTCGCCCACTGGCACTCAAGAGACACCAGCGCTGTCACTCCGGAGAGCGCCCCCACCTGTGCACCATTTGTGGGAAGGCGTTCTCCCGTGCCGACACCCTCCGGGCACACGAGAGGCTTCATACCAGGGAGAGACCCTACAGTTGTCACATCTGAGGGGAGAGTTTTGGCTACACACAGCACCTACACGGCAATCAGAAACGGGAACACGGCATGGTGTAGGGGTGTCACTGGGTGTGTGGTTGCATGTTTTATTTTTTCTTGTCATGTGCACACCAGACTGACTGTCAGATGTCTGATAGTGTGGTGTATTGGCAGATATCAGCAAACCATCTCGTTTGCAGACGATGAACGTGTTGAATCTCCGGTGGGCCATTGTTATATCAACATTATATTAAGCTGATTTAATATCTTTATTAAATTGTGGGAAATATATATAGGCACTGAAACTGAATGAAATTGAAATTGCGGCTCATCAGTCAACATAACGCTACAAAAATGGTCATCGCATGATCATTCCTATTGTTTGGTTTGCAAGTAAATTCACATGGATTGGTGAGTGTGCAATGTTGTTGCTATTTTTCTCAGAAAATCAGTGACCATAGAAGCTCTGCAGATAAAAAATCGCCTTGCCTGGTATGCCTTTAAAGTGACAGGTGCCTAATTACATCTAGGCCCGCAAACATCAAATACAAAAATACAATGTAGTCACACAGGCACACACTTTTTTTTAATGATATTCTAATTCTAATTATATTCTAAATGACAATTTATCATATTTATGTCTGTTATTTTGTTCTATTTTGTCTTGGCTTGGAAAATAAACGCAAGTTAGGAGTAGGGCAATAAAAATTGAGGATGATGCCTTTCTCCTAATTCAATGGGGATATCAAATCGGTATTGTGTATCGACCAATATGCAAAAACGATATATCGGAATCGGTATTGGAACTAAACAAGTCATATCTGTGCATCCCTAATTGCATCACAGTATATTTTCAGAATATTGCTGAGTGTCATGGTTGTTGTTACAGGATAGGCCTGCATACACAGAGGATCAAAGAAAATAGCTGAGCAGTGAAGTTAACCTCTTTTTTTTTAGTGTTTTGTAACAAATCAGTATAAACAGGAACACTATACTAAAATAGATTTATATAGTATAACCATTTCAGTGCTGGTGTGACTTGTTTGTCAATCATTAAACAGTGTAGCATTAGGCCTGCGGGTTTTCTGACCTTAAACGTAGTCGCCTTTGTGCTTGTCTCGCCTGGTCGTGCCATGGAACGTCTTCAAGGGCAGTGGTAGAGTAGCGGTTAAGGAACCTGGCTAGCATGCAAGTAGCCTGAAAAAAAGTTGTGGGTTAGAATCCTAGTTGCCATTGTGCCCTTGAGCAAGGCACTTAACCCTAAGTTGCTCTAGGGGAGACTGGCCCTAAGCAACTGATAGTTGACAAAAATGTAAGTTGCTTTAGATAAAAGGGTCTGCTAAATTCATGAATTTAGATGTAAAATGTAATTCCCTCATGTTTTAAAGGGATGGCTAGACAAGTTTTTCTGTCAAACAGAAAGTAGATGAGCATTTTTTGTGAAGTTTCTGGAACGTGACACCCGTGTTGTCCTCTGTGAATTCTATGGACCATTGGGAAACAGAGACAATGCTGTGATTGTAATATTGCTTTGAAATGTAATTAGCCCTTACCAGTTAAATGATGTAAATACATTGTGCTTGACCTATGGTTCAGCCCTGGATCTTGAATTTCCTATGGGACTAAATCTATCTATCTGCCAAATTTGCAGTATCTGGGACTGGGAGGAGTGCATAAAAGGGTGTTAAAGTCTATGGGTTCTAGGTTTACGTACATTCTGCACACCAGAGGGCTACTTCAATTTTAAGTAAATTCCCAAGTAATTATCTTCAATAGAGAGGAGACAAAAACTTTAACAACCCTTGCAATACCCTGAGGCATTAGGCATGGGTCAATGGGATATTGTCAGCAGGTCTACAAAATCTTGTTGTGCCAAACTAACATGCTTGCCAGCCTGTATGTCACACCTTTGTTGAGTTTATCTATTCAGGAAGTGTTCTAGTCTTTAAGGTAACTTTGCTGCAAGAGCGCCACGGATTAGGCTACTGGTGTTCATGACGACCATGTCATGAACACCAGTGGATATATGTGTTCAAGAAATTGCCATACTTTTTACAGTAAATAGGCCAAGTATCACCGCATTGTGATTGACTACATTGTGACTGTAGAGTGACCACCTGTTCCACTTTATGTTGTACTGTAGGCCTACAGCAATTTAATTTGTCCCACTTTCCACATATTGCTATAAATGTCCCTCTTTTTCATCTGTGATTTGGACGAGATGAAAGCACTGATACAAAACATCTATCATTTTGGTACCTATTATGGCAATAAATACCATTTTTAGAAAGCTTATGAATAAGTTTGGACATGATCAAGGAGGTCCCATGCCAAAATAAGCCAGTGGCATTTAGTCAGAACAACATAGGCCCAGACATGGTAAACAGAATTAATTTGTCATTATGTTAGACCGGATTATATTTAACTAATTGTGTTGCCGTATCTGGCCCTCTTTGTCCCATGAAAATGTGTTTCTGTCTTACGTTTTGCCTATTTGGAAGTAGGACAGGGGTCTCCAACAGGTAGCTCGCCATCTGCTAAAGAGTTGCTCCCCAAAGGGTAAAACTCTGGAAAATAAAGATTAGAGTAATCTCCCCACAAATTTAAATAAATTCAAATTTAAATAAGTTTGCAATGCACTGGTAAACTGACCACCTGCCCATGACCTTACCTGGCTGGTTTATCTGGCTGTAACATTTGACTATGAGGCTACTGCAGTTTGTGCAAGAGTTTGTAGCCTAATGCTGTGCTTTTTTAACGGGCTACCCTTCTTCTACTGTCTATGTGGCCACAGAGGTTCTTTTACTGTCTATGGGTGCTTCCAGATGTGTTTCTGTGAGAACGGATGGATTGCTGCTTGTTTTTCCACTCCCAACCTCATGAGGCACTGATGGGGACCGTGATTGATTTTTCGTCAGAAATAAAGAGGAAGGATCTCACAGCCTTGGGATGGCGTGTTTGTCTGTGATCATGGTGAACACGTAAACACTAACAAAAACATGCAAAAAATCATATTTCAGATGGAAAGTATTGCTTGGCATCTAGACACGTTACAATCTTTAAAAGTATGTTTTTGAGCAAATTGCTAACAGTTGTTAAGCGTCTTTCCAAACGGGGTGTTTGAAAGTCCAACGGATAATTGACTGTTGATTGAATAAATCGATGTGCAGTCGATATGACTAAATAAAGGAAGACACGCCATGGATGCAGTAAGTGTTGTGTAATATTTCCTTCATGTAGTCTAACAGCATCATAATCTCAAACCCAGCCTGCTCTATGAAGGCTGACAAACATTTCGCTGAAAATGACAATGAATGGTGATTTGTAACTGTTATCTGCTTGACGATGTATTCATTTTAAGTGTGGGGGGCCCGATTTGACATTACAAGACTTGTTGAAGCTAAGGGAGAACGAAGTGGACTTTGTCATCGCCCTGCGAGGCCATATCGAGACCACCCGACGGTTGAAGCTTCAAGTCAAACACCTCCAGAGGAGGCTCGAAGAGAAAGAGCAGAAACTTAAAGAAGCTAACGAGGTAACATGTTGCAATGTATCTCACAGGTGTAAAAATCCAGCTTCAGAAAGTAAAATCTTATGACTTATGGATTTAACTTGTAAACTCAACAGAGTTGATTTCACAAATTAATAGCAGGGCTACCAGACAAAAGACGACTTGTTGGTGAGTGGTTGGAAAACATATGATGTGGTCTGGAGCTGCACCTCTGTAAAGTATGTTTCTCTGTCTGCATGAATCTATTGTCTTTATTCCCCCCTCAATTAGACTATCATTGCACTGAGAGGCGATGTTCAGACACTGCAGGAGCAGGTAGCATGGCGTAATAGGTATGATGGTTGAATGTGCCATAATTAGGTTTCATAGTCTATATGTACATCTATTTTGCTAACTGTTCTGATTTCATGCCATGTTCATGCCATACCAAAAGTAATGTAAAAAAAACTCCATTCTCCTCACCTTTGTCCAATGTAGCAACTACCTGGAAGTACAAGAAAAGGCCCTGCCTGCAGAAAATAATGACATACAGGTACATCCCTCTAATCAACATATCTTTTACTTCTATTTTTCCCTACAGCATTTTCTCTAACAGTATGTAAATTTTTTTAGGCCCACACAAACCCACCCAACACCTCCCAGACTTGCACCTCAGGGCCTAGTTCAACTACAGGTCCTGAATCATTGGGCAACACCAGAAATGAGACTACGCCAGGGGTGCAACCTGTAGGGGCAGACAACTGTAGTCCAGCAGAGGACTTTCAAGAAGATGAGGACACTCTCGATAGTGATGGAGATAGTGACTTCATCCCCAAAGGTACAGATGCAAAAAAAAAAAATTGAATATGAAGTATGCCATATGGGGAGATGCACAGTAATTTGTTTATTACTGTTTATTTGTTTTATGGTATCTGGGACCTGTTGGGATTTGACTGGCAGAGAAAACATTATTCCTTACTGTATATAATAAATTGCTTAGCAAGATTTTTTTTAAAATAATTTGCTAGTATCTTGTTTGTTTGTCTTTTGTCTTGTAGATGACAATGGTCACTCTTGCTCAGATGATGAGAATATCCCCTCACCCTCCAAGAAACGTCAGCTGCCCAAAAAGGCTGTGGCCGGGAAACCACACCATATCTGTGGCGTGTGTCAGCAGAGGTTTTGGAAGCTGTCAGGTCTCCGAGCTCACCAGAGAAGTCACGTTGACAGAAAGCCCTCTCCGCGACAGAGTCCGAGAAAACATCACGGTCCGCTGGAAGAAGATGAAGAACCTGGGGAAATGGTGGAAGGGAAACCTTACAAATGTAACGAGTGTGGGAAGAGATTCTCCACACTCAGTCACCTCACGGTGCACCATAGGATCCACACTGGGGAGAGGCCATACGCTTGTATGCTCTGTGAGAAGACATTCACTCAGAAAAACGGCGCGGTGACGCACCTGGCTACCCATGCCAGCAAAGACACGCCAGTGGCGTGCCCGCAGTGCCAGGTGACATTCACGTCGTCCACAGCGCTGAGGCAGCACGTTGCGAAACACAGAGTGGAAAACCGAAACGTGTGCTCGAAATGCGGTGTGATTTTTTCTAGCACGGCCGAGCTGAAGGAGCATAAGGCAGCGCACGCGGCCGAACGGTCGTTCACCTGCCCGCACTGCGACAAGAAGTTTCGGAACACGGGAGGGCTGAAGGACCACATGCGGACACACACGGGTGAGAAGCCCTACCTGTGCCACGACTGCGGCCGCTCGTTCACCTGCGCACAGCACCTCAAAACGCATCGGCGGACACACACAGGCGAGAAGCCATACACATGCAGCGAGTGCGGCGAGCGCTTCTCCCAGCGTATCACGCTGCGCAAGCACCAACTCCGACACACGGGGGAGAAGCCGCACCTCTGCTCGCTGTGCGGCAAGGCTTTCGCCCGTGCCGAAGTGCTCAAGACGCACCAGCGTGTGCACACTGGTGAAAAGCCATACACTTGCACTGTCTGCGGACAGGCCTTTGGCTACATACAGACCCTGCAGTCACACCAGATGCGAATGCACACGAAAGAGGAAGGAACTGCTGGAACTGATAGATAGGCCAGTGTCCCAGTCCCATGCATATTGCCCCAGTATTTGACTGTTCTTGAGTCAGTCTTTTCAGTTAGTCATGGCAATGTGGAACTGGATGTTGGTCCTCTGAACATACATACATACATACAGACAGACAGACCGCAGCCAACAACTGGCAACTTTATAATGTTAGGGTTTGTTGACCTTTGTTGGTGCAGTGTGCACACACTTTAACATGAATCAAACTCATGATTGGTAGATTCAGGGTTTAGGGCTAAAAGGGCATACTGGGATTGAGATTAGATCAAAGCCACAGAGGTCAGGAGGTCAGTGCCGTTTGGTCTCGTCTAACTTTTTCCAGCCTGGTAAAACAATTTCTGGCTGGTTTCTGTTGGGACTCCACTGACGCACTCCAGTTTCCTAAAATGGATGTGTATTTTAGGAAACACATGTTAGTTTTCCACAGAGAAATAAAGTACACTGCACAGAAAGCAGTTCATGTAAAATGTGTATTCACAGTAGTGCTGTATGTTTTATACATTGCTGTGTTTTGCCTGTGAGTGTACTTGGTTACTGGTCCAGTGACAGTGGTTGGGGGGAACTTTGTTCCAAACTCTTCCCACAGTCAAAACTCGGTGTCCAAACCCTCCAGGGTGCCACTGCCTGTTGATGCTTCGTGAGTCAGTAAGCTGTCCAGAGAAGCAGTGAAGAACTCCCAACAAGGTTGCAAGGGAGTGCTAGACGCTCCGTACTCAATCCAAAAGCATTATTAACAACAACTAACTTACTGTTCAACAATAAAATTCACCTCTGAAAAAAAACAAAAAAAACAAATCTATTTTATATTACGGTGTAGTTACACTAACATGGTTGCCTCTGAATCATCATGATTCAAGAGTCAAACACTTAAATTAGAAAACATTTATCGGACCCCCTTGCTTTTTCTGTGCTGTGGTTGGCTTTCTGGTCTGCTTCTTAATGGGAAAAAGAAAACAAAAAACACCATTCCCTCAGTGGATGTCCAAATATGGCTTCACTGTGCCACCTTAACACACCCATCTGGTCCAAGCTGGGCTCGGCAGTCCACCAGTCTCACTGATAACGAGAGCATCCTAGGCCTGTCTATGTCACTTCCTGCGTCTCTGGACTCTGGAGTGCAGAAAGCCTAGGAATGGACATTGAGTAGCACACAGAGAAAATGCTATTATTAAGTCAGTTCACAAAGTGATAGCAATATACCTGTCACAGTAAATACGCAGTCAATCATACAGAACACTTAAGATATTTCAAAATCTTCAACACAAATCTGGAATCTGATCTGAATGATAAAATAACTGATTTTGTGGTCAATGTTGCCAATGTAATGTTAAGTGCAACTCTATGTACAGAGGACAAGATGAAATGAGACCGACTACCTTGTCTTTGGCAAGGCTGTTGGTTGTGGATGGCTGAGGTGACTGTGACCTTGTCAGCTTTTCATTCTGGTGATTTCTGCAAGGTCAAAAGGTCAACACCACAGACTGTCATTTACAGTCATATCTGTGATGCCATGGGGAGTACAGTTATGCATTACTCAAGCACAGGTTAGTTTACATCAAGAAATACTTATTTGTTATCGGGCAAGAAAAAATGAATAGCGCCTAGACATCCTTCCTACTAGTCTTTCTAGATGTTTTTTGTTTGTTTTTTTTCCTGACTCCTCTCTCCACAGAATTATACACTACTTTGGGGTCGATGTGACAACTTCAGAATAAGATACCAACACATAACTGTAACATCTTATAACAGACATGGCAGCATATAAATGTCTGTGCTAGTCAATTTGTGTGTGTGTGTGTGTGTACCTTAATCATACCTGCTTTCTGTTTCTGTCTGTTCCTGCATTGCTTGGAGCTGCTGTTGGAGGTTCTCCCTCTGACTCTGCAAGCTGCTGATAGTCTGTGGTCAGAGGATCAAACATTGTCAAGAGTGATGGTCTGAAAGTCAGCACCCAAAATAGCAGAGTACAATGCAGTTTGTGTCTCCACACTGCTCTATGGGACAGAAACATAGACCCCATACACATGGCACGTAAACAGGAGGTGTTTCGATGCCTACAAAACATTCTCACACTTTCCTGGGAAGATCAAATCCCCCACACGGAGAATCTCTCAATGGCCAACACCATCTGCATTGAAGCACTGGGTGGGCCACACTATTCGTATGCCTGGGCATCGCCTCCCTTGCCTAACACTGTATGGGCAAATACGCAACTCAAAGCGAGCCGCCGGCAGGAAGAGAAGGCGCTATAATGACTACACGAAGGTACTCGCTGCAACATCAATCCAAGCCATCTTGAGGCCCTAGCACTAAACAGGCCAACCTGGCAAGCCATCTGCATCAAGGCAGCAACAAAAAAAACAACACCTTTCTGCAGAGAAGAACTGAAAGACAGGCCCAACGACACTAGCAGGCAGCTGGTATCACCCCAACATCAGGGCACATTTGCTCCACCTGTGGGTGAGTGTATGGCTCCCGAGACCCGAGCCTTCATAGTCACTTGAAGGGGCACAGATGACGAAGGCCTTATGTCTATCTACCCACCTCATGGGCTTCAGCGAGTCTGCGCTCTCTCTCCAGCAGGCTATCCTCCAGCTCCCGCTCCTGCTGTTTCAGGAGTCTGTGGAGGTTCTCCTGGACGCCCATCTCCCGGCTCAAGTCCATCAGCCTCCTTTCCAGCCGCAGGAGTAACGTCCGCATGTGGTGGTCCTTGTCCTCGATGGGGTGAGTATCCATCTCTTCAGGATCATACTGACAGATATCACGGTCGTGTGATTAAGAAAACTGATATAACGCAGTATTGTCACTACACGAGAAATAATTAAACAAACAAACACTCCACCTGGCTTTATCAGACAACTAATTAGTGGTCTGTTAATGGCCTGGACAACTAGTGAGTGGTCTGTTAAGCAAATAAGACATTGCCATCCTGTCTTCTGATTGTCTAATGAAAACCTATGCTGTATTAAAGAGTCAATAAAATAACTTTTGTTTCAGAAATTGGTTGTTGTATTAGTCTGGTGGTTCTTGCTGTTGCCGGCTTTAAATGTAGTACTTGCAAACAACACTACATTTAGGTGTAACGCTATAATAAAGTTGTCTAAGTAGTGGAGGAAAGAAGAAGAAAACAAACTCAGCTAACATTAGCCAATTAGCCAACTGTCATTATCGCGACATGTTGATTATTTAGACACTGACTGTCAAATAAAAACTTACTGTATCTGCAGTAGCAGGAGAAAGTTCCATGTCTTTTCCTTTATTGGAAAACTAATTAAATTAATGCTAGAGGAATTAAATGCAGCGAACATTTAACTCCCTTCGTGTAACATGGGAGGCAAGTAAACACCAATGACGTTCCGGAATACCGAACAGCATTATGGGTGATTGTGTCATGGCGGCGCCCTTATGATGACATCTGAGACCGGTGGCTTTGGATCAGTATGGCTTTATATTTATTTTCGTTACTCCACGGATCTACGAGCATGTAGGGATACGTTCTTACAAGTTTGATAAACATCTGAGGTTGGTTTATTTCTGCAGTTAAGTCGAGGAAGGGTTACATATTCTGTCGCCAAAGAACATGATGACAAGAGGGATTTCACATTTATATATTCATTCATATAACGTACGGTTTAAGTTCAAGTAACACATGTCTTTTACGGTAGTCAATGTCATCGTCTTGTTGTCATCATGTTGACCTTTTGGTTTACATTTGGTGGCGAAAACCACAAATGTAATTTTGCAAGCAACGTTAGCTGATTGATTACTTGCACACTACTTAAGATAATCTGGTTATCATAAAGTGACCTTAAGCTTGTATAGTTGTCAGTGTTTCACATTATCAAAATTTATCAGCAATGACAAAGTTTACTCGTGTTAGTGAGCACCGTCTCGTTTCTATCAACAGCACAGTGATGAAGAGGATGGTTACTTTGTTGAGGAGGGCGACCTCCATACCGCGTCCGGAGGTAGCCCTGGCACCTTGGCCCCATCCAGCATTCTCTCCGGCCTTCACACCCGTACTTCCTTTCACCTGCTATCCGGCTCGCTATCTGGCAGCAAAGCAGGTAGCTGTATTATGAGCGGAGATAAAATGCAGTGCTGTCGTTTTATGTCTGATGAACCATTCATTGTAGAAATATAAAAACATTTCTCTCTCTCTCTGTGCACTCTGACCATGGTCCTAGGGTAAATCACCTGCTGGCAAAGGCAAGAAGTTTAATCCCAAACCAATGAAAAAGGAGAAGCAGGAGAAACAGGAGGTGGAGATAAAGCAGCGCATGACTGTATCTGAACTGGCCCAGGCCATGAATAAAGACATTGGTATGGCACGTCTCAGAGAGCACATCTTTGGCAATATAAAGTGATCTTTTCCCCAGATAACTAACCATTTAGGATCAGCCTCTGTTGTGCAATGCAGTGTTGCTACTGCACTACGCATGACATTTTATGCATTTTCAAAAACATTGTCTCTAATAACAAGGAGCTGTTGGAGAACAAAACTGTAGTTTACGGTTGTTTGGTAGTGTGTGCCACTCATGTGATGTACTCATGCCACTCATTCCAAAATTGGCTCTGCTTTGACTGACTTTTGAGTTTTTAGACCCTTTATTACCATGTCTATGGATATGAACAGCATACACCTACTGGTTTATCTACACTTTCCTTGAATAAGTCACAGCAGATTAACATTATTTCATCCCCATCTCCGCACAGACCATGTGTACGAGGCACTGCTAAACACAGAGCTGGACATAGATGAGCTGGAGCCAGATGCGTACTTGGAGGAGAAGTGGATCAAAGAAGTGGTGAAACGGTCCGGATTTAAATATAAATACGCCCGACTGGCCGAGGTCAAAGTCAGGGAGAACAAAGATGTCACAAAGCAGTAAGAGAGAGGTTTACTTATCCAGTTTGTTTTTTGTTTACTTGTTTACTGGGTGTACTTGCTTGATTGCGTGCTTGTGTACCTGCTTGGTTTCTTGTATGTGGCCAATTTTGAATGACCTCACAGAACATGGGGACACCAACTTTATAGTTGGAATAATACTAATAGTTGCTTAGGGTTTTTCCCAATTTGTCTGCTGTGCATTTGGTCTGGCCCAACGGACTCTTCCACTGTCCTGTGAAATACTAACACCCTATCTCATATGTGCTCTTCTAAATGCCTGTCTTAATGGGAACTTAATAAAGTAGATAAACTTATTTAGTTAGCAAGTTATTTGTTTTTTGATGTATGGTTTGTGTTTGTTTGTTTATTTATGATTTCCTCCCACCTATGTGTGTGTGTGTGTGTGTGTGTGTGTGTGTGTGTGTGTGTGTGTGTCCAGACCGCCGGCTGACCCTGCCTCGCTAGTGTCTCGTCCCCCTGTGGTCACCATCATGGGTCACGTGGATCACGGCAAGACCACCCTGCTGGACAGTCTGCGCAAGACCCAGGTGGCAGCCATGGAGGCCGGGGGCATCACACAACATATAGGAGCCTTTCTGGGTAATGATGAGAATGAGAATAGTAGCTACTAGTACTATGTGAGGTTCAGTCAATGGAGATGGAGTTTATGGTGTATGCTGCTGCTGTTGCTGTTGTTGGATGCACTTTTTTTTTATGTGCTCAACACATAGAAGTCTTTCTGTGGAAGGAGGACATTGGTTGCAATAGTGGTAGGGTTTGAAGTAACACTGAGTATACATGTGCATGTATATGGTACATGCATTCAGTGTTCTTGTGGTTGGATGCTGCCATGTTCTGGGCAAACATATCAGACCGTTTGGAAAGTTGCAGCTGTTAGCATGTTGTTTATGGCATGTATTCCTTAACATCCAGAGCATAAACACATGATTCCAGGAGTTGGGTGGTTCACTGATGAAATGACTGGATTTTGAACTTTACTCAAAATTATTCCTACCTGGATTTTCCTCCGAATTATTCACCCATGATCCATGTAATGATGCCAAACCACAGAACATTTGTCATTACTGTGTATATTGATTGAATTTCCCTTCAGTCCAGTTGCCTTCCGGAGAGAAGATCACATTCCTGGACACTCCGGGTCACGCAGCGTTTACAGCCATGAGGGCGAGGGGAGCCCTGGTCACTGACATCATCATCCTGGTGGTTGCTGCGGATGATGGCGTCATGAACCAGACCATCGAGTCCATACAGCATGCCAAAAAAGCCAAAGGTGTGTGTCACGACTCTTTCTTGACTTGTGTTTAGGGGTAGAAATGGAAAGAAATTTAGAAATATTAATGCTGTTGTCGATTCTGCTTATTGGTCTAAATCTTTTCTCAATTCCTTAATGTTTAGGCCATATCGGGCTGTCAGTATCAATGCATAGGCCTTTAATATAGCCAATAAGACAAAGGCAACAGTTTTTAGAATGAGGGAAACCGTGTTATTTGTTCCCATTTTTTTATTCAGAAAGACCATTGACCATGGTCTGAAAAACATGCCGGCATTGATATACAAAACCGATAATGTCACTACAGGATATGTTGCCAGTAAATTGAAGCGTTTGATTCTCAGATCCACTCAATTCCCAGTTCTCAATTCCCACCCCTACATGTGGTGGAGAAATGCAGATACTGGATTTGTGAATGCAGATATGCAGCTCATTTGAATGCATGTGTTGTTTATGTGTGTTTTTTTTTACTGTAATCTGTTTTCTCTGCCTTTTCTCCCTGTCTGTGCCTCATCTTGTCTGCAATGGGTTTGTTTGTTTGATTGATTGTTTGTTTGTTTTGTTCCTCAGTGCCCATCATCCTTGCGGTGAACAAGTGTGATAAGCCTCAGGCAGAGCCAAAGCGTGTCAAGGAGCAGCTGCTGGCCCATGACATTGTCTGTGAGGAGTACGGAGGAGACGTGCAGGCCATTCATGTGTCTGCTCTCAAGGTATGATGCCCTCGCTCCTTTACACAAGCTCACATCTCTTTAAAGACGACCGAGGAAAGCAGAATCACAGACTGCAGCTAAAAGAAAGTTTGGATAATGTCAAAGAACCACCAGTGATTCGTAGGATTTCCTGTGAAGTATATTATAGTATTTAGTATTTAGTATGTATCTAGCACAGGTCACCTCTACATATATATTAGCCCCTTTGGTTGTGTGTGTAATCTGATGTTTCTGGTTGTGTGTTTGTCTATATTGTACTAATTAGTGATGAACTTGAATCAATTAAGTAATTTGTGTATTCTGAAGTCAGTGTGTGTGTGTGTGTGTGTGTGTGTGTGTGTGTGTGTGTGTGTGTGTGTGCGCGCATGTGTTTTAGGGTGATAACCTGATGGAGCTTGCTGAGGCAACGGTGACACTGGCTGAGGTACTGGAGCTGAAAGCTGACCCCTCCGGTCTGGTGGAGGGCACGATCATCGAGAGCCGCACCGACAAGGGCAAAGGGTACAGCTCTCCTTTTACCGTCACCCTGCAATTCTGTCATCATTCATGAGTCTTTCAACTCATTTATTCTTGTATTCCTACTCACCATTATTTTGAGTGAATGATGTGAATAATCTTTTTAATCTTTTTGATTTTGAGTGAATGATTTCTATTTCCACATGGTTGTATGGTTTCTGTCTTATAAGTCTGTGTACAAATCTTTTATATGTCTTTAATAATATGTTTTTTTTTCTATTAGTTTGTTTCTGTTTATTTCTTTTCAAATCAGTTACCCCACATGGTGTAAGGCAGGGGTCTGCAACCTTTTTGACATGTGCCAAATAAGATATGGTCTTGTTCGTCAGTCAACAGGCCAGTTGTTTTAACTATGCATAGGCTGAACTATGGGTCACATTTCCAAAAGGAAAAGGAACATGTTGATCTCACTTTTTAAAAAAATCCAAAATAAAGAAATTCAAATAATTAATTAAGGAATCATTCCAAATTAATCATTCTATATTTCTTAAATGAATATGCGCGCTATAGGCAAACAAGCGTTATCACTCATTTCAGGTTGTGCAAATATCTGTTGCTGACTAACATTCATACTGGGCTTTAATTGTGCTTCTCTCACCTAACAGTTAGGAATTGGGTACCCTGCCCTATAGTAGGCCTACCTTTCTCTGTCCTTAAAAATTATTGCAAAAAACATACTGAAAGGAAACATTGTATTGTAACAAGCAGTGCTGTTTCTGTTCTGGCTGCCTGCATTTTCAAAAAAAAGTTTTTGAAATGGGCAAATGTTTTTGTTACGTAAACCGCTTCAGAGCCTTCACTCCTGTGTTTGATTGACTTGTCATTTCGTGTTCTGTCTCATAAGGATGACAGAGGTTGGACAAATAGCTTACAAACAAAACTTTCAAAATGCAACAGGCACACAGAACTTCTACTCATAATATCCAAGAGGGATATGTCCGAATGCCCGAGCCGTGCTGAGCCCGAATGCTCATCTCACGGAAAACGATTAAAGCCAGTAGGGTGCATTACCGTCTGTCACAATACAGAGGACGCACCATATTCAACACTATCGACTGTTTAACTGTTTAACAGATGAAAATGCGAAATTTTTCCTAATGTATAAAAACAAGGGCTGCACACCATTGCTGGCATGCCAGTGAGAATTCTTCTGCGTGCCAACTATGGCACAGGTGCCAGGGGTTGCCGACCCCTGGTTTAAGGGAATGTAATCAGTACATTGTCAGATATTATGTGTACTATATGCACTGGAAAACCTTACCCATGATGTTTTCCCTCTCTTCTTCTCAGACCCGTCACCACGGCAATCGTCCAGCGTGGTACGATACGGCGAGGCTCCACGCTGGTGGCGGGCAAAACCTGGGCCAAGGTGCGCTTCATGTTTGATGAGAACGACTGCTTGGTGAGCGAGGCAGGGCCCAGCATGGCAGTGCAGATCGTGGGCTGGAAGGAGCTGCCTTCAGCTGGGGAGGAGATCCTGGAGGTGGAGTCTGAGGTAAGGGGCCTTTGGGGGTGGGGGGGTGGGCTGACTCCTCATCCTATCATTCTTTCTGCTCTTCTATGTCTGTTTTGACATTCTTCCATCTGTTCTTCAACTCTCCTTTCTCTCTCTCTCTCTCGTATCTAGTCTTTCAGTTTCTCCTCTACCTCATCCTGGACCTTCTCTTTCTCCATGTTTGCTGTTTGCACTTCCTTCCTCTCAGCTTTTTCTCTTTATCATTCCTCTTCACACCCATCATCTTTGTAGCCTCTCTTTCTCTCGTTCTAGATTTCCTCTTTGCTCTCCCTGTCTTTCTCTCTCGTTTTCAACTGCCACATCAAACTGTGTTTTGTCTGTCTTTCTTCCTTCACATTTTCATTCTCCTCTCCTCTCCTTTTCTATATCCCTCTACCCCCCCCTCTCTCTCTCTCTTCTCCCTACTCCAGCAAAGGGCGCGGGAGGTGGTGGAATGGCGGGAGTATGCGGAGGAGCAGGACAAGCTGCGTGAGGAGCAGCAGGCCATCGAGGCTAAGCAGCGAGAGCACCAGGAGAGCTACCAGCGTGAGCGCGAGAGCATGGCCCACCTAAGCTGGCGGCAACGCAAGGCTGCCATGTACCAGGCCTACAAGCACCGCATGGCCCAGAGGCCCGGAGAGAGAACAGAGAACGAGGAGCTCTCTGTGCCAATCATCATTAAAGGTTGGAGTGTGTGTGTGTTTATTTGTGTGTGTGTGTGCACAGGAGCACATATAGTGCAATCAAAGGTCGGAGTGTATGTTTTTGTGCGTGTTTTTTGTTTGTGTTTGTGTGAGTTTAGGCAGTGGTACATGTGTATGTATATGCCAACACTCATTTCTGCTGTGCATGTGTGTGTGTGTGTGTGTGTGTGTGTAAGTTCATCTTAAAAGTTAACACCAAAAGAAAAGCTTTTCTGAAAATGTGAATATTAAAAAACTGTATAGCTCTCCTCCATCCACACCTTTGACCTACATCTGTTATGCTAGGTGATGTAGATGGATCTGTGGAGGCCATCTTGAATATCCTGGAGAGTTACAATGCTCAACACCAGTGCCAGCTGGACATTGTACACTTTGGAGTCGGTGACATCACAGAGAATGACATCAACATGGCAGACACATTCTCAGGTTAGCCACACAAAATGTCCCTGTGGTTAGTTCACTGCATGGCACTATTAGTCTTCATGTAAACACATCTTTGTCTTTGTTTTAAACATTTTATGTGTTTTACGCACTTAAGTGTTTACGTCAAGGTAATTAACCATCTGCTAGATTTTAAAACTGTGTTAAAAGGACAAAATCAATATGTTTTTTTAGGTATAATATATGGTTTTAACGTTGAGGCCAATAAGCCCATCCAGCAAATGGCTGTTAAGAAGTCTGTCCCTTTGAAGCTGCACAAGATCGTCTACAAGCTCATTGATGACCTGAAAGATGTGCTGAGCAGCAAACTGCCCCCGACCATCCAGGAAAACATAGTTGGTAAATCAGCTTTGGGGGATTTAGAGGGGGGGGGGGTCTGCCATAATAATTAGCTTCCACTATAATGAGTGGAACTGGCTACATCACACACGGCAGCGCAGCCAACATTCTAGAAAAAATCCAGTCTTTTCAATATGTGTACCAGATTCTCAAACACTTCTCTACACCTGTTCCTCTTCTGTCGTGGTTTATGAACAACTAGTCCTTTGTTTGCTCTATAATGACTTTGTTTGTCTCATTTCTCTGTCTCTCAGGGGAAGCAACGGTGTTGGCCATGTTTTCTGTTACCGTGGGGAAGAAAAAGGTTCCTGTGGCGGGCTGCAGAGTCCAGAAAGGGCAGCTGGACAAAAAGCTTAAGTTTAGACTCAGCCGCGGACGAGATATACTTTGGGAAGGTGAGCCGCTGTGAACAGAACAGGGCAACATGCAGGTCATGATTGTTTTAAAAGCTTATGCCAAACAAGCCAAAACCAATGTCTGATCCAGCCGTCTCTGTCTCTAGCGTGGGTGTTAGTTTACAAAATGATTTTCAAAGCCACTTCCCTAAATGGTACTGGGAGGAACTGTCAAATGTTCTTTGTTCTCTAAAAAAAAATAGCTGATATTTGACACTGTGTGTCCCTTACAGGCTCCCTTACGGCCATGAAGCACCACAAAGACGACGTGCAGTCGGTAAAGACGGGCATGGAGTGTGGCCTCTTCCTGGAGGAAGGCGTGGATTTCCAGGCTGGGGACGAGATCATCTGTTACGAGGAGATGGAAATCAAGCAGAAGATATCCTGGGACCCAGGATTCTGAGAGACAATGTATAGGATTCCTTTTGTCTGTTGTTAACAAAAGGCGACTCCTAAATCACTCACCTCTGAGGTTCACGTCAAGGACAACCCTGAAACAGGAACAGCACAGAGGCACCAGATACCACTACCGCATCTAATATGAAATTAGGAAGCAGGAGCACTTCATAGTGCGATGCTTCTGCATAGCATAATTGACCACGCCATATTCATATCAGGGAAACAACCTGAAATATCAGTAGTGCTTTCAGCACCTTCTGGATCAACATCAATCATCTGAATGTCAATACAGAGCTTTATTCTGTAAATAAATAATTATTCATGTGAAATAATTAAAATGCTTTATTGTAAAGATAACTGTTTTGCGTCCATCTGGAGCAGAGAAAGTTTGACTTTATGCTTTATGCGGTGTCTTAAAAAGTATAAAATGTCAAAATATGAAATGGCCTTAAAAAGTTGTAAATGTTATGCAATATTGGGCAGTAGGTCTTAAATTTAGTTGAGGTCTTAAATTGGTCTGAGTTGTGAATTATTTCTGCAGATGCAAAAGTGTGATGCATTTCATGTGAATCATGCCCCTTGCTTGAAGTATGTCTTCTATAGGGACGGGTATTGGGGACCGGTATTATATTGATACCGGTTTGTGCATTGTCGGAAACAACATATTGTTAAGCTACCCTACAAACAGTGCTGCTATCTGTATTTTATGCCACGCTATGCTCTGTGTGGAGGAGGACCTGCTTCATGATAAAATCAATGATATGCCTCTGATTGGCTGAATCTGAGTTTGAAAGACACAAAATTCTCGCTGTACTGTAATTCATCACATGAAGCACTAAAGTTTTGAGTGCTGCACGCATCTTCAGAGCTCAGAATGCAGTCTTCTAGCACAGTCTTCTATTTGAGGGGAAGTAAACATTTTATTATTATTTTCATGTTAAATTGGTAGGAGTAGTCGATAGCAGTCAATTAAAAAGTGCAAGTTTATGAATGTAGAATTTATACATACATACAACATAATTTCAAATTTCACATCTGTGCAAATTGTTTGCCAAAAAGGGTGTCCTGCTGGTCTTAGATTTCAACCAAAGTCTTAATTAAGTTGTTGAAACCTGTAGAAACCCTGATCAGCGACTCTCCAGAACACATATTAATTACTCTAAATCTGGTAGATGTGTTGTGCTTTCAAATATTTGCTTGCCATTGCACACTAGTCAATACATTCTGATTTACTCACTGGTTGTCAAAACCGACCAGATGACATATAGTCAGTTCAGGAAACATAACAGTCATGCAACCACTGCTTTTTAACTACACAACTGCCTGAGGCACTTTTGTTGTTTAAGCTGACAACAGAACACTTGTTTCACGCTAGGTCAGGTATGTAGCTCTTTTTTTGATTGGCTGTCAGCTCAACTGTCTTACAAATGATTAATATGAGCCAGGAGAACTGGATGAACAAATGCTTGAGGTCATGTGCTCCCAACTTCGTCCTCTTGTTTATGCTAGGTTTGGCACTGACAAAACCTTTTTTATAACACTGCAGCTCCTGAGCCTGAGCACTAGATGGAGTCACAGACTTCAGAAGACAGAGACAGAAGTCTGTCGGAAGCCTGCTTCTTTAAATGGGCTCATATGTAGTTGCGTAAAGCATTAACCTTTTGGCAGAAATACACACTAGCTTTTGAACTAGCTTTTTGTAAAACTAGCTTTTAAGAAGAAAACAAACACATTAATTTAGGTTGATTCTAAAAGGTTAAAAGAATGGTAAATGTGTCAATGTGTGTGCAAATGTATAATCTTTGTACAATGTACCATGTGCAGACAAACGCTTACCTCAAGAGCTTTTAATTGTACCTTAGAAGACCTAGTCTCCAAATGTCCTGATATTAAATCCGGATGTCATTATATACATACTTCAGCATGCACAATTGTATATATATATATATATATATATATTGCATGTACTCTAACGTATGTACATGTACTGATCATAAGAAATCTCCCTAATCACTTGGTCACTACATAGGGGGGAATTTCTGTTTCAACCAATTGGTGTTTATATCAATCAGAGATAATGTATTCTAAATCGGTGGGTGGTGGACTACCATTGGAGTAGCCATGGGATAGATGGGTGAGATGGGTGAGGAAAGACATCCTCGGTCTTCCAGGTGTGCAGACAGTCATCCACTGCTTCCTGTAATAACTGTAATGCACTCAGGAGGAGGATGTCAGTGTTGAGGCTAATGGCATGCTCTGAGATGTAGTTCTTTACAGGGAATACATACAACAAAGGCAGGCCCACCAGATCTGTAGCTTGCTGCATCTGTACAGGTTAGTCATGCACATTTTAATAATCATTTGATCTTTGTTCATAAAATCTTTGTTAGGATGTTCATGAAAGAGATTTACTGATTTACTTTCTTCCAAAAGCAATGTTGTATTTCCTACAAACTGCATTCACTACACTATATCTATACGATCTATACGATATCTACACTATACAAGACTGTATAGCATGCACTACACAATACTATCTCATCAATACAACACAACACACATGAATACCTGACAGCAACATCCTATTCATTGAGTTCACCTCTAAAGCTGCAGTAAAAATCATGACCCATTCCCTCATCTGTACTGTGCGACTGCTGCATATGTATCTGATATCCTCACTGACGACGTGGCACACCTGATCCAGGTGGGTCAGCAGTATCACGTGAGGAGTATCTGCAGGGTGAAACAACCATGGATTATGGCACACTCTCGATTACAAAACACCCAAATTATAAACCATTCAGATTACTTAACATCCAATTCATATGATTCCCACACGCTCATTTTAGCCTATACTGTATTGCGATCACAGAGCACCAAGATCAAAAATCAGTGTAGCACAACTCTTCAGCTTTGCCAACTAATTGAACAGAAAATGGAAATCTAGTTTATGAAATGTTATTTGTTAGTATTTCTAGGAATGTTGACAGATGTGAGCACGTTGTAAGCCTACACCATTGCTAAAGATGGAATGCTGAGTGGCTGAAGCTCAAAATCTGACCACAGGGCGGTGGTGGTGTAGTGGTTAAGGAACCTGGCTAGCGTGCAAGTAGCCTGAAGAGTTGTGGATTGAATCCCAGCTGCCACCGTTGTGCCCTTGAGCAAGGCACTTAACCCTAAGTAGCTCTAGGGGAGGCTGGCCCTGAACAATGTAGTTGTAAGTCGCTTTGGATAAAAGCGTCTGCTAAATGCATAAATATATAAATATAATAAATAAAATATACATGGAGCAGGCCAGTGGGTTTATCAGCTGCAGTCCCTGTGGATCTTTGAGGGATGAGAATGGGTCTCACTCTGGTCTGAGAAGTCTTCATGGAGCTGCCTGTATGCCGTCTGACTCTTCTTTGACAAGCCCATCACCTCTGTTGCGCTCAGACAGAAAGCCTCGCAGTGAATGCGGTCCGTCATCTTTGGTTTCACTCTGTAATACGGGTCTGTGGGACTAATGGGGCAAGATGTGAGAATTCATGAATCACACCAACTCAAGATCTAAGAATTTTATGCATCATAGATGAAGATGCCTGTTATTGTAAATCTTTCAGACACTTCCAAGTGGCAGGGCTACCTTGTATCCATTAATGACATGGCCATTTATGATGTGCAAGGTCTCCCAGTGGTGCTCAACTGAGCAAGAAAAAAAGGAATTGTGTGGTGTGTTGAAGTACTATATCAATAAAATTAACAAGTAGGCATTCTTGTTTACGTGTTCAAGCACTATATCAATAAAATAAATATGAGGGCATTATCCTCTTTCTGGCTCCATGCACCATCAAAATGGCTTTGAAAACATTATTTTAAGGAAATAAAAATAACAATATAGTGCAGTAAATATTGTATGCTTAAAAACAAAAATTGTTTCTCAATAAGCAATTATATCAATATGTTTGGTCCATGCTCTGACAAGTCTGGCTTAATTTCATAGCCCTATATTTGTTGGAGGTCACAGAGTCAGTTGGAAAAAACTTAGCCTAAAACTTAGGCTGACTAGTAAACAGCTAAAGCAATGGGTTCAGGTTAACTTAGTTTCAGTTTCTTTGCCTCCATTGATTGGTTTCAGCTGCCGGTCCACTATTCAGTCTATGTAAATACGTTGTTTCCCAAATACAAGGCAAACTATAACCTAACAAAGCACTGTATGGAGTTTCTTTAAGAGCAGTTAAGTAGCTCTCTGGCGTGTTTTGTTATGCATTTCAGTGTATATGTAATGTAACCAACGTTTCTTTGGACAAAAGCATGTAACCATATATATACCATAAATAAAGTCCTATAACCTGACATCTTTGAGCACCACGTTTGTCATTTCTCTCAAACAGGACCGGCAGGATCGTCACCAGGTGGCATGAGGGAGTCACATCCAGTCGTCTCTGAAATGGAGAAATTTCTGTAATACACGCTGAGATACACATCAACACAGCTTTCCAAACCTCAACAGGGAACGCACAGCTTGTCCAGCAGGGGGCTCCATCTTATTCTCCTCTAGCCTCCTCCCAGACTGGGAGACATGGAGACTTCCCTCACTACAGTTTCACACTGACTGACTGTGCTTAGCTGTTACATAAGTCCATATCCCTCCCCTGAGTTTTCTGGAGTCACTCAGCAACCAAAGGTACATATGGACTTTCTTACCACATCACCACTGCCGGCACACACACACGAGCTGTGGTAGTGTTTGCAAGGAAATTGCATAATGTTTATCATAATTTGTTCTGCAATGCCTAGTAACAAGCAGTGCTCTAGATACGGAAGGGTTGTGACAGCAAATCGCAAATCGGAAGGGTTTTGTATGTGTTATCAGGTGGCAGTGTATGATTAAGAAAAGTACATTCTCTCTCTCTCTCTTTCTCTCTCTCTCTTGCTCTCTTTTCTCTCTCTTTCTCTGTGTATCTGAGAGAACTGCCTCCTGCAACCAGAGAAAATATTTACTTTGTGGGAGCAAGCAGGGGCTTCTGCAGTGGAGCAGCCTGGTGTGTGTCAGAGAGGAGTTCAGGACAGAGACGTGTGCATCCTGCTCCTCCTCCTGCTGCCGAGACCCTTAACAGGAGCCCACTCTACTGTCGCCCTGCCTGCAATGACAGCTGGGATGTGTCTGGATAGTTCCCTTGACTCACTAACAAAGACACACACATAAACACACACACACACACACACAAACACACACATATACACACACTCACTAAAGCATTTGAGTAATGACACATTCACGTAGTGCTGGACGGCAGCCAGTGAAATATCTGTTCCTCATATTGTGGGACAAACTGAATCCATGCCCAGATCGACAACTGTTATCAGTGTAGTATATTATTGCCTGTGCGTAATGCTTTATGCAAACCATTGACTGGTGTTGTCTACTGCTACCATGAGGCCAACTACTGCAATGTACTGCGGAGTCCAGTTGTGCACTGCACACTTCTGTTGTAGGCCCTCCATTTATGGCCATCTCATTTCTTACTGAAAGTATTTCCAGTTGTCAGTTTTGCCCAGAACTAAGTGATACATTTATTATGGTGGTGGTTAGAGACCTTATATTGTCCCTAGAGGCCCAACAAGTTGTTTTTCACTTGGGAAGGGTTGGGTTGGGTAGCTACAGAGTTGGTTTCAGAGACTATAAAATAAACACCACTCCTCTCTGCCTTCTATAAGCAACATTTTCTGTTGCTGTACTGCTCAATGCAGGCAGCTGTAGCTCACAATTAGAAGTGCCCTCTACTTCTGCCTTCTGCATGCCAAACATGCTAACACACACATAAACATTGATAGACACATAAGGCTAACACCCACACACACACACACAAACATTGATAGACACATAGGCTAACACCCACACACACACACACGCACGCAAACTGGCAGATACACAGCCTAACACATACTAACACACACACATACACACACACGCTCTGTCTCACACACGCACAGAGACACATATGTTAACAGGCCCACACAGGGCAGTGAGAGTGTGGAAGCCTGCTCTGAGCTCCAGAAAGGCACACAGTGTCCCCATGCCTGTGCACAGGCCTGCCTCCTCCTCTGATAACCAACCCTGAAGGAGGGGAGAGGCAGACGCCGGACCGCAGGAGCAGCACAGCGTGGGAGGAGCAAGAGGAGAGAAAGAGAGAGAGAGTGAGAGATAGAGAGAAAGAAGGGAGGGAGGAAAAGAAAGACAGAGGAGAGAGGGATTGGTATTCAGACATTTTCCTCTGTGTTTCGCTCCTGTTTTTCCCAGCTCATCCTAGAAGGATCATGTATTACTAAATGTATTCCAGAAGTGCTTTCTTTCCTTGAGCAAAAGTGGTGAAAGGAAAGACAGAGATAGAGAGATAGATTTAAGCTTGTTCATGTGAGTTGCATGGCCATAACTGGATGTGGGCAGATCATGAAGGATAATTAAACAAAAGTGTGTGTGTGTGTGTGTGTGTTTGTGTATGTGTGTGAGAGAGACCATCTGCACAAAACAGGACGTACTGTAATGACAGATGCCTCGATTCTCTTTCATTTCATTGATTATTAATCAGAAAGAAACAAGACTCTCCTTGACTACAGCCCTGAGTGTTTTGGACGTGCTGCGATACTTCACATAGGAAACCAGAGGAACTCAGAGGAGTCGTGTTAATGTGCAGATTCCAGCTGTGGGCGGGGTGAGGATAGTGCTCAGTGGTGTGTCAGGATAAAAAGAGATTACGATGTCAAAATGTGCAGAGAGCCAACACATTGTACACTGGTGAACTTTGAAAGAATGTGGAGGGAGGGGAGTATTGGGGTGGGGACAGAACTGGAGAATGAGACTGAGTGAGGTGTGTGTATGAGAGAGAGAGACAGAGAGAGAGAGCATCTGTACCACAAAACTTTGACTCCTACAAAACTCTATGTGCCAGATGCCTTACTCCTCTCTCACTTCATTGATCTTTAGCTCCCAGCAATTCAGCCCTTCACGTGTCTCACACAGCTCTTTCAACATCTATTTTCAGAACACTGATTTGATATCTAAACTATGGCAGTGTGTTGAGAGGGGCAGACTCACAGACAGGCTCCAAAACACCAACTGATGTGGCAGTGGAATGTTGCCAGACCAGAACCTGACCTGGGCCGGGTCCGTTTGCCCCTGCATCAGCTGAGCTGAGTCGTTGTGTGCAAAGAGCATAGCGCTGGCCAAAAAAAAGGCCTCCAAAACAAACACTCCCCAGACTACCCCCCACCCACCCCACCCCCCATGCACACACACACTCTCACACACACAGTATGAGATGTAGTCCGCCATGTTCAAATTCCTCTGTAGAATGTATTATCCTCAGATGGGATTAGCTCCTTACAAACGCTGGGAGTCAAGTACTGCTACTGCTGCTTAAAGGCTTGTAAGCAATTAAAAGACTAAGTACTTCAGCCGAGTCAAGTCAAAAACAACAGCCTCGCAATATATGTGTGTGTGCGTGTGTCTAGACGATGACAGAGGAAGAGTGTGTGTGTGTATGATGAGTGAAAAAAGGAGTGTGTGTGTGGACAATGAGACATACGGGGAGAATGATAGGGTGTTTGTGCGTGTGTGTGTGTGTGTGTGTGTGTGTGTGTAGACAATGAGAGAGGGACAGTGCATGTGTGTATATAGATGATGAGAAAAGGAGTGGGTGTGTAGACAATGACACAAACAAGGAGAATGTAAGTGTGTGTGTGTGAGAAAGAGAGACAGAGTGAGAGGAGGCTGGTGGTAGATTTAGATTTAGGACTTCAATAGCTTGTGTGTATATGCACTTAAGTAGAGCACTCAACTCTGCTCTGGTCTTTGTCATTACTTACCTTCAGTCTTAAAAAAGAAACCTCTGCCTTAGTAGTCCTTTCAACCAAGACTCACGTGACAAATACAACATCTGAACGTCAAACATCTCAATATAACTCTCTCAGTGAAGAGATGTGTTTTAAGGCATGACATTTTGCCATGCTCTACCATAAGATTTTGGCCCTTTATGGTAACTGTAGTCTTCCTTAGGGCGTAAGGCTCTTCAACATCACAACCTAGATCTAACTCTCAGCTTCATAACCCTACAGCTCTTGCTTGTCTCTCTGTTGGCCTTCAGAGTGAAACTTGATTTATCTGTGGCTTCACGATGGGGGCTGACGCAACTACCAAGCAAACATGACCGATGGAAGTGCACCTTACTCACACAGAGAGACTAAAGAGCCAGAAGAGGGGAGAGATTCTCATGCTGAAGTGTAAAGAGCGAGAGAGAGAGAGAGAGACAGGGAGAGAGAGAAAGAAAGAGAGAAGCAGAGGTAGAGAGGGGTATGACAGAGAAAAAGAGATAGGAAGAGAGAGAGAGAGAAGCAGAGAGAATAGTTGGTTTCCATGCAATCTGATGACTCATCATCCAAGAATGATTCTGGTATGACAGACTGCCTCCATCAGATGGGAGCTCCAGGCTCAGCCAGGAAATGGCATCACAGCTTGAAACCTCAATAAAACTGAAACCTGCAAAGTATTAGACTGCATTTCCTCAGCAGAAACTGTGTGCTTGCCAGGAGTGTGCTTGCTCACACCCGCTGCAACATTGATTGATAAGATGAAACAATTCAGGCAATGACAGAGATGCAGCCATACATCCCCACGCCACGCCTCACATTGATATGCCAAAACACATCAAGAGATATGAGCCAAAACATGTTTTTTGATAAGTACTGCACCCCCTAGTGGCCTGATGATTTCTTGGACATACTCAGAACAGGACCCCGAGTCATATTGCCAAAATTGGTCTTGATATGTCAAAGCGTTGCTAAGATATGATCTCAAGTCCTGTTTTTCTGCTAGGCTGTGTCTGACTGTGTGTGTGTGTGTAGCTGTGTACATGTCTACCTATATATATATATATATATATATATATATACTGATATATATATATTATACAGTCAAAAGTCAAAGCACTCTACACCAACAATATCAGGAAAACAGAGGGTGTGACGATCCAAATGCTTGCTTTGTCACTCACACCCAAAAGGTACATCTTTGGCCACACCTTGCTGTTTGACCTAGATCCGTCTGACCTTCTACTTGCGGGCCTGGTGAAGAGACTCCTTTCACGATCTGTGGTGTATACTGTAAGAAGCCTGTAGGCATGGCCTGTGTCTGCAGATGTCTTCAGACTCGCTCCAGGATGACCAAGAGAACTCACATTCAAACCTCAGCCAGAGACAGCTTTCGGTTGATAATTTCCAGTTGTGAAGCAACTGTGCAGTTCTTTTGTCATGGAGCACTGTATGACAAAAGGCAAATGGAATCAGTCTGGATTGTGTTATCTTGTTGTCGTCCTAGTTGCTCTCAGAGTGTTATTAGTAGAAGTAGAGCCTTTGACATTATGTGGAACTTTCTATTGTCTTTGTGTCAGTGGTTTTGCATTCCATTTTTGTGGGCTTATCACTGTGCCAATATTTGTTTTATTCATATCATGTTGTTGTTTCTATTTCAATATTTTTATCAGACAGTTTTGCTGGCAAGTATTCAGTAGTGTTTCACTCAACTACTGTGTTTAAATAGCACTTATCATTCACAATGTAAACACCACATAGAAAAACATGACCAGTATGTGTGAAAGCCTGTTCCAAAATATAGATCAGATCAGATGTACCTTATAAAGAGGATAAAACGTTTTGCCTACATGATCATAGTACATCCAGCTGTGGCTTCAAAACTTTGTGCTGGCAGTCTTCAGAAAATTTCTAATTTAATTTGATTGATTTTAAAGGCTGAATTTGCTACCAAACTTACCAAGCAGTAACAATGAATACATGCTGGCCAGCCCGCTCTTCTCTCTCTTTCTCTCTCTCTCTCTCTTTCTCTCTCTCACTCATGCCAAATTCAGTGCTGACACCAAACTCCATCTGTCTGTCTTTCTCCCATCCTAGTAACTGATTGCCGGCTGCCAGCCAGCACAAAGGCCTTGCAGAACCAGTCCGTGGCTTTGTACATCTGGTGCCGTGCACCGCACAGAGGAGGCTCCAGTGTCACCCTGCAGGGGTGGAGGGGGAAGACGGGTGGGTGGGGGTTGGGTCACAGGCCCTGTCTCTGTGTGGCTCGCCAGACGCCTCTAAACTCAGATCCCAGCCTGTCTCCCCTGGGTGCTCACAAGCAAGCCAACAGACAAGGCATTATTTCTGACTAGGCGCTGATTGACATCAGTGAAGCACACTAATGACAGACTGTGAGCAGTGAAGACACGCGACTGGAGACTACTCTAGCCTGCCGAAATATCTCTCAAAAAAGGGCGTAGGGTCAGGAACATATTTGCTTTTGTGGTACACTCACTGCTACACTGGTTATTTTTCTAAACTGTCCATTTATGCTGACAACTATAAACCTACCTTCAGGTCATGTAGTGCTGTTTGCAGACGCAAGGCAGACAAAATGACTGATGAGGAATCAACTCTTCTCACAATTTGTGTATAGTTCATCTTCATCAAGTTCATGCTGTTTTATCAAGTGAGTGGAACACCCTATTGTCAGTGTAGCATATAAAGTCTCTCTTATATGGATTAAATCTAACACTATTTTTATGACAGGGAGACTCATGAATTTTTCATTTACTTTATGTGGGTACTATAAGGGGGTTTATCCCACATATGGGGCATTTAGTGCATAGATTAGTAGTCTGTCATTAGCGCTGACGGTACATGTTGAAAAGTTCATGACCGACCTTTTAGTTTGCATTTGGCCTAAATGATCCTTTTGTTTGTCAGTGCAGCTGAAGAAAGTCATGACAACCACTGGGTTGTCATCTTTCCCCAAACTTTACATTGTCAGTTCAGTTTTTTATTTTTAGACTGTGCTGCACTTGAGTTGAGTCTTGAGTCTATGTAAATATAAATTTGGCATCACTTTAAGCTATTTCACAATTCAAATATTGATTCAGTATTTACAAATGAATACTGACATTTGCATCACCCTGGTTTGATTCACTGATGCATGGCTTGTTATGACCCAAAACTCAAGCTGGTATTGTTGTTGTTTTGAATAGCTGTTACACATTCCACTCCAAAGCATTCTTCTTGAGTTCAAAAAATTTAAAGATAGTAGTTGAGCGGAATATAGTACCCTAATATTAGCATAGAAGCTATCAAACTTTTATTTATTTCAGATAGGCTTAGATACAATTTTACAAACCTGATTACAACCCTTATATTTAGGCTAGAGATTGGAATGGTCAATTTTGGCTAAATGTGTGAACAGTGTAAATATGTTAAAAAAAGGGTTTTCCATTTTTATGACCCCTGTAATGGGGACAAAACAATTAAACCTTTAGAGCCACATTGTGAACAGAATTCTTTCATCAAAGTCTAGCAGATCATGTAAAATGTTCAGCAATGTGACAGGAGCAACCCCATCACATCAGTACCAAAGCTGTGGTGACCCCCTTCAGGATAAAAGTCAAAGAGAGTGCATGGGAACAAAACAGTACAGATCACACTCTTAAGCATTCTGACTGGAAATTCCCCCAAAGGAAGGATGGTGGTACTAATGTTGAGAACACACACAAGTCATGACACACATTACAATGCAAGACAGAACACTTAACAATAAACATCATTTGTGCCTGAATGACTGATTGAGCCTTGTACATAGATGGCAATCAAGGGATAACATACAGGACAGTAGTAGGCTATAGGCCACGTAAGAGCACATAAGAACTCTATGGCGTCTTTCTCTATCTTGCCCCATGGACCTATATATGGGTGTTGCATATCAAAGACCACTGTGTCCAAGAGCAACCGTGCTAGCACTCTCACATTACACACATGTGCTGAATCTGGGCACGGTCAAAGTCTTATTTACTCTTGAGTCTTCTAGGCCCACTCAATAGTCTCTGCAACAGAGAACAGGTCAACCTGATTGTGTGAAGTGCAGATATATTCAGGATTATATTTCCAGCATGAAATGCCAGACCCGCAGTTCAATTATTGTCCCAAGTTGCCCTATAGGCAGACCACAAGATCAGTTATAATAGAGATAATAGATCTAATCTAATCAGAGAGAAAATATACAAACTGGACTGCACAGATTTTCCTTTCTTTATATTTCTCACCACTTTGCATGGGCAAACATGGGCGGGGCGTGGGCGGTGACGCCCCATCCGAAAAAAATAGCCAATCAAAATACAAAGACTTACCTATTTTTTGTATGGCGCGCTGTCTACGCTGACAACTCCCAGTTCCTATTTTCTCTGTGGACGTCTGGAGTCCTCTTAGGTCCTTTTAACGTAAGCTGATGTTCGTTCTTCTCAGGATTTCTCGTCCAAAATAGTTTAAGCCGTGGCGTTGCTTTTAGTCTTACATTACTGACCAAATATACTTACTCTCTAGAAAACAGCAAGGATGGAGGACTTCGCAGGAATAAGCACCACAACGCCGTCAGTGGATGATCTTCGGTCAGGGCACGAGTACGGAACTGAGGATAAGACGACTGCTAAATTGCTCGACGACACAGCAGATTTCCTCATAGACACAAGAGAAGCTACACCGAAATTTGAGGATGACGATATTTTGGACTTGGCTGGCGGGGCGAAAGATGCTCTCGAAAGGCACAGGTCCACGTTAGGGCGTTTTGAGGAGCCAATTCTTGACAAGTTCTCGGACCCAACTCCAGAACCAGACCCAGAATCTTCTGTTCCAGAACCCGTAGAAGCGGCTCGCGAACGGGTTAGCGGGTTTGGTGACACCAGCAGTAAACTTTCAAAACAGGAACATGTTTCTCCAAAAGAAGAAAAAACGGCCATCGTAACTCCAAAGTCAAGAGCAAGATCAGGCCCATGTAAGTAACCCACATCGATAGTTTCGCTGATGTTAGATGGGAAGGTAACCGTAGCGTTTTGGTTGAGTGACTCCATCAAGTAGCCAGTTTCCTTTTTGCAGTTCAGAGGAAAGGTGTTAGGAAACTTGTAGCTAACGTAACACGAGGCTTATTAGCAGCTAAGTTAGCGGTCTAAAATTGTAACGACATCCGTAAAGTATGCACTGGTTATCCGATTGAGAAGGTATCAGAGCTTGACTATAAACTTTTAACAGGTGTTAAAATTTTAGACTTCATCACATTTCTCTTCAGAATATTTATGTGTGTCATGAACTCCTTAGAGTAAATAGATTGTTCATGATGTTTAGCAGAATGACACACACATAACGTACAAACCTAAACTGAAGTCTGGCAAATTTCACCAAGGCCATTTTTTAGCTCTTTTGAAACAGGTTGACCCTCAGCTGTGGTTGTATCTGTATTTTTTAATAATTTATGTGCAATTTGAAATGGTTCTAAATATTTATTTATTTACGTGCTTATTTATTTAAAACATGGTACAATGTACCAGTCAGAGAAGTGGCATCCCCTTTCCAGTGAGTGTACTAGCCAGATCCGTCTCTGAGTGCCATCTTGTGGACGAAACGGTAGATGTACCGCATTTTGACAGGAAGACACAAGTGCAAATTTATGCACACTTTGAGTTGTAAAGTGTCGTGCACGCTGTGATGTAATAATTTCGTGGTACCTGCGATTTTACCTGTATTTATCTATTAACGTTTTTTACTCATAGTGCGTATGTGTAACCAACAATTGAAAAATTACGTCAGAGTTTGTACAGTACAAAATGTACAGGCACAGCAAGAGCAGGGCCTGGGGTTGTGCAAGTGGGTCTATTCATGTTCTAATTTGTCAGAGGCTCTTGTGGGTTTTTTGTGTGTGTCAAACAAGGCCATATTATTGAAAGAAATAACTGTCACATAGTTGCATAATGTTTCATCTTTAAATGCATTTAGAAAAGGTAACCTGGCAGTAAATCCACACTACTCCTCTAGTCCTGATTGATTTCTCGCGTGAATTCCATGTTTGCTTGCCGTTGACTTAACAAGGACTTGGCTAAACGTTAAGAGAGACCTGAGCAGAGGTACACAGGTATAATTATTTTTGCTGCAGGACCATCTTATTTTGGAAGAGTACTGGCCATCTTGCCATTGGCAAGCTTTGAGGAACATAGTCACTGTAAAAATAAGAACAATAAAATAAAATAAAATATAATTTATTGGGGTCTCTGACAGGTAGCTCAGGAGCTACTGCTTAAAATAGCTTTCTAAAGGGTCAAAAGAAATGTAAATAAACCACAGAACGTATTAAACCTGTTAAAATCTCAGTGAAATCAAATTCAAACATCCTCCCCTGTCTAGTACAAAATGATTATTTCCCAGATTTACTGCTTTCTGATGAGAGTTGGTGTTGATAATGCACACCTGGTTTGGCTATAGCTATGGAAAATAAAGGGGTCAATAAAGGTCAGAAAATGTGTACAAATACATGTTCGTATGACAGTTTAGATGAGTGTTCATGCACTGCACTGTAAGTGTGTAAGATGGTAAAGGATATAATGTTAACATCTATCTCTAGGACTACCAATAAGTGAAATATATTGTCAAAGTAGTTTTCAAAAGAAAAAAGATTGGAGACCCTTGCTTTAGCCTGCATATTATAGCAATGGTTTAGGGTTTTCTGGTGTGTGAATGCCCTTAGGTTCTGAAGAGAACTGTTTGTGAACATGATCAATCATGTAGAGGACTGCAGGTGTGTCTGTGTGTGTGTTGGGGGGGTGGGGGGGTTGTGTGTCTACACACGCAAGAGTGTCTGAGCAACCTCAGCCACTGCACACTGTCGTCATTCACAAATGTATGTGTATGCAGATAGAATTTGGCGTGTGTGTGGTGGGGTGGTAATGGATACAGTACGAAGGGTCGGGTCAGGATGCAGTAAAGGGGGTCGTTTCATGTCATCTTGTCAGCTGACTGGCAGCTGCAGCGACGGGGTGAACCAAGAGAGCGAGCCAGAGACCCCCTTCGTTTCAGTATCCGTGGAGACACAGCGCACACGCACACGGTCGCCGCGGCACCCACACGGCCCCCGCCACCACCTCCCCTGGGCTACGTGCAAGAGGCCCTCCCACGGCCCACCTGCTCTCTCAGCTGCTGTCGCTGCCTGGACTTCGGCGTCGCTTGCTACTGGAACCTTTCTTTGGAATGCACAACTACTTTTGAGAGAAACGTAACTGCCGCAAGCTGCACTTGTTTGGGATTTTACTTGTTTACATTTATTATCTATTTATTTATTTTCTTAAGCAATGGATTCAAAGCCCTGGAAAGAACAGGGTAATTGAAACCTCATTTTCTCTTTTGCTTGCCCTCTTTGTAAATTGGGTTGCTGAATGTGTGAGAACAAGAATGCATGACAACTGCTGTGGCTGATGGCAACAGACTATGTGAGTGACTACAATGGTGATTTTCCCCTCAGCCCGTGAAGGGTGAACTAAGGCCAGGGCATACGGAAAGTTCTGGGCTGTGTTGATGGTGCAGCGTCTTCATTTACTTGGGGAGTGAGATTGCACAAGCATGCTGACTAGTGCACCTCCTGTGGTGGGTTTTGGCAACAGCCCCACATATCCAGATTAGATGGATAGATAGTTATATATATAGATTGATTATACACAAACAAGTGAATATAATTTATATTAACAATACCACTGGGGTGGGGGAAAATTCCTCTGGTGGAATAATGTATTCCAGGCTGTTTTTATTTCTTGTCACTTCTTGTGCTGCCTTTAGTGCAATACTCTTGGTTCAAGGGCTGTCTGTCAAAAAAATCGCTGTGTGGTGAAGATCTTTGGCCTTGAGAGGAATGTGCACGTGTGTCAGATGGTTGAAACCTTGATGCTGGGCTTTTATTTTGATGACTGGTAGCGGGCCCTGATAAAGAAGCGGAAATGGAATTTGTCAGTGAAGTTAGCTTGTTCACTCCAGTGGATGGTGCGCAGTGCACGCTAGCAGGAACAAGATGGATTCCAAACAAGGTTAGCACTTATTCTTTTGTCTTCTTGCCAAATCCTGGAATATTTTATTGCAACCCTGACTGTCTTTCAGTATGGCGATGGTGCTTTGTTTGATATTAGCAGGCACGCTACCGATTTTGTCATGGTTTTGACAGAATGGGCTTTGGCCTAGCTGGGCTAATGTTACATTTGTTCTGACAGCATTTGTTCTGGCGATTGGCGTGTGTGAGAAATTTTCATCGCTGCCTGGTTGTTGCTTCAATGCCTATCTGAGCTGTATATTCAGGACAAACACATACATTCTGAATGTTTTGTAAACATTTGTCAGGGTTCCGGTTGTTTTTATTCAACTCGATAGCAAACATTTTACATTGGCCTACCTAAACTGTTAAGCAAAATGCTTTACGTTAATTAGAGCCAGCAGTTCATGTTATGTGCCTTAACTTATCATAACGAATAACCCTATGACCATCAAGCTCATTTAAATTATTGTGCTAATTCTCAAGCTTATTAAATCTAGTGTGATTTTTGTAATTAACCATACGTTGTTACAGTACGTCATGTGTGTCTGTTCTGTTGGTAACCTGGGTTTTTAGGCATTGGTCTTTCATGAGATAATCAGTCGTTTTGAGTACAAAATAGTCTGTCGGGTAACGTTAACCAACGACAGCTATCATCACCTTTATGCTTGATTGTTGATTGCAGCGTTAATCGCCAGGTCATATTAACCTAACAATTATGTAATAATTGATAGCTAACCTAGCTGTCCAGGCTAATTGCAAATGTCAAATGCCAGTTCGGTTGCAAGTTAGTCATAGGTGGTTATCTTGCTATCGATTACTAACTTGTCTGGACAGTCACTTCCCCCGCCTTATCTACACTGCGTTGGCAGTCTGTGTCAGCATACGATAGGCAAAGTAAAGCCGCATTTCAGCACCCTTGGTTGAGGGATGATTCAAATATGTCATAGCAATGCAGTGTGCCCTTTGTACTAACTTGCCAACAGCTTGTTGTTTTTGATTCGCAGTATCCCAGGTCAGCAATCGGCTAGCCTGTCTAAGTAACATTAGCTATATGTAACGTTTGTAATTTCATCGCAGGGAATACTTTGTCCTCTACGTTCTTTATGACCTTTATTCTCCCTGTGCCCCCCCCCTCCCACACACACACACACACAAAGTGTCTGCTAACATAAAGTAATTTGTGCACCGCGTAATTGATGTTTAAAGAATATTGAGCAGCCTCAAGCCCCTTTACATGTTTTACATGTTTTTTTTTCACTGCAGTGTTCCGAAATGTATTAATAGAGAAGTTGTCGTCTGTCGGCATTCCAGGGACTCTTCCAGACAGGGTACAGGCTATTTCCAGCGACCGTAGATCTCGCCGAGATATCGCTGTATCAGTTTAAAGTGAAGCTGATGTTTAACTTTCTTTTACTCCTGGGCATGTTCAGCTGGGTAAAAAAAAAAACTTAAAATGTTTGTCAGATTGAGCAATAAGTTCTTGTGGGAAGTTGAAGGCTTTTTATCTTGTGAAGAAACTTGTCTAGTTTAGGCCTTCACAAGTTATCCATTGTTGAACTAAAACTGACATTAGGTTTTTGTCTTTGGAAATTAGTTTGGTGGTTTTGCTACCAGGATGGATGCCTTTTAAAATTGGACATGGACTTAACATGGGTGCAAGCATTTAGCTATGAAACAATAGCAAGGTGTCTGGTCTTCAAAGTTCTGGTCTTCAAATGCATTGTCATGACGGCACAACCAACAGTGTCACAGCCTATGTGCCCTTGTTGCTCTAGTACATTTTTGGGTAGGACTACGTTCTCTCTGTTCTTGGCTTGTGTTCTATTCTCTCTCCCTCTTCCTTCCCCTTTATCTAAATGTCTGTGCGATCATTTCATACCCCTTTCATCTTATGTCTCCCCCCTCTCCTGTAGTGGTGGACCTTGTGTACTGGCGTGACACCCAGAGGTCGGGGGTGGTGTTTGGGGCAAGCCTGTTCCTGCTGCTGTCACTCTCGGTCTGCAGCATCGTGAGCGTGTGCGCCTACATCGCTCTGGCCCTGCTCTCCGTCACCATCTCCTTCCGCATCTACAAGGGCATCCTGCAGGCTGTGCAGAAGTCAGAGGAGGGACACCCCTTCAAGTGAGTCAATTTATTTATTCACTTGTTTGTTTGTGTGTGTTTGTGTACCCCCACTTGGAGCATGTTTTTGTTGTGTTTTTTTTTTTTTTTTTTTTTTAACATTTTGGCTGTTCATTGCTGTTACACCTGTATACGTTCCCAGTCTTCAACTGAAAATCTGTAGCTGAAGTCTAAAATGCACACAAGCAAACTTGCTTCCTTACATATTTTGACTCTTGTCTCTGTACACACACACACTCACACACTTTTTCTCTTACTTTTTATGTAGGAGTGCATTCTCCCAAATATGGACACTACAGCCCCCAAACACACACTTACTCCGTACAGCTAATGAAACTGCTGTAATCCTCCCTTTGATCGTTCCAGCGAGTTTATGTGGCAGGGCCCTTTTCTACGGGGCTTAGTGTGAGCTCATGGCGAAACGATTACTGCCCAAAGTCCTTACCTCAGACTCTCTTTAATTTCCGCTCAAACATGCTGTTGGAAAATCCACCCTCAACAAAAGATCATGTTAATGCTGAGAATGACTCCTTAATGCCATTTGAAATAGCGTTTCTGGAATGACCAGTCTTTTGATTACTCAAACTCATACTTTGATTACTCAAAAGACCCAAATGACAAATGACCCAAATGACAATATAATGACAAGATAATCCAAACAACTTGCAGTTTGCCACAAAAAACTAAAGATCTTGAAATCAAGCCTACGTGTAATGATGTCTTCCAACATGGCAACTGTGTTTACTTGCACATTTGGCCAGAGTCATGACGGCTTTGCTAATGCCTTAGTGTACCAATTGTCCATACAGTGCAAGCGTGACTGACACTCTGATGTGCATGGCTACCAGAGTGACAAAGATGTTGACTGAATGTCCATGGTAAGCCCTGAAGCCTCAAAGAATTGAACTGAATTAGCATGAATTAGCCAGTCATGAAGCTGTCTCAGGTCCCATAACTTTGGGGGTTCAGGGCTGTTGGGTTAAAGTGCAAATCTATAATTGGTGTTGGTGGCGGGTGTGACGATGAAGGCATTGATGGGTGTTTTCCTTGCATCACCTCCACAGGATGTACCTGGATCAGGATGTGAACGTGCCTTCCGACCTCGTCCACAAGTACAGTGAGGTGGGCCTGCGCCATTTGAACACTGGCATCAAGGAACTGCGTCGTCTATTCCTGGTGGAGGACCTGGTAGACTCTCTGAAGGTGAGTGGTGGGGGAGGGGGCACGAGCCACCAGCCAACCGACTGATAAGCCGTTTTTTGCCTATACTGGCCCCTAATTTTCTCACAGGCACAAATGGCTTTTTGAAATGTATTTGCTCTGTTTATTGTAATGGTAAATGGACTGCATTTATATAGCGCTTTTCTTCTCCTGCAAGTAGTGTGTATAATGTCTTATCTCCTGTACAGACAGGTTTTTGTATATCCCTCTGTGCAGAGTTGTTTGTGGTATTTTCATGTTCTTTCCATAGTATCCTGGGTTATAGACTGTTACTCCGGTTGCTATGGATGGAGCCTATATGCCTATTGGATAGATTCCATGTCACCAAGGGAGACTGCAGAGGAAGAGAGTGTGTGAAACGGACGCTGTACAATAAGGCAGGAGGACAGATGAATGGGCGGCTGAAAAACAAAGAAAACTCATGCGTGTCAGAGCAGTTTAGAGAGAGAGTGTTTGTGTGGTGGGTGTGTTGGGGGGGGGGGTAGTGCTGGGGTAGCCCCAAAGGGGCCTATTGTGAGCCAGATGGGGGGCGGTGGGGATGAGGCTGGAGGGACTCTATAGGATTTAGGCCGGTGTCAGACAGACTCACGCTACTGCTGTTGCCTCTGCCAATACATGGACAAACCCCTGTCTCTACACAGCAACATACTGCAAGAGTCCACACATGTGCTTTTGTTGGGGGTGGCAAGAGAGGGATGGGGTGGCGGGGGGGAGAGGGGGAGAACTTTGTTGGCAGGGTATCTGTGAAGAGGTGGGGGCAACTGGACAGTCTGTACTGGGTGTAGTGAGGTGTGGGGTGGCAGTGGTGGGGGCTGTTCCTGGGTTGTGGGTCAGTTAAAAGGTCCTAAAGTGTTTGAGCATCAGTCGTTGTCCCTTGGCCCCTTTGCATTTCTTGTTAGTCTTTGGTGGCTCATGCCAGCTTGGACTCCTTGTCTTCATCAAGGGGTCTCCTAAATTAGCGCTGACAATGAAAATGGACCCAGAGCTGGGATATTTAGTTCAGTTCCTAACCTTAAACTGGCCATGTCCTCTGTGTGTGTGTGTGTGTGTGTGTGTGTGTGTGTGTGTGTGTGTGTGTGTGGTTTTTTCCTCTCCCGTCTCTCCTGGCTGTTATGCAACATTAGTCCTGAGTCCAAATTGTGTGTGTGTGTGTGATGGTTTGAGGCTCATTTGGCTCCCTTTGAATGTAAAAATAGACATTTTTGAGACCAAGCCAAGCTGGCTCTCTCTCTCTCTCTCTCTCTCACACACTCTCACTCTCTCTCACACACTCTCACTCTCACCCACACCCACACTCTCACACTATCTTCAATGTGAACAATGCCTCCTCTGTGTGCAGTATTGCTTCCAGACTGTGCAGTGGTGTAGAAGGACTTTTATTTTGTCTCCCCTCCTGGCTTGTGCTGGTAGCTACCTCAGCAGTTGCCAATTCTGGACATTTACAGGCTCTTGCTCTGTGGTCACTAGCCTATGGCAACATCTGGCGAATCAGAACTTGGACAGTTAAGGAGTCAAACAGAATCTCATTCAGAAGGGCAGAGAAGGGGCCCCTTCTCTGTTTAAACATCTGGACGTCACTATTGACGTGGTGGGTACAGCTGTGAAAGACAGGCTGTGGGTCTGACCACTATTAGCCAAATTGAGTTGGGTGGGGTCTAGTAAGGTATTGGGTCTTGAATTAGATAAGCTAGATTTTGGCAAAGATATAGACCAGGGGTCTCAAACCTTAGGGGGAGGAAAAAAAACTTTCTGGGAAATAATCATTTTGTGCCAGACAGGGCAGGGTGTTTCAATTTAATTTCATAGAAATTTAACAGGCTTAATACCTTTTGTGGCTATTTTATAAGATTTATTTACATTTCCTTTGACCCTTTGGAGAGCTACTCCATAGCAGGTGGCGAGCTACTGGTAGCTTCCAAGCTTCCTGTGGAGACCTCTGGAATAGACAGCACTGCAGTAGACAAGGAATTATGGAAAGTCCTAGTACTTTCCACAAAGGTCGAGTTCATGACTGTGTTTTAGTTTTTAGTCCCATCGTCTCAGTCTTCCCATTCCAGGAAAGACAAGAAAAAGCTTCACAACAACTGTGGAAGAGCCCCTCCTATTATGTGTGATCATTAATAAATTAATTATAGTTAAAGCAATTAACCAGAAGGTATTTTGTCATTTGTGACAGCAACCCAATGTAATAACTTAAAATAGCTTCGAAGCATTTGAAGAGGATTGAGACATCAGTGTTACGCACTTGGCATAGTGGTTTTAATCCTGGTTTTGACTATGTTTTGTTTTTTTTTGTGTGTGTCTACTAATGTTATCAAGGCACGGTAAACTGTGCCTCAGCTTCCTCTGTGTGCTGTGTACAGATGTATGGTTAGGAAACCATGCCAGTTGGTATTGGGCCTGGACACCGTCATACCATCCAATAATTAGCCTGCAAGTTAGCTAGGCCGCAAAATAGCAGTGTGCTTGCTGTGAGTCAGCTATGCCACACAATATTAGTGTGCTTGCTATGAGCAAGGCCACATAATATCGGTGTGCTTGCTGTGATTGATGGATACAGCTCTGTTCCCACGCCAGCTCTCTTGTTTTCTCCTCTCCCATAGTGTCCTTGACGGTGGCAATGCCTGTGTCACACACACACACACACACACACACACACACTCAGGCATATACACACAGAGGTGCCTGCTGTGCAAAGGTGCTTTCGGCTGTGTTGTGAAGTCAGCACCTTCCGAGAGCCCTCACCCACCCCCATAGGCACGTTGGCCAGTGGCCCAGTCATCCAGGGACCAAATGGACTGAGTAACCGACCAGTCTCCGCCAGCCAGCAGTTAAAACCCCTCCGTGTATGGCAAGCGCAGGCCTTTGACAGGAGGTGGGGGAAGGAGAGAGGGAGGCTTGGGGGGGGGGGTGGATATGTGGCCCCGGGGGTGGGTAGAGAGAGAGGGAGAGAGAGAAGGGTAGGGTTTCCTCAGGGCCCTTGTGCCCTTTTTGCACAGCGTGGGACCTCAGCCATGGACTGGAGATGGACCACTGCACTTTGCGATGTACCGTTCAGTCCTGTCCAGATCAGTTCAGAGACTGGCTTGGATGCAGGGTTCCATGGTGGTGACTGATCAACCTATTTGCCCTGTCTTTACCTGGGTTTAAATAGGTGTGTGTGTGTGTGAAATACAAGCAATTATGTTGTATGTAATAAGGGTGAGCAAACGGGAGATAAGATCTGTATATTGGTAAGTGTGTGTGAAAAAGAGATGGGGTACAAAGAATTATGTTTTATGAGGGTGGCATACAGGGGATAAGATCTGTGTATTAGTAAGTGTGTGTGTGTGAGAGAGGGGTGTCTTCATGCCAGGTCTCCACCTTCAGTGCCTGTCTTGGTAACAGGACTGCTATAAATGGAAGGACCCAGTTTGTGATGTTGAGGAAACAGAGGCTCTAGCTGTTTTTTCCCTAAATGTCAGTGTATTTACTTCTATGTTTTGATTGACATGAATGACAATAAATTATCAGTATTCTTTAATATTTTTTGTTAATTTTAAAAGTACTTTAACAGTTTTCTTGTAGCAGTGCTGTTTTGTAGGCTCTCATAACTAGTTTGATTGTTGGCGAGTTTTGATTCTGGTGTGGCTGAATCCTTGCTTAGCATGTGGCTAGAAAGGTGTATAATGTGCTTTAGTTTAATATGTTTAAATGTTAAAAGGTCTAAAATGTTAAAAGTTGACGTATTAAAGTTGGTGATAAATCAGATGGATTTTTTTTAATTGAATATATATTCTACAGTTGGGATATACATATTTAATATCTCTCTATCTCTATCTCTCACTGTCTCTATCTCTCTCTCTCTCTATCTGTCTCTCTAGTTTGGTGTCCTCCTGTGGATCCTCACCTACATTGGTGCCTTGTTCAATGGCCTCACCCTCCTCATCATTGGTAAACAGACACACACACACACAGGTTTTATTTCTTGGGTAATGGTGTGAAATAAAACTCACACATCAGCCACATGCGTTTTTTTTGGGTGTAAAAAACAAACACACACACACACACACAAAAAGAAAAGCACATCAATTAAAAGCCGATAGATTCCTAGCAGTTGGTACCACCCTAAACCCTAATGTAGCCCTGCAGTCTTTTTCAGCACTATAGTTCATACCTCACATGTTTCACAGGAGCCACTTTGTGTTTCAACCAACACAGTATTCTTTGTTCTTAACTTTTTTGATGCCACACTGAAGTCATGTTTTTTAATGACCTGTCTTCTGTTTTCCTTTTCACATTTTACAGGTCTGGTTGGAATGTTCAGCTGGCCAGTTATTTATGAGAAACACCAAGTACGTCACACACACAAACACACACACACTTTCCATGACTCATTAAATTCACTCTTCTTGTGACCTTTTTGGGCATTTGTGGAGTGGGTACAACAGGTTTGGATAATAGTTGCTCAGTGCTTATTGAGATACATCTTCTCCTTTGTCTAATCTCTGATTTGTCTAAATTACCTTTGTTTTTTTATCCATTCATTTATTATTAATATATTAATGATGTTTATTCTTTTAGACTCAGATTGACCATTACTATGGGATGGTGAGCACTCAAGTCAAGGACGTTCTGGGCAAGTAAGTACCGCCTTCTGTCTGGTAGCTTGTGAAAGTTTGCAAAGACTGAATTGAGAAGACGGACCACTTGTATTGTATTTAGCAGTATTAATCTGTCTTTCCGCGGTGAGGACAGAGCTGCACTGTCAGCAGTATGTTTAGAGGAGTGCCTGGTTAGATGTAGACCCTGTGGCTGGAGTAGCAGATCTGACTACAGATACTGTAAAGCCTTGGCCCTCATGCTACAAAACCACAGGGAGGGTTCATTTACAGTCAGAGCTACGGTTTGGCATGTACACTGTGAAACTGGAGGTCCCTCCTCAGAGCATAACAGTTGTTTCTTCTTCAATATTTTTTTCATCCTCAGCTCAACACACACTCACACACACAGTTTGTTTAGAGCTATTGTTCTTTCCTTATTACGCGTGTTTCATGCAAATAGGTTCCGAACACTCTGCATACTTACATTGTTACAGTGTGTTTGTGTATTTCACAAGGCCAAGAACAGAACAGCACAGTTTTTTTTTATTTATTTTTTATTTTTTTGTGTCTCTTTTCCCCATCACTCAGAGGTATTCATGGTTATCATTCTCTCCCCACCCCCCCAGGATCCAGGCGAAAGTCCCAGGATTGAAGCCGAAAACGGAATAAAAAGACGCAGCTTGAGCTGGTGTGTGTGTGTGTGTCCATGTTTGTCTATGTCCATGTTTGATAAGAGTGTGTGTGTGTGTGTGTGTCTCTATGTGGGAGGAAGGGATGGAAGCATAAAGGAAGGGAGTGATGGAAGAAAGGAGAAGCATAAGGCCTTTGACATTGTAATGTACACTTGTCCCTCGTTCCTTTGTTTAGACTGTTTTGTTTTTCCACAGTCCTGTGAACAGATGAAATAACCCTTGCTAACCTGTTAGCAGCTGTCTGTTATAACCAGCTCAATGTTGTACACCGCCGTAACTTAATAAATAAATGAATGAATGAATAAACAAATGAACTTAACTAAAGGATATAGCAGCTTTTTGTAACATCAGTAAGGAATGTCTTGCAACCTGGTTGACCACATTTTGTCACAACGGGAAATGTTCATCCAAGATGAATATTTTGTCTTTTTTTTTTTTTCCTTCTCCTCCTTTCTTTCTTTTTTGTTCATTTTGGCTAAAAAATGTCCAGTGCATAGTTTTCAATTTCATAAAAGCGGTGGCAATCCTTTTTTTTTGTTTTTGTCATTTTTAAAGGGACTAAAATATTCACGTGGATAATGTGGCACTATCACAGGAAGTACCGTTCACAGTTTTATTTTATTTAATTTTTTCCTAGCCATCTTTGTTGTTTGTAGGGCTGGCAGAGTGTAATTGACAGTTAGTGTTTCTCCTGATCTTTGCCATTTTACGAGTCATGCACGACAAAACACTGCTTCTAGTTACATGGTCTGAGCTGTGGCCTCATTTTAATTCATTCAGTCAATCACCTACCTACCACAATTGATACAGCACCATTCTTCTTTTTTCCTCATGTGGATGAACTGCAAGAAGCTTTTTTATTTTCTTGATGTCACTCTGTTACAGTTGACTAGAACATACAAAAGCAATAACAAAAAAGAGAAAAAAATGCAGGGGAAAATTTTCACAAAAGCTTGATGGCATGACTTTTATGCAGTTTGTTTCCTCGTTTTCACCTGAAGCTGGAGCGGATTTTTTTCCAACTCATCTTTGCTTTTTCCTGGTGCTTTCAGTCATCAGTCGTGTGATCTGTTGTGGGCAGGAAACTCCTGCCCAAATGGGCGTGGGTGGGTGGGGTCTATCTGTGAAGTGCTTCTGTTAAAATGTAAACAAGAACCAATAAAGAGCTCTTAGACACCCCAATCTTTTATGTGTGTTTTTATGCAAGGCTATTTCTTCTCCTATAGGGAAGAAAAGTAATGCCATCACCCCTTATTGGAAACATTCCAACCTTTATAGTGAAATTATGGGAAATTTCTTTCAAAAAAACAACAAAAACAAAATTCAGTTCAGTTATAACCTCTGTTACAGCAATTGGTGTTGAGGTACAACTCAAAAATAATTGTTAGTGTGTGCATTACATCCAAAGCCATGGTTCAAGCTAATTATGCCAATAAACAAGGAACATGCTAATCGTTTATTTCAAGTTCAACGTCATGTCTTCGTGGGATTGTTTTTGAAAATCGTGTCTGGGATTTTTCAATTGGATGACTCTCGGGTTAGGAATGCTGCCGTGAGGATCGCTGTGTTTAACTTTCCCTCCCTATACAGAAGTGGAAATATCTGACGTCTGAGAGGCAGTGGCCTACCAAGTAGGTGAATTGGTTTTAGCTGTATATAGGTGTTGTCACCAATTGGCTGATGTACTGAACGATTGGAATGACCAAGGATTGGAAGTGTCAGATTTGCAAATGCATCTCGTTTGTCAAGTCCAGGGAGATGGATGTGGTTTTATAAAAACCATGTGGGCTATGTTCACATTATAAGCCTTAGTCTTCAATAATTTGTTTTTATATTCATTGCCCCCTTGATATATATATAGATATATATATAGATCGGAAATATCATCATTTATGCGTTTTGGACCAGGGACTTAATTCTGTTGCCAGATTGGAGTTTGTAATGCACTTGAACCTCTCCTCAGAAAGCGTTTACACTGGGTAAATCGCAAACTTTAGTGAAGACATAACGATTTGATCTCTGATGAACATACCATGGAGGTATTATAAGAAATTGCGAAAGTGAGCGCTAGACTAGTGAATTCAGCCAAAATTCAGTTTTCAAAATGGAGTTTAATGGGGCCCATTTCCGGTACCATTTCATTTAGCCAATTAGGTCCCTTACCTCCACAAATGGAGGTAAGGCGGCACAAAGCTATGTCATGGATCGGCATTGGACATTCTCGCAGGGAGAAAATGAGCACACGCAAGGGAACTCCTGTACAATACCGAAAGGGGGGAGCCCACCAATCAGTACATGGGGAAATGCGATTTCTGAAAAATGTCGACGAGAAAGTGCCTCGCTAATCGGCCAAAGTAAACCAGTCAAATCCTGACCCCTGGAACATACCAACACACACCAACACAGCCATGGCTTTGTTTTTCCAATTTTTTTATATTAAACTTTTTTTTTATCAGTAATTATTTCCACACATATACTCACCCACCTTAAGAATGTAAAGTACAGTATTCCTTTTAGACTCAAGTACAGATTTGGAATGTGTGACAGCATATTCATGCAAAATTTAGTTTTCTCGTCTTCTCACCATTTAATAAATAAGCTTTATGACTACCTAGACATGATACAAAAAAGCAACTACACACTCAACAATAATTGCAGTCATACATAATTGGCTATCAACATTAAAATATAGACTAATATAGGTTAAGCTTCTCTGCTCAATAAAAGAGCAGATATGTTTTTTTTGTTTGTTTTGAAACACCAGAATAGGTTTGTTGCAATAAGCTGCATGCCTTCTATTTAAGACAAATCCCTCACAAAAATGGTTACTTCATACATACACACATACACATACACACATTTAAAAATAAAGTGGTCATTTTAACAAAAATATAACACGTTTAAAACACCTCTACAAACAGTGTAGTTACAGTACTTCTGCCAGTTATGGCACCTGAGTCCCCTAATATATTTGGATAGGTGAATGAGGTGGTCATGTTAACAATAATAATAACAGGGCGATAATTTGAGATTTTATATTATGTACAAGTCAATAAATACTTCTCTTAAGCTTTGCATATAACTGAAATAACGTAGTCGTCAGTTAAGCCCTAGACTTTTTGTTTTGTTTGTTAATCTTGAGTAGCACCATGGAGGAGAATTAGAAAAGAAACAAAGTTGGTGTGTTCCCACTGATGATGCTAATAAGGCACTTCACACATAGAAACAAACAAAAACAAACAAAATCATTTGGTGATCCCTTTTGCATTCCCAAGCCCACCCTCAACACCCGAAATACATCTTGGCATGATAGTGGTTGTTTTGCCACTTGTTAGACATTAACATGAGAATGTAAACATTGCACTTCATGAAATGGCAAAACATAACATGAATCAGTAGTAGAAAGATGACAACCAAACCTTTTACACCAAGTTCCTTGATCTAATCAAAGAAACCTTTCTAGTTAAGTCCTTCTTCATTACACCAGATCTTACAGTTCATTCAGATTTGTTGATTTTCTCTCATGCTATGAAGTCAAATCGATTTGGAGCTAGAAGCTCTGGTGCATAACATCTTAAAAACCTCTAATGATGTTTTGTTGTTTGTATTTACCAAGCTGACTTTAAAATCTAGTAGTAGCCTGAAACAACACAAGCTGTACGACATGTTGCTATAGGTCTGCTTACTCCAGGTAGCTGAAAGTCATTTACTGTTTTTCTTGGGTTAATGATTGATATGGTTTCTGTACTTCCTTTGTATGAAGATTTGTCATTGGTTTGTCAAAAGAACACAGATCACAAAGGGACACATTTGCATATATAGTCCCCCTGTGAACATCTTCCAGGCAAATAAGCTAAAAGAACCCCTTAAAGGAGAAATCCGGTGTGAATCAATCAATAGTCCTGTTGTTCAAGGTCACTGAGTGCTGTCTGTAGAAAAAAGAACCAGAAAATTTGATACAACATAGACTAGCGCCAGCTAATATTAATTGAATGGGGCATAGGAAAATGAAATTGAAAGTAAGTGCTGTTTATGTTGTATCAAACTTTCCTGTTCTTTTTTCTACGGACAGCACATGGTGAACTCGAACAACAGGGCTTTTGTCTGATTCACACCGGATTTCTCCTTGAAAGTTCTAGATTGCACTCTTTGTTGTGAGAGAATGGTGTGAATGCAAGTGTGTGTTGCAGATCTCCTACAGGAGCAGTTGAGGTGAAATGAAAATGCTCTCTGTGTAGATCGCCTGTAGACGTACTGAAGGAGAATTGCGTAATGCGTCCTGTAGGTCATGTGTGGTCGAAGTGAATGCAGCATCTCAGGTCAAGGATTGCAGCAGCAATGTTTGCAGAGGCAGTGAGATCCGCTCCCATCTTCAGGTCACTGGACTCTCAATATGGACTTGCTGTATTACAGGCATCTCCAGACAAACACACTGAGGGAGTGATAAGATTTAGTTGTACTTAATTAAAGGGGTTAACCAGAGGGAATTAACCCGTAGCCCTGTTGTTTCACATTGCTAAGTGCTGTCGGTAGGTATTAGAACGACAGAATTTGGTGCAACGTAGACCAAATAGTGAAATGGCAGCCTAAGCTATCTGATGAGGGTTTACTTATTCCTGCGTCTGTTAGCATTAGCTCCCAGTTCACAAATTCGGCCTACGTTGTACCAAACACTGTTCTTACACCTACCAACAGCACTCGGCAGCCTCAAAGAACAGGGATAAGAAATGGCTGACTCCAGATTTTTCCTTTAAGATCTTAGACACACACGGCAGCATATAAATCTAAAAATGTGAGCTTTGAGTTACTAAAAACGTAACATTTATGACGCACAAAACAACAAGAAACTACGTATCCAACAGAACAATAAATAGTAAGAGTTAAAGACAAAAGGTTATACTGAAACACCAAATCATGAAAATATAAGAACTCTAACTGGCTATCTAGGTGTATACAGCCATGACCAACACAAGAAAATTCATCAGTGAAAAAGAGAGAAAATGATGCCGAATGTATACCTGCAGTCGCTACCTCCTACACTGATGACGTACTTGTCGTCAGCAGAGAAACGGATATTGGTGACGTGGGCAGAGTGACCGAGGTAGCGCTTGTGTTTGGCCTGAGAGAGAGAAAAGAGAAAGGCATCAGACATCAGCTCCAACTCACATTCTACCGGTAAAGGTTATCAAATGACTACTGGTTCACTACTGTTAATGGTTATATTGCAA